>VYXF01007702.1:125536-148218 GCA_013397295.1 Polioptila caerulea
GGCGCTGGCACGCCCGGGGGCTCCCCGGGCCAGGGACCCCGGCCTCACTCGGGCCCCTCTGCGGGAGCCTCGCTGCGCCGGCCTCGGTGCTCCAGTTCTCGCTAGAGCACGCCGTACCGGGGCCTCGGAGGCAGCGCTGGCCAGGCAAATTAATGTGTTAATTACACACCGTGAGGAGAACTGGAATTCCCACGGGGTCGTCAGGGACTGACCCAAGACTATCCTACAAAAGTGACCAAACAGCTGCTGAAGGCGATAGGGCCACCTATCCCCAGACAGCCCAACACTGCACTCTTGGAGATTTACACAACCCTAACTTTTGAACGTAAATCCTTTCCCTGCGGTTCAGTGATGCACAGCATTGCGGAGGCTCCGTGGCAGTGATGTCCTCCGGACCGATTTCCCCGATCAGCACCAGCTCAGGTGGGGGCGTCCACAGCGGCAGAGCTGCTGGAGGTGATCCCACAAGTATTTGGACACGAGTATAAACCCTGTGTTATGGGAGAGGGATGGTTGTGTCNAGGCAGAGCTGCTGGAGGGGATCCCACGCTTTGGACACGAGTATAAACCCTGTGTTATGGGAGAGGGATGGTTGTGTCCTTGGACTCCCTGCTCTCGCCAGTTTTCCAAGGGAAGGAATGTCTTTTCCCGGGCTGTTTGAGCCATCACCCTCCTTCCCTACCCTGCTTCCTCCTCCCTGCTGTGCCAGGGGCTCCAAGGGCCCTCCCAGGGCTGTGGTGCTCCGAGAGGGAGGGTCCCCAGGGCTCCTTAGCCCACAGACACCCACCTGTGGCCCCACTTGTTCCGGGTGGATGGGTCAGTCCCAGCCTCCACGCGGACTCCAACACGGCAGCGTTGTCCTGGGGCTAAGGCTGCATTGCTAGAATGGATGGGATGTCAGGGGGTGACTTAACAAAAATGTTTCTTGGTCGTGGTTGTTTTGTATCTCTGTGTCTTAAGGAAAAGTGGTAGAGTTATTTTGTGTTAAAAAGCATATTGCGCTGTAGTTTTGGGAAGGGATCTTCCCTTTGAAATCTGCTGGGGATCCCTTTGCACAACACCTAACTGCTTTATTTTGCCATTCTCCTATAATAAAACTTCAGCCTGAGAATTATCTGGGTATATGGCAGTGTAACATAAGGAATGGAAGGCCAGTACTTGAAAATGTATGTTGTCTGTGTTCCAATGAAGTGTTTCATACATTTTATCTTTTAGTTGTTTTTAGTTTTACTTATCCCTGCATTTAGGCAATGTAGCAGAGGATAGGAAAAGGGCCTTACAGCAAAACCCCCCATACTTTACTGAGTGGTTGGGGCAAGGATTTTTACAGTGTTTAAAATACCAGATCAAACCATCTGCAGAAAATAATTATCCTTTATGCAGACACTCGATCCAGCCATTATCTGCAAACATTTGAGAACAGATGTCCCTCATTTGAATTATGTTTTCTTGTTGCCCTTTGTTATGGGTATTTTTAGCAGGGCATTTGAGGATGAGCTCCGTCCGAATTTACTGTGGGATGCATTGTACCAGGAGTAGGGTGTTTAGTCATATGACACATGTTTTAAAGCAGAGATGACTTCTGATACAATGAGTTTGTCATGTCAGATTAGATGTTTTCCTCCTGATTGTATCAAGGAAAATATACAGCAACTGGCATTAGGAGAATTACTGGTGCAAAAAACCAAATCAGACAAGGAACATCTATTTCATTTATCTTTTGTATCATACCTTCCAAGGGCACAAGGCCTTTATATATATATATATATCTCACCTAAGGTGATTATTTTATAATGGGGTTTTTTCCCTTAATGTTACTCTTCCATTGACATGACTATTTTGTTTTGTTCTGTTTCGTTCTTCTTTCAGCCACTGGAAACTGCAGAAGCCCTTCTGGCAGACCAAGCACTTCACATTCATCCCAGTTCAGTCAGGCCCCTCTGTAAGCAGCTCTGAAGAGCAAAGGATGTGCCGATCCCAGAGCAGTGTCCAGTGGTTGTCCTGCAACTCCCCTTCCAAGCGCTCTATACCATGCATTGCAGCGATTGTTTATTTGGCAACAGCAAGGCTGTGGGGCTCCTTTGTGCTGAGCCCTGTGCACATGGACAAAGAAAGGGCACTCCCTGTTCAGGGCTTGCAGACCCTGTAGGACACAGATAGAAGGTGCTTGGCGAGTGCTGGTCCCTGGCATACAGATGTGGCAGGAAGCACAGAGGATCCGGGAGGTTTATAATGCTTGACGTTGCAGGGTTTTGCATCGACTCTTCCCTGGATTACTGTTCCACAGCTTACTCCTGTCTAAAAGGATTTAAAATGTGAGATTATTGACAGGCAGTCTGGGCAGAACGTGTGCCCTGTGGGCTTGTGGGGCCTGGGCTGTAGGGCTTTGGGCCTGTGGCACATAGCAATAAATACTACATTCGCTTGCTCCTCTCCTCCTTGCTCTGCCACCCATATCCCCTGGCCTAGCGGGCATAACAGGAATCCAAGAAAGTGCATTCCCTGCTCCTCCTGGCCTCCAGGCATAGCATGGCTTTGTGTCCAGATGTTCCTCAGCAGCACCAGAGCATTTCAGAAACTGATGGGATGCTAGAGGGGATCCCATGCAGACCAGAGCACAGGAGAAGGAGCAGACAAACATCTCACATGAGGATTTGGCAGTCATGTAAAGCTCTGCAGGGCTCAGTATAAAAGACAAAGTACAAGATAGTGTGGATCTGGGGGCTGTCCCTGTCTGTCAGAAGGCTTTGTTATGTCCCATAACCCCTGAAGAAAGACACTGCAGTCCCAAAAGTGACTCAGCGCTGGCTGAGAGCTGCCTTGTGGTCTCTAGTGTGAACGTATATTTCCTTATTTTTGTCCCACAATTCTCATGACTAGGCCTGTGCAAAACAGGACGTTTGATACCTGTCCAGACAACAGCTGCCGTATCTACCTGACTTTCATGTTGCCTTTTAGTCGGCTTGCTCCGCCCGTCTGATAACAAAGCGCTACCGCAGAGGGTGAGTGGCTATGAGGAAGTAATCTGGTCTCTTTGCAACTGTCCCTTTACTGCCTCTGATTTCATTGTCATTACCTCCTGCAGTGGGAAAAGTGCAACAGGCAGGTGGGCAAACAGCGCCTTGCACAGCCAGCACTAAGGAGTGGGAGTGAACTTTGCTCCTTTATTGGCTTATTGCATGAGAAACACCTGTCCCTCCCTCAGCACCTCCACTGATGTGGGGCCGAGCAGCCTCACATCTGATGCCTCAGCATCATCCTTGCATGTCCCCTCTTCTCTCCTTGCTGTAGGAATGGAGCATTGTTTAGGGCTGTGTGAGTTTCCCTTCCTTGATCTGAAGCAGTGTCAGCCCCATGGAGCTCATCTTAGCCTGGACAGCTGAGAGGCCTCAACAGGCGGAGATGTGAACCCATTTGCTGCGCTGAGGCATTTCCAGGGGGTGGCAGAGAAGCAGAGCAGGTGATGGCTACCCTGACACAGAGGGGGGGGGAACATTTTTCAGCAAGCTGTAAATCTGCAGCTCCGATCTGGGTCCTCAGCAACAGGAGGAGATACACCCTATGCAGTGTATCTGCATGAGGTGTGGCAGGTTGGTGGGCTTGGGTTCAAAATGCTTCTATTTGTGAAGCTCTGAATGCAGCACTGGCTCTTTAAGTCAAAAACATCCACACACTCCTTGCCTGAGACAAAACGTCTTTGTCCCTGTGCATGAAACATATTACGGTTCAAATTCCTGCAGGGCCATTAGAAAAAGAAAAGTGCATGAGTCTGACAGCGTGGGCCTGCCTGCAACTCAGAATATGATTATTAATCATGCTAGATATTAATAAAAGCATCTCTTCTTGGTTGGAACATTTGATTTTTTTATAAATAAACACTGTGAGTGGTTATAAATATTGATTGCTGCCAGTAATAGTAAGACCTTTTACATATAGTCTCGCAACAAGACAATCAATCCTGCAAAGGACCAGACTGGAAACAATAAATGGCATTTTGGGTCCTGAACTGTCTGGGAAATACAGCTTTTACTCCGATGTCTGAGAGAGGGGTGAAGCTTTAGGGAAGAGGTCTGCAAAATCTGTCCTTGGGGATCTGCATTTCTAGGGATGTTGACCAGGGTTCAGTTTCTCTCTTCAAGTCACAGAAGAACAGAATTATTAGGTATTTCCTCTTTCAGACAACTTGTGAGTGGCTGTCAAAACATGAGACTGGTGGTGACTGGCTTTTAATTTTCCCCCTCCTAATTAGGTATTATTGCACAGCATCTGCCTTTTGCCTCAGCTTCCATATCTGGAAAATGAAAAAAAAAATCCCACTTCCCTCTGCATCAAGTCTTGTGAGAGATGATGTGTAAATGGTCAGAAACCTCCAGTGCTTAGGAATGCTAAAAATTAAGTGGATTTCTCTGTTCTTCCAAGTGTGGAATATGAGAATTATGCTAAGATGAAATGAATTCATTTTAAAGAAGAGAGAGTTTTAGTTTCAGCTGGGAATCTTGGGAAATGCCACTCACGGGGTCAGGATGCCTGGGTTGATCTGCATGTGTCAATGAGCTCTGTAAGGGAGTGAGTGTGGGTTTCCTTTTGTCCCAGTGCTGGCAATTCCGCATCATTGTGGACAGGCTGTAACCAAACTGACGTGCTCATTACCCCTGACCAATACCAGCCAACTTGAAGGGCCTTTTGGAAAGGGGAAGAAGAAGACACACACCAGCTCTGTGCTGTTTCTCCTTACTGATAAGCTCTTCCCTAGGCATGTCTTAACCTACTGCCTGTGTCAGGGTGGAGAAAAGGGCACGGGGTGAGAAGTGGGACATATATTTTTAAGTTTGGAGAGGGATGTTCACTGTGGGGTTGGGTTGTAGGCTACCCATGAGCAAAAGATGTTGCATGTAACTGGGAGCCAGGGCTTGTCCATCCCCACTGGTTTTGCAGGAAGATGGAGACAGTGCCGGAAATTGTTTGCATTATTTTCCTAATGTTGCATCTCTCTCACAGATGGCAAAACTCCCTCTAGGCCTCCTCCTTGAAAAAACCCAGCAGGCTGCAAAAAGCCTGCAAGGCTGTTTTTTTAGAGTCCTGGGTGCTTTTAACCACTCCTTGACATTCTTTACAAAGGCAAGGAACAACTTTCTGGCACATTTTGTCCTCTGGTACAACTACATGTAAAGCAGTTCACCAACAAACCTTCGAAGCTCTTCAGAGCCTGCATCACATCTCCTGCAGACCAAGGAGATGGGCAGCTCACCTGGGCACACACAGGGCTCTTCTCGTGCAGGGCAGAGTGTGTCCCCTACAGCCAAATGCCCAAATGGCAGCAGCTGGATTTGCACTCCCCGGGAGGATGTCAGGATCGTGCCAGGATCACACCCAGGGGTTTGTTTCGCGGGTCCTGCGTGCCCGGCTCGGAGCGAGCTGCGAGCCCTGAGCCCGCCCGAAGGAGGTGGGTGAGGACGAGCAGTGCTGGGTGCAGCCAGCTGCCCTCTGCCCCGGCTGCCGGGCTCAGAACCCCACAGGCACCGTCCAGTCCGGCGCGGGGCTGTGCCTGCAAGCACAAATGAAGCCTCCAAATGATGGCTGCATTAAAGTGTTCCCAGCCCCCACCGATTACAAAGGGTGCCTGGCAGAACAGGAGTCTGTTTGTCTGCTGCGCTCTGCACAAACAGTCGCTTCTGTAAATACATCTCACATGAGCAATTAGCCCCGACAATAAAGAGGTCCCATCTCTGCCGAGCCGCTCGGGGAAGCTGCTCTTCACTGGGCACCGAAGAGGGTTCAAACAGATAGCAATACTCCACCTGCTGCCTTCCCCGGGAGACCACGGCTCTGGGGCTGCAAAGCATCCCCTCCGTTCTGCTCCAGCCCTCTCGGCCGGGTCTCCGTGCCTTGGCACCTCTCAAAACAGCCCCTGGATGATAACTGAGTGCCCAGCAGCCTGGGGATGCACAGGGAGGGGGCACACATTGCTCTTCAGCTCCTGTGACACCCTGGGGGCAGGGACAAGTTATTTTAAGGGTGCAGGAAATATTATGCTGTGAAATTGAAGCTGGCTCCCACTGCGCTTGGAAAGCACCCAGCCCAGCTCAGCAGCCATTCTTATCACTGACTAAATGCTCTTGTAATTATTTCTCCTTTCCCTCCTTCCTCACGTTACTAGCATTTTTCTCCTCTTTCATCTTGCACAATTAAATCTGAAAACCAACCTAGGAAAAGCACTAATCAGTTGTTATTCATGCATATTTGCAATGCCAGGTAGAGGCCTCAGCTGGACAGCAGGGCTCTCTGTGCCAGGCTCTGGTCATTGCAAAATCCACAGAGAATTATCAGTACCAAAGCCCTGGAAGTCCTGGCCCCACATACGGAGGGGAGATGTCAAATGTGATGAGCATATTGTAGGCAATGTGCCTTGATTCTTCTTCTTTTTATAGCTTTCTTTGTGCTAAAAAAAAACCAAACAAAAAAATCAAGAGGGAAGAGGAAGGGAGGGGTAGAAATGAGACAGTCATCCCCAGGCATGGGGCACCCTGCTGCCTGTTGTCTAACTTTTCAAGGAGGGCAAGTCCTATGTTCCATGTATCACTGTTGTGGAGGGGAAAGGAGCTTTTGCTAGTGCTGCTCCCTCTTTAATTTCTAGCCTTGCTGCTTGGAAGTAGTTTGTCCTCTCTCTTTCCAGAAGTGAACACGGGTCTTTTTCTTCCAGCAGAAATTGAAGTGCTCCTCTACTGCTATGCTTGTTCCTACACTGGTATCACTGGAGTCCAGCTCCAAGAAGATAGCCAGTCTTGCAAAACTTGAGCAAACAAAACCCCAAAAAACCCCATCAAGAAAACAAAAAACAAAACACCCAAAAAAACCCCACCACAACAAAAACAACAAACAACCCAGTAAAAACAGTGACACAGATCCCCGTTAACTTATTTGGGAACACCAGAATATTTGTGAAGCAGTATTTGTAACTGAGGAATAAAGTCCTATTCCCTGCCTTTGAGGAGGAGCAAGATGCCAGTGTGATCCCTGGTGGCAGCCGGCCGTCCTCGGGGCTCCACATCCTAAGAAGACTCAATGGCACCATCTGATGGCTGAGAGGAAATATTCATATTCATGAATACTCATTCCTTCAAAGCCATTCCCAATCAGTAACAAGGTTTCTAGCTAGGTGCAGGTGCGTTAGTGCTCTTCCAAGGAGGCTTCGGGAGGTATTCGGGAGAGTTGAGAGGTGGGAGTGCCTGGCCTGCATGGGGGAATGCCACCCTCTTCCTCAGCTGGTTCCTTCAGTGCTGATACTGCTGGAGCAGCAGCACCTCTGGAGTAAGCATGTGAAATATAGGTGGCAGTGAGCTTGCAGGGCACAATCACAAAAATGGAGAATGCTGCTGAGGCTCCCCAAAACCAGCTCAGAGCAGAGTGCACTGTGAAAGAGTGGGTGTGCTAGTAGAAACAAAGAAAAAACCCTGCTGCAGCAGCCCGGACAAGGGGAAGCTGACCTGGAGCTGCTGGGGAAGATTTGGCGTGCATAGATGGCCATGTAAGGCTCTGTTGATGCAGGTGGTTCAGACCAATGGGGATTTGTTTGGTAAGTGCCCTCCATTGATTTTTCTATGTATAGGAAGTGTTGATTTCTCCAGCAAAGGCTGTACAGGAAGGTCGGGTTTATTCCATGTCTACTTTGCAGCGTTAGCAATGGAAGGTGACCTGTCCTCTTTCTCCTCTGACTGATGACTTCAAGGGCACTAAGTGCAAGGAGTCAGCTAAATTTTGCCCCCTGCTCACAGTAGTCTGCTACTACACAAAATCCAGGAGGATAGGGTGACAGGTAAGGAAGCTTTGACCAAGGCAACTTCCTCAGATTTGTTGGGATACAGTGCTGCCACTGTGAGTCATCACTTAAAACACATACCCCCATTTGCTTCCTTGGCACCATCATTTGTGTACGTGGAACCAGCTGGAACAAATCCTTGGAGTTTATCTTCGTGGGAGTAGGGAAGTACATCCATTGGTCTTTTCATGGCATCAGGCCTGTGTGTCTCCTGTGCAAATTGGGGTGCATGAGCAGCTTTTAAAGGAAGAGATGAAAATCCCTATATTGGGCCCACATGCGATCTGGCTGAGCTTGGAGGTTTCCTCAGGGCATCCACAGGCTCCAAGGCTCTGTTGTCCACAAACTCACCCAAAAAGTAATGACTTCTTTCTACTAGTCTTAATCCATCTGCAGGGAAAAACATGGCTACTAGCAAATGCCTCCCAGGTCTGTGATGGGGGCTGTAGCAAGATGTGAGTTTTCCTCCATCCGTAAATGGTCACTCCTTCCCACACGCTGCCAGCCTCGGCCAGGGCAGGGGGCAGGGGGCAGTTGTTGTCTGCCTGTTGCTTAATCTGGCTGTTGTCAAAAGGAAGTCTGTGTCCTGGGTGGAGCTGATGGATGCAAAGGGAGGCTTAATCTCAATCTGCTGCTGGCAGCCAGCACCTGTGCTAATGCTTTAGATGGCTCATTCGTCATTTATGGACTGCACCCAGGCACCTGAAAGTCTTCCTGGGGATGTGGGGAGAGTGAGGCAACACATTTCATAAGGGGCTGTGCAGCAAGTTTGCATCATACTAGGAAATCAGCCCAGAGCAGAGATGTGGTTTCTGCTGTAGCTCCACCAGATTTTTGGATGCCCCAGCTGCCCAGCATGGTTCCTCCCCCTACCACCTGGTTGCTTGGGCAAAGTGAGCCTGAAGGGATGTGAGAAGCAGCCCGAGGGGCATAAGATTGTCCTTCAGGATTAGCAGGATGCCTCTGAGCTGATCATTACCATAAGTAAGTATTTCCTAGCAGACTAACAGACCTATCTGCATGTGCCATCAGTGTGAGTCTGCACAGAGATGCAGTCACCTGTTAACCAGCTGGTGCAAGGCATGCTGACAGCCCTGAAACATGGAGAGGGTGGAGGGGACACTTCCATGGACACAGCCCCTTCAGGAAGTCCATGCCATGGATGACCAGAGACCACATAGGTTGCATTCCCACAAAAGGCATCAAGCTTTCCCTCCCTCGACCTGCAACCCTAACCTAGGGGAAAATGTCTTCCCCTTCCTCCACTGAGGAAGATGGAGATGATTAATAAAGCACACAGTCAGCCAAAGCAAACAGGCAGTTCTGGCCAGGCTAAATCCCTGTCCCTCTCACTGTTACTTTTCCCCTAACTCTCAGCTTCAAGGTCTCTCAGAAAAGCATTCCTGCAGGCTGCGGAGAAGACACAAGGAGAGGACAGGCAAAGAGGTTTCCTGAAACCCAAGGCCTGAGGGGGACATGTAAGAGGCAAGGATCAATAGCTGCACTTCCGAGAGCCTCCAGGCTCCCTGGATCAGCGATAATAGCGGGCTGAGCTCACTGCTAATAGCTCTGGTGGGTGAGAGAGCCAAGGGCAGGCTGTCTGCTTTGGAGAAAGCCTTGATGCTGTCTCTGTGCCTCTGTCCGCAGCACTGCCTGGTGCAGGAGGATCCTTTTTCATGGCCCTTGTGCATGGACCATGTTTTTTGGTGAGGAGGGGTATCAAAGCTTGGTCTTTGACTGGGTGCTATCAAATGAAGAGTAGAACTGGCAAAACAGCAGAAGTTATCTGAACTAGATGATTCCCTGCTGTGATCTGAGTTGTCTTGCTGGTTGTATTCCCTTTAATCCACCCTGATATAAAAATACCCCAAGGGAGGATGATTGCCCTGTGCAGGGAGGTTACTCCTCTTCCTAAGAGATCTCCATACTCCCTCTGCTTCTCTGCCAGGCACTAGAATGCCTGGCTTTGAAGGAGTACAAGGTGCACACTCGTGGAACTGGGGTGAATTACCATCAGGAGTCCATGCCCAGGGCCTGGTGCAAAAGGCACCTAAGCTCCATCATTCCTGTTTACTGCCTGCTCCTGCTTTGCCTGGCAGGGTTTACCTCCCCTGTGCCAGCCTTGCACCCAGTGCTGCAGCATGGAGAACCAGGGTAATGTGGTTGATAGGATTTTCAGAGGAATACTGAATTTTCCTTTTTTTCTTTCCTTTTTTTCTTTCCTTAATTTTCCACAGCTAAACAAACTCCTCAGGGATGAAAGCACTCCAGGAGCCCTGAGTGACCCAGAGGACTAATTATGGGGCCAAGGGGGAAGAGGCAAGGGCAGAAAGTTCAGTCACCCAAATGCCATCCCACTGTGCTGTCTCAGCGTTATGACATTACAGCCTCAGCTACCGCCCTCACAGGCACCACTTAGCCAACCAGAGCCTTCATCCTGATTGGAAATTGCACTTCTTCCATCTCCAACTTCTCCATACCCTCTGTGCCCTGCTCTTAGCATTGTGCCCAGGGCTGAACCCACAACTGTCTGTGGCAGGGATAAGCACCACAGAGCCCTGAGCGCCTGGGTGTTTTCTCAGGGGCTGCATGACAAAAGCATCCTGGGCATCTGTGCCAGTCTGTCCCAGAGGTTTTTAGCAAGTGAGAGGCAAGTATGCCAGGTGCCTGTGGGGAGCATCTTCTGCACATCCTGGCTGTTGCTGTCTAATGGATGCTGTGGTCAGCAATTAATGGGGAAAGCAGAGCAGGGAGAGGCAGCCCTGGCAGCACTTCAACTTCATGATGTTCTTTTGCTTGGCATCAGCAAGGTCTGAGGAATGTCTCTGGTGGGGGAAAGTTAATGCTGCCTGGCTGGAGACAAGGCAGTCTGGCCCTTGCTTGGGCACCACCAAGTCTGCTGGACAGTGGCTGCGTGGGGGTTCCCAAATGCAGACGCTTCATCACAGCGCTGTGCTCAGGGGATGCCAGGGAAAGCCAAAGCCAAGCTTTGAGGACAGGCTGAAGGCAGCAGCATTCCTGCCCATCCCAGAATGATGTGCTGAGCCAGAGAGGATTGCTGCTGAGCATTTCCCAGCTCCTGAGGTTGGAGGTGATTACACATCCGTGTCACAGATGGCATGTGGAATCTGTAGGGCAGTGGTCACTTGTCACTGGCTTCTCTAATGAAGAAGACAGGAGGGGATGCCAGTAAAGAAAGAAGTTTTGGGGTGCACAGCAGGGTCTCCTAAAAGTGGACTGTAGCATCTTTTACAGCCATCTGTCCACAGCCCAGCTGTTAGTGTCTCGAGTTTATCAGTGCTGCAACCCAAATCTGGTCCTGAGTGGGTTCAGAGATGTAAGACTTGAACCACATGGTTCAAGTGGATGGGGCAGGACACTTGTGCATCTTAGGAGCACATGGAGCCCTTCCCTTCGCCAGTACCATATGTAGCCTGGAGATGAGATGGGAGCTGGATACAACAAACATTAGAGCTGACACGTTCTTCCCAGCCAAGCTGATGAAGGACATATTGCTTGCAGAGGCACTGAACCCCCATAGCCTTGCTCTTTATGCTCTTAGTTTGCACCTGTAGGGTGCAAGAGATTTCAAAGCTGAAGTACAGAGTGGCACTGCCCTTCCTCAAGTCACACAGCCTGGTGGGGACAGAGCCAGGCTCGGGGCTCCTGGCCCATTGTGGGCTGTGGCTTTGCAGACATCTTCACTCTCCAGACTTTTGTCCTGCGTTGGTCCGACATGGACAGGATGTGCGAGCAGCTGTTTGCCTTCATCCCTCTTTCCTCTCGTCCTCCTCTTTGTACCAACGCCTGCAGCAGTGCTTCAGCACACGTGTGTTTGTCCGGCACCGAGCGTCACCCCGAGCTCTCCTGAAGGATTGGAAACGAGGGTAAACTTGTTTCCCCGGTGTTGTACAGCGGGGGAAAGACAGAACAGACAGAACTGCGGTGGCCTGAAGGCTCCCAGTAGAGGCCAGCAGAGGCTGCTCGCTCGCCTCGCTGCAGGGCCAGTGCACGGCGCCTGCGATGCTACAGCTCAGGGACNGTGGCCAGTTGGGTCTGTAAGAAAGGACCAAACCGGGCAGGCTGGTCTCTCCTACAACACCATGCCTCCAGATGGCCCCAGAGGTTGTTATTGAGGGGGGGTCACTAGGATAGGAGGAGCACACATATATGTATTAGCCAGGACACGCAGGATCCTATTTCCAGCCCATGGTGGATATTCAAGCTCCTGCTTCCTTCTGTCCTGCACCCCTGGCTGCTGCCAGCCTGGACTGAGCTGGGGACACCATCTCCTCTGAGGCACAAGCCCCCAGCTCTCCTGTGCTGGGCTTCGGGAAGAGGCACTGGAAGCCCACTCACCCTGGATGGATGGAAAGGCTCCCCTGGGGTTAGCAGTGCAGGATCAGAACCTCAGCATGTGTTATGTGGAGACCAGGGCATGGTGGTGAGGAATGCCACAGCCACAGCCCAAATCCAGACCACCTGCCCATTTCCATGCAAGGTGGATCTATTTACACCCAACATGCATCTCTACAAGACACCAACCAGACCTGGCCTGGGATACTCAGGTGTGCCTTGCATGAAGGTCATGCCTGCTCTCAGGAAGCCCTCTAGGTGTTGTTGAGGCTTCATGAAGCATCTTGGAGCAGTGTGCTGGGCTCCCTGAGGACAGCAGGGTTGAAAAGTGATGCCATGAAGCAGCAGGATTGGAAAAACTGGAAGAAAAACCTGAAGAACAACAAAAGAAGGAAACTGTGGGGCTGAAGCAGCAGAAAGAGAACAAAATGCTATTTCTACAAACCTCCTCCAATTCTTCTGCCAATGCCACGCTTTTCTTATCCCAAGCAACCATCCCTGTTGTGGCAGGGCAGGTGGAGGAGCTGTGTCCTCCCCCGGCATTGCTGTCACGGCAGTGCCTTGCAGACACAGATGTGCTCTGGTCAGGATGCAGCTCTGTTCCCAGGATAACTGGCTGTGACTCAGAGAATGCCTCCGGGGAGCAAACCAGATGAGGAAGATGCTGCCTTTTTTGTTGTTTGGGAATTAAGCCACTTTAAAAAAAAAAATGTGAGGCCTTTTTAAATTTGCTGAGGTGCTTTGCCAGGGGGCAGTGACACACTATGTGGAGAGGAAGGAGGACTGCAATTAGTGTGGACTTGGGGCAGGACAGGAGCAGCTGGGTCATGCTGTGGGCATCTGAGGGGCCAGCTGGATTTGGGCACAGTCAGATCCACACTGGTATTCAACACAGATGGTTTCTGCAGGAGAGAATTTTTGTTTTCATTGTTACCCTGGTGCCATGAAATGCAATTTTGGGAAACATTATCATTTGCCCTGTTCCTGCCGACACAGCTCCTTCCTGGCAAGGCAGTGAGAAGGAGGAATGCCGGGCTGCCAGTGTGATCTATAGGGGTTGCAGCATTTTGGGTCAGGACACACATATTTAGAGGTAAATCTATAGCAGGAAAACTACCTCTCCTTGTGCATGGCAGCTTTATTAAATGGAAATAAATAAAGGATCTTTAAAGGAGAGGCAAAGGAGAGACACAAACCCCATCCTTGGGGCAATGCAGACAGATGAGTAATGGGGCCCTTTGAGTAAGTGCCTGCCTGGCCAGCTCTGAGTCACTGAGCAAACAGCACCAGCCTGGAGCCAGAGGCAGGGCTATTCTTAGCCGCTCGCTTGTCAGGAGATGCTGCCGAGGGAGAGAAGGCAGGTTAAGGGGTGTCAGAAGGGGAAAACATTTGATTTCCAACTAGGAAGCCCCCAAAAGCCAACCTGAGGCTCAGTTGCAGGTTGCAGTAACCCAGACTGGAGATGAAAAGTGTGAGGATGAGGAGCGTGACCACTGCCATGCCAGGGAGCTCAGGACAAATTTCTCAGGGAGTTGAAGGGAAGTAAAGACACCTGGAGGATCAAGGGCTCCTCTGCTGTGTGCATTGCCCAGAGGGAACTGGAGATTCCTCTGCCTGGGGAACATCTGGTAGCACAGACTAAGCATCATCCTCACCTGCCCCCTAACAGCATCTCTCTTTCCCACCTACCTGGCAGGGTCCCATTTTGAGGTTCCAAGAACCACCTCTTCTGAGACATCCTGATGTCCCTGCTGCAGATGGGATTGCATCAGCAGGGAAGGGAGGTGGCTGAGGGGTGCTCCAAAGACCTGGACTCAGTTGCACTTGGGCTCCTTCTAAATAAAGAATCTCCAGTCATACTGGCTCGAGCTGCTGGCTCAGCCCAGAAGCCTGGAAAACTAAATGACATCATCTGGGTACTGCCGACAGACAATATTTCCACTCAGACACTCAGTGCCTGGGTTTCAGCTGAGGAGTGTGGCCAGGGAGCATTGATGGCTTTATGGAACCCCCTAAAACTGCCTTTCCTCTCTGGAAAAGACCCAGGCAAGCAGTTCACCCTCATTTTGGTCTTCACTTTCACCTGGGGCATCCTAATCCAGACCCTCTGTGCCCCTGGAGGAACCCCAGCAGCATCTCAGCCCTCTAAGCCAGCCTTGCTCCAGTGCCACATGGCTGTGACAAGTCCATGGATCATCCCATCAGCTCCTCCCTGCCCTGGGGTGCTCTGGCCACAGCTGTGGAGGCTGTTCACCCAGTGGCTGGTAGGATCTACCACACATGGCAGCCAGTTTGGGGCCATAATTCCAGAAAGAGGCATAGCGTGTGGGAATTTTGTGACTTGCTGCAGTAATGCTCCAAACCAATATGCTCATGAGCCTTGTCAGCACCTACTGCCACGGGGAGCAGGGGATCTCTCTAACCACCTTGTGAAGTGACATTGTGGACAGGAAGGTAAGCAGCAATACAAAGCGTCTGCATCCCGTGGGTATCCTGCAGGTGAGAACCTGCAAGGGGACCAGAATTACCCTGTCAGTTGTGGAATTATAGTCTGGTACGTGGGAGAAGGACTTGGGGCAAGGATTTCCCCACACACACATTCCACAGAGGCTCCAACTCTGCCTTCCTGGGTGGCCTTTGGCAAATAACTTGCTGTCTTGGCTCCAGGTTTCCTATTTGTACAAGCTGGAATGAGTGGGACTCTCCTCTGATTTCCAAAGCTCTCCGGACTAGGTAGAGCTGATCCTCATCTGCAAGGGTACATGGAAAAGGAAAAATTAAGCCAAAAAACAATAATTCCTTTTCTCCTTCCCATGGGTGTTGTAAGGATTAGCTCATGTTTAGCAAAACCCACTGTAAGTGCTAAACATTATTAATGTTCTTGGATTGCTCCAGGAGTAAATGTGGCTTTCCAGGGAGTGACGGGGTTTTTCCCTTGGCTGGCATGGAGCTGCAGTGAATTCCTCACAGCCCAAGGAAAGCAGCATCCTATTCCTGTTAGGCTCAGGGTGTAGAAGAGTGTCTGCTGCGCAAAGCAGTACTCCCCTTGCTTTCCATCAGTCTTGAGAGATGAAGCCCGTCCCTTCTTGCAGCAATGCACAACCAACAGTACTCTGGAGGAACACACATCCCATGGAGACTCTCTGACTGTGGTGCCCTACTAAGGGCTCATCTCACCAATGTGGCAAATGGCATCTCCCAGGCTGCTCCCAGACACACAGTGAAGCAGGATAGACCCATGGTTGTGGCACTGCCTGAAGACCACCCAGCAGCTGAGGCCAGAGACCAGGGCAGAGCCACAGCACAGCTTACGAGTTTGAGTGTCCTGGCTCAGGTAGGGGTGGAAGGCTGGGGGAGGTCTATTCATGTCCCTGGCTGTCCTAAGGAGTGTCCTAACATACAGCAGCTCTGTGCACCAGGAGTATTAATGCTCCTGCTAAGTGTGGAAAAACAATGCACACCACCTAATGCTGGAAAGCCTGGAGGAGATGATAGATAGATTCTCTTTTCCAGGCTCTGGTGCTGGAAAAAGACACCCAAGTCCTCACAGGAGAGGAAACTGGCTTGTGACTGGTTCAGCCCCTGCCCAACCGCTCCAGCAAATGTTCCTCCTGGGGACCCCCAGCTCTCTGGGCAAGGGTACAGGGTGCCGAAGCTCCTCCAGCTGCCAGACCCTGTCACCCTGGCTCTCCAGCCCTACGGAGCTGGGGCTGACTTTTTGTGACCCCTTCTCCCCATGCTGACTCAGCCATGCCCCCGTGGTGGGTGGCCACAGCCCCGGGTGGGACAGAGTGAAGGTAAAGGCAGTATGGACTGGCAAGCTTTCAAAGAGGCCACAAGCTAAATAAATAGCCAGCAGCCTATTTCAGTGGCTGCTATATTTAGCTCAAGGAACATTTATTTATAGGCTTGGCAGCCATTCTGAGTCAATAAAAGCCAGAGAGCTGGAAAAAGGACGTTCCTGGGTTTCTCGTTGCAGTAATGGTTTCTGCTGTGCAAACCACGAGGAGCAAGAGGAGAGGCAGCCTCAGCACCAGGGCAGGGGGAGGAAGCTGTGCTGGCTGCACACCTGTGAGTGCCTCTGCCAGGGGACAGACCCTCCACGTACTCGTAGCCCCAGCCCCAGCTAAGAGCAGCTTCACCTTAGCTTCACCCAGCTAAGAGCAGGTTCCCTCCCACCTGGGTGCTGCTGCCAGGCCCCTGGCTCAGAGGGAATGTCTCTCTGAAACATGAAGGGATTCTGTTGTGCCTGTGGAAATAGCGACCCAGGATGTCAACTCTGGGGACTCTGCTGCAGCATCTTCCTGTGGGCAGTGAGTTTGGAAAAACTAGGGGCAGGTAAAAAGGGAGGGAGATGGGAGCAGTGTTCATGTTTCTTTACTAAATAATTGTCTCTTATTTCATGCACAGCAACAACTGGTTGCGAGAGGGGGACATGCAGACAGCCTCTCTGGAGCTGCTAGTGTTGTCATGTGCACAGGAGGCCAAAGCTTCACACTGAGCTTCTACCCCAACAGCAGGGCATGGCAGTAGTTTTGAGAAGCTTCACAAAACACCCAGCAACTGCAGCTGGATAAGGGGAATTAATTTAGAAAAGACACGGGGGTTTAGCCCAGCCTGTGGAAAGCAGCTGTGAGGATGGATGTCCCTTCTGCATATACGTCAATAAGTGCTGAGGCTTTCTGGAGCCAGAACTGCAGGGAGCCTGCTCATGCCTTCTCCTCCCTCCAAAGAAAACCTGCTGCAGGGGGAGCAGGGAAATGGCTCCACCAGCTTCCACTTGAGCACAGTCCAGCCAAAATGGGGCTGCTGCTTGGCACCCACCTGCTGCCCCTGAGCAGAGCATGGCTCAGTTGGCCATGGGTGAGCAGGGAATGTTTACAGGGTTTAGCTGCAGTGCACAGCAAGTGTGTGGCTACACGCTGCTATTATGTCAGGAACAAGGTGGGAGCAGAGTACAGCTGGGAAGCAAAATAATAATAATAGTGATAACAATAATTATAAAACCAACAAAAGTATATTTCAATGCAAACACTCTATGTCTTTGTGCTCTTTAGCTTGGCAATCTGTACCATTCCCTTCACATGTGTGTCCCCATCTGGAGCAGGACTGGGACAGTCCTTGCCATTAGAAAGGGGATGCTTAGGCACCTGACTACATACAGCTCCAGAGCTCCTAGAGTGGTGGTTTGCAGTCTGAGTGCCCACGAATGCCCCAATTAATTTTTAAGCCACTACTCTCTCAGCCATGAGCCTTAATTCTGCTTTGAATTAGTCCAGCTGCAGTTTTCAGCTGCTGGGCCCTATATTTAGACACAGGTCTGGCTGTGCATCCAGGTCTGTCTATGTCCAGGCCTGGCTCTGTGTCCAGCTCTCCACCAGCTGCAGGCCCCATCACTGCAACCAAAGGTCCATTGCCCTCCCCAAACTCCCAAAGAGCCCCATCCTGAGAAGGTTCGACCCTCAAAAACCAAGGCTGACACCAGCTGTTAAAACACCTATTCGGGTATTTATTACAACACGTTGTTCCAAAATACAAAAGAAAGGAAAAGAAAGTAGAGGGTAGAAAAGCACTGCTGTTTACAGCCTCTGGTAATAAATAAATAAAGACGAGGCAGGGGCAGGGTGTCTCCTCGGGTCCGATGCCGGTGCTGGCCAAACGGACAGTGAGGAAGGGAGTGGGGTGGGGCTGGTGGCCAGACCCTCTCTTCCATGCTTGGGAGTCCCCAGGTACACCAGGGTGGGTAGAGACACCCTCTCTGTGTTGTGCTTGCTGAGGAAGGGTCTGATCCTACAGGGATGAGGAAGGAAGAAGAGGCTCAGTCCCGGCATGGTCGGAACCTGCCTGCTCCCTCCCTGTCCACGGCTGCTCCAAAGGCAGGTGAGGTAGGAAGGGTGATGCTGGACCGGGACCCCAACAGAGATCTACCAGGGTTCCCCAAGAGGGGTGAGATCTGAGCTCTCTCCTCTCCAGTGTGGTCTCAGAGCAACCTAGGAAATGTGTTCAGCACAGCATGATGAGAAGGACCCCAACCCATGACAAAGCAAAGTCATGACAGAGACAAGAAACTGTGCCTGGGCCACTTGGAGAAGGGCAGTGTTAAACCCCGCAAATTAAAATAACTTCATGGGGCTGGCGCAGTACAGGGAGTGTTCCATACCATGGTGCAGATGGGGGTCCTCTTCCCTTCCCCTGAAGTCTCCTCCTACACCTTACAGTCACCTGGAAACCTCCAGGTGGTACAAGGAGTACAGGCAATGCATGCAAAAAACCAGCACCAGCCTCTGCCTGCTCATGACACCACAATTTATCAGTGTTTGATAAAGACCATATCAAGTCCCACGTTGGGAGCTATTCCCAGCCCATCTAAATCCCTCCAGGTACCGGAGGCCACTCACAGGTCTCCCTGTGGCTCTGCCACTGGGCTTGCTCTAGCACTGTCCATGTGTCCTCCCCAGGCTGTGCTGTTCCTGGGCAGGGGAACCACCAGCACGGGGAGGACACTCAGGCCCAGGAAGTTCAGGGTATGTGGCTAAAGCAGCAGCCAATGCCCCGGGCTCAGCTGAGCAGGGCAGCTTTGCAAAGCAGCTGCGAGGCCAGAGCAAGAAGCCCCTGTGGGTGAAGATGCAGGCTGCAGCTGCAGCCAGCTGAAGAAGGTGAGAGGACCAGGACCTGGAGGGAGCTGATTCCATGAACTGGATGCCTGGCCAATGCTTCTTAAAGCTTTAAGCTTTTGTCATTTAATCCTCTGTTGTTGGTGCCAGCGGGTTCCTGTCTCTTGCAAAAATGAGCAGGAACCTGTATGGGAGAGGAGCTGCAGCAAGGGAAGGGAAGAGTTAAGAGAATGGATCTGCCCCGGGTTGGGTGCCTTTATATCCTTAGGAAGCGCCTCCCTCCAGCTCCTCTGACAAGGGTTTGCCTCCTGAGGCTTGGGGCAGCCAGGAGCTGTGCCGAGTCAGCCACAGCCGGGCTGCGGGGAGCAGAGAGAAGGTGAGATGGGGCCTTGCTTTTATTCACAACAGAGAAACAAAGAGCAACATACAAAGAGTAAGAAGCAAAAAAGTACAGAATCATAACCATAATAATCATAATAATAATAATAATCATAAATACTCAAATCTATCATTCATAGATTGCAATGACAACACTGATAGCTTATTATCATTAGTATTAAGAATGGGAGGGGAAAGGGGACAGCAGGAGGGGTTTCTGAGGGGCATTGTCTCCTAAGGGGCAGATGTAACAGGGATGGACATCCAAAGAAACAAGCAGACAAAGAGAAGGGCTGGGAAAGCAGCAGGGGCTGGGGACGCTGCTGCTGCTGAGGCCAGGGACGAGCCTGCTCTGACCCAAGCCTCTGGCTCAGTGTTGCCAACCTGATCACTGCCCTCCTGCCAGCTTTGCTCAGCTGGGAAGGAGGTGACCGGGAGGCTCAGCCCCAAGGACAGGCAGAGGCTGCAGGGAAAGGAGCAAAATGTCCTTCCCAGTCTGGAGGAGAGCTGTGATTTGCTCAGTCCATCATGTGGTGGAAAGTGCAGGCATTGCCACTGCACTCAGCAGTTTTGTTAGTTCCTCCCTTGAAAGACCTTTCCTCTCCTCTGCTCACACTTCTGCCTCTGTAGGTCCCTACAAACGAACGCACCCTCATCAGATCGGCATGCAAAGGTGATTTTTGATTCCAGTGAGGCTTTGGGATGGGTCAGCTGGCTGTGAGAGCCCATAAAAAGACTTGGCTGACAGATGATGTGGAGGATTACCACCCGGTACATCCGTCCTCATGACAACTCACAGCTCTCTGACTCATGGACAAAGTGGTTCATTAGACAGACTTTCTTTCTTTTTTTTTTTTTTTTTTTTTTTTTTTTAAATTAAGTTTATTGCAAGCCACTTGGTGACCCTGATGGCTTTGGGTCAGGATGGGCAGNAAGTTAATTGCAAGCCACTTGGTGACCCTGATGGCTTTGGGTCAGGATGGGCAGGAGACACTTGGGCAGGACTGCTCCATCAAGGCTTACTTTCTGGATATAGACTTAAAATATTGTATATATGAGGGTTTCTGAGGCACATGCCCAATGTAAAGGAGAGGGATGAATGCAAAGTACATCAAAATAAGGCTGCAGAGGTGGGTCATGAATGTCTATAATCTGCTGATCTTAAAATATCTTTGTTCTGCTTTCAGAGGAGAGAGGAGCCCATAGTGTATAAAACCTCAAACATGTCTCAGAAGCATCCAGGTGATGGCAAAGTGTAGATGACAAAAAGCAAACCACGGATCTGCCTCTTTGCAGACATTCAGGATCTCATTTACAGTGCACGCCCTCTCCTTCCTGACCTGCTCCATCTGCTTTTTTGTGCTTGCAACACAGTGTCACTTAACAGGAGGAATTAGATGGGAGCCTGCTAGTGGTTTGTCTCATCTCCCCACCTGGTTGTGCCCACCTGTTGTCCTTTCTATTACATCCCTTGGGAAGTCATTTAAGCCTCTCTCCATTGCTCAAAGCTGCGCCTGACCAGCTCCTGCCAACAACTTGCCTGACCTGAGCTCAGTAAGTCCATGCTGGCTGGCACCAACCCTGGAGGACTATGAGATGGGCAGGGACTGAGTGCTATGGGGCAGAGATCAGCAGACAATCACCACTGGCATGCTTGGGAAGAGATGCCACCACTGAGGGCAGCAGAAGGGGAAGAAGGACCAGAAGCACTCCTTGGCAGGTGACACTATGCCCAGTGAGGAGGCATCAGAGGGAGGATGAAGCCCTTTACTTCTCTCTCCTTGGACTTGACATTGATGCCTACTCAGGATGGCCTGCTGCAAGTGGAGTTCCTGCAATAGCTGCCTGGCTCACAGGATGGACCCAAATGCCTTCTGGAGTCTAGAAAGGGAGCTTAGAAAATAGTGTCATTACTGCTTCATGATGTGAAAAGAGCAATGTTCAGGTTGGCAACACTGAGCAGGTTTGAGGTGGTTGCTGGAGGGAATGATGGGTGGTGGTAGGCTTTTGAGGATTGACTATGAGATCTCTCACTCTCATCAAAAGCAATGTGGGGAGAGGAGCAGGTGGTCCCTGGCTCTCCAACCAGCCCCATCCCTCCCTGCCACACCGCGGGGAACCAGTCAGGAGCAGGTGGAGGTCCCCAGCATCTCACCAAATAGCTCCATGGAAAACCAGAAAAACTAAAGCCCAAAGAGAGCAAGGAGTCTCCAGGGAGACTTGCCTCAACTGCAAACACAGAGGTGCTTGAGGAAGCAACGAGCTGAAGCGAGCAGCCCCTCCTTGTGTTGATTGCAGCTCCTCACGCCTCTGCTTTATGTTCAGTTTTAAACCTGAGATCATTTGGTTTTGTCACGGGTAGTTTGATTTAAAGATAGAAACGAATGACAAGAGGAGGAACAGGGGAAAAGGAGAGAAACCATGTGGACCCAGAAAGGAAAAAAAAAACAACACTCCAAGGATGACACGGGACACAGACATGCACGAACACAGACCCCTGAGGTATCAGCTTTGCAAACTAGTGCGAGACAAGGGAGAAAGCAAAGACAGCTGCAGGGAGAGATGTGCTTTGCATTGGAGGCAGTGCCTCCAGCTTCAGAAAGCAGCTTCTCAGCAATCCTGACATTGCGGTTTGGGGGCAAGAGCTTGGCTTCCCACCAGATGGCAGGAAGCAGCCAACCATCTCTGAAAACAAGTCACTTGTGCCCCTCCATGTGCTTGCAGAGCTTCATGTCTGGACAGCTTATCATCCACTGGATGGAGGGGAGCTGGCCTGGAGGGGAGCAGGACTGCGGGAGTCCCAGCAGAGTCCCAGCACCTGCAAACACGCTCCCCCTGAGTTTCTCGGATGTGAAACAAAGGATGTGGGAAGCCAGAACCGCCACCCCCAAAGGGAAAGTGGTGCCCATACTTCCCAAGCAAGGTAGCTGAGGTGAGGGGGAGCTGAAGGGCTGGGGCAGGCAGGCAAGACACCTCCCAACAACAAATCCCAACTACCACCAGCCTCCCATCCCTCCCTCTGCTGTGGCAGCTTCCGACGCCTTCCCCATGCAGCTGGAGGTGACACCCTGCAGCCTTCCATCCAATTCAGGTGACTCCCACCTTTCCACCTCCAGCAAGGTTGGGTAGCCAAAAGGAGGGGAGGGGAGGAGAGGAGTGGGGGTATGGCTGGGATTGGGCTACTCCCAGGATGGGGACAGTGCCTAGGATGGGATGATGGCTGGGATGGTGGTAATGGCTGGGATGGAGATGAGGAGAAACAAACAGAGACCAAGGTGGGAAGAAGAGGCAGCAGCTTCCAGAAGAGTTTTCTGGCTCAGTTTGTGTCATAAGAAGGTTTTATAGTTTGCTCATTTAATTTCTAGAAAAAGTGCCCAGAAGAGTCTCCTGTCCCCTTGTTGGTATGCCCAGAGAGAAGGGGGGAAATCTGTGTTGTGGTCATTAACTATCGAAGGAGCCACAGGCCTCAGATATTGCTTAGAAACTCGTATTTCAGATTTAAATACCATACACAGTAA
>VYXF01007702.1:173875-186779 GCA_013397295.1 Polioptila caerulea
GTGGTTCCTCGGGGGGGGGGGGGGGGGGGACGGGACACGACGCAGATGGCTCCAGCTGGGCCCAGCATTTGATTAATCGCCTGAATTACCCTCGCTTTGCCATAAAATTACAAGGCGGGAGCGGGGGAACGGTGGGAGCGAACTGGCAGGAGGGTGGGCTGTGATGGCAAAGCACCCTTCGGATGGGGGACCATCCTCGGGCACTGCGGGATCCACGGGCACAGCCCTCGGGCAGCATCTCGGCACCCACCGGCACAGCCCTCGGGCAGCATCTCGGCACCCACGGGCACAGCCCTGGGCTCTGCAGGGACACCCGGCCCTGCTCCGGCCGGGGCTCCAGCCCAGCTCCGTGGCTCAGAGCCACCTCTGTTATTTAACCAGGAGCGATAGAGAGGAGCCTGGGAGAGATAATATGCCATGACACCGGATAAGAGCTTCTGGCGTCACAGGGGAGGAGGATTACATGTCCCTGAATGGAGTTAGAGATGACAGAGGGGAGGGGAAGAGTTTTTAGCAGGGGATTAAGCTTACAGCTCCAGGAAGGCTTTGGGGGGTTGTTTGCTGTCATAAGACAAGTCCTAAGGCTGATATACCTGTTAGACTTGCTTGGGAAGGGCTCCTGAAGCAGGGGGCCACGTCAGTGGGGTGGGGGCAAGGAACAGGTCCCCAAGGACAGCCCTGAGGCCAAATGAGCTCACACTTCAGTTCCCCAAAGGGTGTCAAAGAGATGCTGGCAGATACCGAGGTCAAGGGATGGAGGGGAAGGGTCCATGTATTCTTTCCTATCCCTTAGGCCAGTCTGAATCCCACAAGACAAGAGTGCGTGAGCACCCCCCAGGAAAGGTGAGGGTCAGATCCCTTACCTTCATCTTGGAGGCAGGCTGGATGAGCTCCGTGATGGAGACCTTGTCCTGCTGGAGCCTTCTCTTGACGAGCTTGGAGCAGCAGATGTTGACGGAGCTGAGGACGTGCCAGGAGTTGTACTCCACGAAGGAGCGGCTGTCGATGACCAGGGTGCCCTCTGCTCCGTTCCTCAGGAGGCTGGCCAGCTTCTTGGGATCCATCACCTTGCGTGGGAGCCTGTCCCCAGCCATAACGGGCCAGTCCCCTCTATGGCGAGTGGGGAGCAAGGGGTGGAAGGGCAGGGCAGGGACGCCAGCACCCGTCTCCCCAAGGGGAATGAGCGAGGGGCGAGGCGTGAGCAGGGCAGCACCCGTCCTATTCTCCTCACACTGCTACTGCCCAGAATGCCAACTCATTGTGCTGAACCTGCAAAGAGAAGAAAGGAGACGACGACCCATCAGCTGGGCAGGATGACATCTGGATGTCTTCAAAAGAAGCTAAGAGTGCAACAAGCCACACTTTTGAGGTGTGTTCTCCCAGCCTGCTGGCTCCAGAGCTGCCCAAGCCAGAGGTTTTCTCTTGGTATTCAACAGCCCTCAGCAGAACTTTCTTCCATAAATTTGTCTAATTGCTTTTTGAAGCCATGTCAGCTTTTAATTTAACAGGAACAGTGGCCAGTGGCAGGGAGTAGAATGGCTTTCCAGTAACATTGAAGAAATCCTTCCCCTGGTTTGCTCCAAATCTGCCAGCTGATGGCTTCTCCAGGTGATCCTTACTACTTGCACCAGAAAAGACCTATGCCTGTTCCCTAATCTTCTCCACAGTTCTTACCACATTTAGACCTAATTTAAGGAGCTTTTCAGGTCAAAGCATCTACAGAGCTGCAAGTTACACAGACAGACACCTTTTGCCACACTGGCCAGCCCTGATGTACCATGTTTGAGAGCCAGGCACATCAGGGACCTGCATGGGGCAAAATGTCACCTCCTCTCCTTGTTCCCAGCCCAACAGCTCCTTGCACTCAATTTGCTTTTTCTGACCTCTGCCAAGCCCAGGGCTAATGGCTTCACAGAAGCAGCTTAGCTCAGCTCTAAGGTTCTGCTGCTGCATGGTAAAAGCGAGTTTGGGGCCCATCACACACATCACCAAATCAGGTTTGCTCACTCAGGTTCATCACTTCACACTGGGTTTCACCTGCCTGTTTGTTGGAGCCTGCTCATGGCTATCTTTGCCAGCTTGCCTCCTGGCAAGAGAAGACAAGAAATCAAGTTGACCTTTAGTCCTCTCTTCAAGAAACAGGCCAGGCATCAAGGCAGAGGTGCTGGGAAGCTGTACTTGGACTGAGATGGCCCTAGAGAGACTTCTGCTTTTCAGCATCTAACTTGCACAGAATTAGAAAGGGGTTTCATATACAGGAGTACCCCGTATACAAACACCCTGTGTTTCCATCTTAGGAGCTGAGGGGGGGTCAAGCCTGGTGCTCTCTGAGGTGAAGAACAAGATTCCTGCACGCCCAGCCCATGTGGTCTGCGAGAGCAATAGGCAGGGTAGGGAGCATTCAGCTCAGGGTGTCCTCTTAAGTTTTAATGGAACACGTCACTGCAAGGATGTTTTAATGGCATTAGGTTTTAATGCCACTACAGTCATTCAGAAAATGAGCCTGGGCTTCTACCAGGCTCCTCGTGTTCCTGCCAGACGGTGTTTTAGAGAGAATCCACAAGCTGCTTCAAGGAAGCTTTAATGCATCTGAATTAGGAGGACTATGAATAACGTGCCTGAAAAGGCCAGCGTAAAGATTTTCATTGACCTCTGCAGGATCAGGATTTGGTCCATGGGCCACAGGAGGCTTACAAGTCACACTGATCTGAGTAAGCCAGCAGTTCCCATAAGCTCTTACACCTGCAGGCCCCTACTGCAATGGCAGCTCAAGTACAAAAAACATGCTTGGGTCAGACACACTACTCAGTGACCGGCCACCAAACCCGGAGGACACTGCCAGCTTGTAGGAAAAGAATGGAAAACCACAGAATGTGAGGATGGGGGTTCCAGCATTTGATCTGGCTCGTGACTCCAGCACTAACAGCCCAAACTTCCCTGGGCTACCACACCTACCTCCCAAAGCAGGAGAAGATGTCCCAGGCTTCAGCCTCGGGATCCAAACTCCCAATAGGAGGCCACATTAGGATGTGCAGTACTTTCCTGTCCTTGTATCACACCCCTGCTGCCTCTGCCAACGTGTTAACACAAATTACGGGAGGGAAAGAAAAAAATCCCCTAAAAGCTGCGGTAGTGACAGCCCCTCCTGGCACAAAGCATTTTGGCAGCCCCGTGGCACTCTGGCATCGCTGTGCCCGGCCCCACCGAGCGCTCCGCGCCGCAACTCCAATTAGAGCAGCCCCCTCGGTGGGCGCTGCCCCCGCCGCAGGAACCCCGCTCCCCCCAGCTCTCCGCAGGGGGGCTCAAAAATTGAAACAGTTCTAATTAGGGGGTCTGAGGGGGAGCGAGGCTGGCTCCTGCTGGGATATGACACACCTCATTACGTTGCTACCGCCTTGCCAGAAGCCCCCCTGCTGTCCCTTGGCTATAGAGCCAGGGCACTCAGAAAGGATGCAAATTAGCCAGCTTTTCCCCTTCGTCTTCTTTTCACACCCCACTCCCCAAATCACTTTCTGCCTCCCTTACCCATCAGGATACCAGGCTGTGAATGTTTTTTGGCTCTTCCAATTACATCGAAGAAAGAAAAAGGGAGTAGAAAGAGTTGACAGACAAAAAAACCCCTAGAATAATACTTTGGCAGAGGGATGAGTGAAGTGGGAGGAAGGAGTGATCCAATATTGCAGAGTTCTTCCGGATGTAACATGGTGTCCAACCTCCAGATAGTGAGCAAGGGGTAAACTTTGGGGGTCTCAAACACAGAGGGGTCTAGGAAAGATAACAGACCCTGATGACCTTATCACTCTAAGAGAAATCAAGGCACCAGAGGCCTTCACAAAGTTTGGCAGATGACCGGCAGCTTGGGTGGAAGAGATTGGAGAAGACAGACGAGGTTTCCCAAATCAGCTAATAACCCCCCTCCTGCAGAAGAACCAGATAAACCTCTGCAGACACATGTGACAGATCAAACAGGTCCCACTCCCAGCTCCACCCAAAAGATGTGGGGGAAGGCAGGTCAAGGTTAGTGCATTCTGCCCTCCTTTCCTTTACAGGGGATGGAGTTGGCCAGCCCAGTGTGGTCACAGGGAGCTGTAACCTTGGCATTAGAACAAAGACACAGGGACGTCTCTGTGTAGGTTCAGCCAGGTCAAAGGCAGACAAGCAACTTCTCTGATAGCACCTTCACAGTACCTTGAAGGCTGTGTATGAAATGGTCTCTGAGAAGAACAAGCTGTAATGTCCCCGTACCTGGGAAGACCACAGAAGGAGGGAGGATGTCTTTCTGCTTCTGCTCAGATGGGTGAGAAGGAAAACTGAGGGAAGAGGCTTAGCCATAGAGCACTGCTGAAGTAAGAGATCTTCTCACCCCATTGAGAGGAGACCAGGGGAAAAGGTTAACCTGGAACCTAAATTAGGGTTTCAGAAACATAGCTGTGTTCCTCTCTTATCAGTTTATTAAAGCCATCATAATCTTCTTGAGTGTTCCTGAAGAACATTATCATAATCCGTTAATCCCACCTCTCCCTGGAGTGCCTGTAATGAGGCGTTGGGCACATGGCTTAACTGAATGGGAACAGCCAGCAGGAGAGGCCACACTTCAGCTGAGGGACAGAAAGATGGGCAGAGATTAGCAGAGGGTTGGGCCAACTGCCCACTCAATGGGACTCTGTCCCCGCTGTCACCTCCACAAATGTGTGTGCAGGTGAGGGGAGCTGGCCACTCGAGTCACAAGCATGGCAGAGATGCACACAGCATACCAGGCTAAGGGCAAGTGTCCAGCCTGGCTCTGACCTTCTTCCGGGCAGGCCAGGCAAGAGAGCAAGAAAACAGAGAACACACCTCAGCCTGAGTATGTCCCTGTGGCATGAGAGACCACAGGAATTCACCCCTGTGCTGGCCCAACACCGATCACCCAGATGGAGGCCACTTCCCTCAACTGCTCATCTTGCACAAGGCCTCTAGCTGAGAGATGTAATATGGGAAGGGCACAGATCTGGTTTCTCTTTTCGTGGAGACATCAGCTGGAAGGGCAGCAGGTCCCTACAGCAACCCCAAACCTCACTAACAGCATATCCACTCCTTCCATCAAGCTAGTGCTGCGTCCTGGAGAGCTCCACCCTCCACAGGCAGCCCCCTCGAGGAGATGTTCCCCCCACTGCCCCAGGCAAGCCAGCCTTCCCGCAGGAACACATTTCCATCACGCCCTTGAGACTGGAGCTACAGCACACTCCCTGTGATGCTCATCCCAGGAGCACACTCTTCTGGTGGCATCTCCACCTTGAGTCTACCAAGGGATAAGGGCACCACAAGCTAGCATTTGTTTATTTGTCCCCAGTAATCTCAAAGCAGCCACTCCTGAAGAACTGCCGTCTCCACCAGGGACTCAGTAGCACAGACCTAAGTGATTTGGCTTTTCTCCTTTCAGCCCAGGGGGCTGGGGGAATCATCTGTGCCTTGTGGGCCCCGCACTGAGATGCTGCCGAGCCAGGGCTCCTCCATCTATCCAGGTCAGCCCTGCAACCAGCCCCAGGCTCACTGCTGGGATGTTGGCAGGACCCCACCGGACCCCAGCTCTCCAGACATCTCCCAAGACGCAAACCGCAGCGGTGTTTCCAAGCCCCACACCCTTTTTCCTTCCTCACCCCCTCATTTCTTTCAAGTGCTTCAGCACTTAGCGAACTCCCCTCGGCTGGCTCACGCTGTTCGAGGGATTCCTAAATCACAGGACCATTACTAATTATTATTATTATTTTGCAGCAGCAATCAGGGACGCGGGGCTCATTAACAACTTAGCACCTCTGGTTTCCCTGGAAACCCGCAGCTGCCAGGCAACGGCAGCTCTCCGGCCCGAGGCGATGCTGCTGCGGCGCCTTCAGCTCATTCCCAGAAAGATGCTCGGATCCGGCTTGATGAGCCCAGCCTCGCCAATGCGAGGAGGTTAGGAAACTCCACGATGTGTCCCCTGCTCTACCCCATCTGCTGAGATCCTCAGCCCTTCTTCCCGATCTTGTTCTGCCACTCACAGCATCACAAACTGCGCAGCGGCTCCTCCCTCCCAGCGAGCCGTGCAGGCTTTCTCCAAGGGCGAGGAATTTGGAGCATAATGATTCCCCAGAGTAACAGTGGGACAAAGCTGTCAGGTGCCTGCAGCAGCCGTTTTGGAGGTGATGTAACTGATGACGATTTCTCAGCTGTTACTCAAGGTCCCTTTAAGAGGCAGCACAAAAGATTTCTCTGCTTGATGATGGAAAAATGGAGTGGGTTTTTTTCCACTGCTCCTTAAAAGGAGGCTGGGAAACACCACTAGCCACATCCACTAGCTCAGACACCAAATCTGCTTGTCCACCTTTCCCTAGTGAATCTCAAGGATGGGGAGGAACAACATCACCCAAGCCCCAGCAGTATGAAGGTGTAGGGGAGATGGCAATGACTTTCCTGGTGCCAGTTAAGCCAGGCTGAGATCCACTGATCTTTCCTAAACCCTGCCACCCACATGGCAGACACAGGACTCCCCCACAGCCTCGTCCACACTGATCTTACAACCCCATCTTGGCTCCCTGCACACCCCAGGCACATTCCTCCTGGGACGAGAGCTCTTGTGCATGTCTCTCCATGCAGGGAGCACTTCAGGAAGGAGGGAAAGGGCAGCATTCTCTTTTTCCCACAGCACAACACCCAGAGGCAGCCACTGCACTTTTGCCAGGGTTTCAAGCTTGCTGATCTCATGATTTCTTGAATTTTTTTTTTCCTCCTCCTTTCTATGCCGCAGTCTCCTTTCAATTCCTGTAGGCTGGAAGCAGCATGCCAGAGAGCCCTGCAAGGAGTCGCATGCAACCAAACAGCACCCACTCGCCTCCCCACATCTCCCACTGCCCTCTGCACCTGCACCCTGCGGCCCAGAAGGTGCCTTCCCCCAGAGGACGTGGCTGAAGGGCCAGGATGTCCTTCAGCAGAGTGCCAGATGGTGCATTCACACTGGACAAGGGACGTGGCGTGGAGCCACATGGCTGGCAGCATGGGACAGCTCAGGGACGAAAGGAAAGGGGACAGGTTGTACCCAGCTGCCAGGGAGTCTTTCCCATGCACCCCACAAGGTCTCCTGGCTGCAGTTAAGCCAAGCAAAGGGGTACCCCATCCTCTCCCACCACCTGATGTTCTGCCAGCAGCTCTGGATGGGTTATGACTGCAAATGCAATTGCTTCCCAGCCTGTTTCCACCAAAAAAGTGCAGTTAAGGATTTATAGACTGGCCACTCCCAAAAAAATTTCTGACTGCAGTCATGGTAGTCAATCTGGAGATCCGGTCAGGAAAAGCCAACAGGGACAGCAGGGAAAAGAATTTAGCTGGAGTCTAGATGACAAGGGCAGTATCTCCTCCTCTTAGACTTGTGCTTTTAACATGATTTATATGGTTTTCCACTTTAGTATAAACACAAGCTTTCATTTTAAAGCCTACAAAAGCCAAAACCAAAGGTTATCCATGACCAGCCAGCCATTTAATCACTGCCTTTGCCCATGCCGAGGATATTGCTTCCAAGCATGCTGCTTTCTAATACCAAAGCTATCCCATTTCCATTCTCACCCTGCCAAGCTGAGAGCTGGCCACATCCTCATCCCAGAGCTAAAAGCACCTTCTGCTTTGAGCAGCTTGGCACACATCACAGAGGACATGTCATGATGGAGATGAGAAACGTAGTCCTGCTGATCTTCAAGGGCCCTTGTTGCCCACTGCCTGGTATCTCATCATTTGCTGCATAATCCCATGAGCCCAGCAGGTTTATCCTTAGGATAAGGTGCTGCTTTGCCTTTTCACAACAAGAACAGACAGAGGCAGCCCAGAAAGGTATGCAGTCAGATAATTCTGCAGGGCTGGTCTGCCTCTCTCATCCTAAGACAACAAACACCATAAATACCTACTGGGTGCATTTGCAGTCTCCTGGAGAAAGAGTCTCCAGGTCCTGGGTCCTATTTTCCCACACCACCTACACACCAAGTGAAAGAAAGCACAAGATTAAGATGTGGTTCTTCAAAGCTGCAGATAAATATAGCATTTCACTTCTCAAGCACAATCCCCTGTGACAGGACCCTGTCCATCTCAGCAGAGCACCGGGGACAGTCACAGGTGAGGCCAAAGCGAGCGCCCAGCACACACAGGGGCAGTCACTGCACAGTGACTAATGACAGTGGCTAATGCCCAGTCATTAGACCTCCACATCCAAATGACAAATAGGATCCCTGCCTCCCTGAAGAAAAATGTTGTTGCCTTCTGTCAGGTTTTCTGCAGTTTCTGATGAGTACCAGTGCAAACCAAGGCGCAGATCCCAGCACAGGTTTCCAGCCAGCAGAAGCCAATGTCCAACAGTTATGCCACCCTATTCCCACAAAACTGTGAATCTCCCTAGGAGATTCAGAATTCAATAGAAATTCAAGGGGCTATGCTGGTTTTCCATGGGATAAGACAACTTTTCTGACCTGGTTCAAGTAATTTTCAATGTAATTTTCAATGTAATTTTCAATGTAATTTTCTATATGCACACAATAGCCAAATGGCTCACAGATTTGGGATCAATTAGCACGTGTCAGCACAGGTTCTACTTCCTACCACAGCCCCACCAAGGAGGCACCAGCTCTGAGTTTCAGAGGATTACTTTTATCTAGAAAAAACACACAAGGCAGACAAAGCCCAAGCTGATGCTCCTGCCTCGCTCTTCTCCTTTTCCCTTGGGGGCCATGATTCATTACCAGCTGGTTTTGTTCTTAATCCGAGGTGACACAGGGGTCAGATGAAGTGGTTTGCAGGTCTTCCTCCATCCTCACCACCCTGTCGAGCCATGGCTTGCTGGTCAGATGCCACAGCTCTTCATGTGTGAAATTCTGCAGCCTGGCCACCTGACTGAGAGCTGGGTATTGCAGCACTTTGTAACATGGGTCTGTCTTCTCTCTGAATCCATCTAATCACTGCTACTGTGGGTGGCAAACTACATGGACTCATTCGCTGGAGGACACAGACAGCAACATTCCTCTCACCAACTCCAGGCAGGTGTTAAGTGTGACGTATGTGTGTACTTTAACCTCAGCTTCAAAAAAACCCAGAGATATATCATGACATCCACCCAGAGTTTAAACATCCTCCAACTCATCTCCACACCAGCAGGTCTCACTCAGCCCTGCTTCTGACCCTGCAAGTGAAAGCTGGGGTGATCACCCCAAGCCTTGCTCCTTTTGGGCTGGCTGACCCCCAGCTGACCCCCCGTTCAGTCACCCTCACCTTCCCACCATCCTCACCTTGGAGCGAGCCTCCAAGAGAGCTCACTCTTATCTTTGTACCAGGTACTGCTGAATGAACCTTGCTCAGGTGCCAGACAAAGAGGCAGCCAAGCTCAAAGCAGAAGGGATTGTGAGGATGACACAGAATTAACAGGCATCAGCATTCAGCAAGCAAGCGGAGAATGCGCCGATCTATTTTTAATGGTACAATGAGAATGCTTTACAAAAGGATGTGTCTGGGGAGATTCTGCCCAGTCAGAGATTTGCATTCGCGTTCTTTTTTTTTTTGCAACAGTCAACTTCCCTTGATGTGTGGGAGGCATTTTGTCTCTTCACCACCCCAAAGAGCAATTCAGAGGGCCCTGGCTCAGTTTTGATTGGAGTCTCATCCCTCTGGGTCACCTTCTTGCCCTGCTGCATCCTTCTGACTTCCCACCAGAAGAGCTGAAGCTGACATGAGCAGCAGGTACGGTGTGAACGAACAAGCTCCAGGCTTGCTTGGCTTCTGGGTGTCAGCCCTGCTGAGCCAGCACAGCTGCTGGGGACATCTCTGCGAGGTCCCCGACAGCAGCAAAGTGGTTAACATGGATTTTCATGGGCTAGCCCCAGTCAGCAGTGCTGGCACCCTCTCTGCACCAGCCCTCCACTCAACAGCCTCAAGTGCCAAGCGAGGCTCCGGCTGCGCCCGTCCGCTCCCCACGCAGGGCTGCCGGCCAAGGCAGATGAAGATGGCATGAATAACTCCACTCAAGCCACGGCTCAAGGAGGACCAGGCTGCCATCGCAAGCTTGGAAATGAGGGTTGTCAGAGGCAACGCAAAAACAATCAGATGTTGTAGGCACTTCATGGTTGCTTCTTTTCAGCAGCGTGCCCCAGAGATGGAGGGACCCTCTTTGTCTGGAGGGTCTGGATTTCAATGGGACGCGCGTGATTTAAGCAGGCACAGGTTTAACGCGTGGAGAGGGCTCGACGCAAAAAACCTGCAATGCCCTAATAGACGGAAATTTCTCCCCAGGCTTCTGCTGCATCAGCTGAATTACCATGTGTTAGCTGTAGACAGCAGAGCTCCTCAGAGAACTAAATCCCCTATTAAAAAGCTGCAAAGAGGCGAGCTGAAAAGCCGGGATGCGGGCACACTGCGCACCTCCGTGCCGGATGAGCAATGTGGGTTGACAGAGACGGACCGGAAAGACGCACTGCATCATTAGCAGGGCTGGAGGACGTGGTGGGGGACAGGATGCCAGGGTCATGCTGTCACTGGAACCTCCATACAGGATCAAAGCAGTGGTCCACCTCATTCATGTCTCCTCACCAGCACTGCCTAATGACAGGTATCCTACAAAAGCCTGGGAGAAGCAGGACGGTGGGTATTTATGGACTAGCCATGCAATAATTTACATTTAAAGGGACCTCAGCAGTTCAGCTGGCCCAACCCCTCTCTCCCTTAAAGGAGAATGAGCATCAACACCAGAACAGGTTGTCTTGCCCTTCTGGTTGCCAAACAACTCGTTCTCACTCACCAGTGGACTCAGAAATAGTGGTGTCCGTAACTCAGCATGCAGAAACCCTACACAGAGAACCTCCTGTGCAAATTGCTAGAGGACCTTGAAGGACTCTGGAGAAATTGCTGAAGAACACAAGGTCTCTGCCCCAAGAGATGGCTTTATTTAAAGAAAATACAGTGAAGGAAGACCAGACATGCATGCAAACATTGGGGAACCATGAGCACTTCCCACACATGAAAAACAACATGGAAAAAGGCACAAGAGGAGCGCAAAGAAAAGAGGAAATCAAAGAAAGATTTCCAGCCCCAGATGGGTTCCTGGGAGTCTCTTAAGTAAGTTTCAGCTTAATGAACACAGTCTATGCATTTCTGTCCTGTTATTGCTCTCTGTTTACAACAGGAGACTCTGTATTAGACCAACTTCCAGTGAGCATCTCCAGGTTCTCCTGTGAACCCAGCCTGGGCTAGCACTTCACCTATCTTCTGAAATGCTGATCCTTCCAAGACACCATGCAAACAATACCTGTCACTTTGGGAAACTGAAGATCCAAAGCAGCAAAACTAACCACAAAGAAACCCTGGGCAAAGCAAAGGAAGAAGTCTCCTGCATATCAGCCTAGATTGTCTTGTCCAGCTGGGTCTAGAAAACCTCAGAGGAAGAGCCAAGTAACAGAGAACTGGAGCCAGCCATCCTACAGGAGCCATGGCAGTCAGCAGCATAGTCTGGGCAGAGCTCTGTGCTGTGCACAGCTCCCCAGGGTGGCCCACCTTCACTGTTACCCTCCTTTCTTGAAGTGGAGATGGTTGAGAACCAAAGGAGTCTCTTGGACAGCATGGACCCAAAGGTTTGGGGTAGAAAGTCTAGAAACATCTCTTGGAAGAGAAAGAGATGTTTTCCTCTCCATGGACTCATGGTAAAGAGGAGACAGGGTGACCAAGACACTGACCATGGCCAGAGCTTGGTATGTTTCACCATGGTTTCAGCTGCTGGCCCACCTCTGGCCAAACAACTGTCCCATGGGGATGAGACACATGCCACGGTCTCCCCCTCCATCAGATGAGCAGGCAAAGCCATTGCTGGGGCCCTGAGGAACCTGCACTACCACTAATCACACCACAAGCTCTGCCTGGCTTTGACAGCAGCCCCTGACACCAGAAATTCACAGCATCTTGGCACAGTCGGTTTTTACCTTCCCTCACACTCCCCTGTGTTATAATCTTGCACACAGAAGTACACCCAGGTCTCCTGAGCAAGCTGGAGAAAATCCTGCGCACGGAGCTTGTTAAGCTTCTTATCTGATGAATGCTCCCAGGCCACTCACCTCCCTTCCGCAGCCTGCCATCATTACGTCAGGTGCCTCCTTCCCACTGGCATCAGGTGGGACAGGTGTATCTTCAGAGAAGAAATGTAAAGCTTGAAAAACAGGTTTTAAAACCCAGAGGGCATGGGGATGCAGAGGAGTGTCAAAGCTTTCCCCACAGGATGACTGCATTGCTGCTCTGGCTGCAGGAGCTTCTCTGCATAGCAGCAAGGAAGAGAGTGCAGTGAGACCCAGAGACCGTGGGCACCTGGGAATTTCTGCCACTACCTCCCCCTTAACACTGCCATTAAACACCTGGCAGAGGGTAAAACAGTCTACAGACTCTCCCAGCGCAGCATCCTGGATGTCCTACTGGGAGAGAGGAGTCAGCATCCACAAGCTCCTTCTCTTCAAGGGCTCCTTCTCTACCAGATTCAGTTTGCTGGCACTGTTTCAGTATGATGGCAGTGTCCTATGAGCCTGCACCATAAATCAGGGCTGCCAAACGCTGGAGCAGCTCCTTTTCCTCCTTCCATTCCTGATAGTGCAAACATGCTCTGCACCTGACTGTGCCCAGGGCTTTGGGAGCCAAGCTGTGCACCAGAGAAATTAACCTCTGATCCCTAAGAAAAGCCTTGTTTAAAGGCAAGGAAGCAAATCCAAAGAGGAAAAAACCCCGTCCCTCACGCAGATTACAACATGAGGTGCAGAGGTAAGGGGCAGGGATGGAATAGGGATGGAATGAGGCCTAATCTTCATATTTTTCCCAAGCAAAGTCACTTCAAAAATCCAGAGGTACAACGGGTTTCCAGCCTTTGGGGGGGGGGGGGGGGTTT
>VYXF01007702.1:189407-207823 GCA_013397295.1 Polioptila caerulea
GGCGCGGAGCGGCGCGGAGGGAGCGGGCGCTGCGCCCCGGGGCCGGCGCAGCTGCGGGCTGGGGGTGCCCGCGGGGAGAGCGGCCCCTCCAGCCTGGGACACCCCCGGAGCCGCGCTGCTCCGCGCAGAAAGCGCGCTGCCGCGTGTTTTGGGGTCACGGATGGTGCCCGGGCTGCCTGGCGTTGCAAGGCTGAGCCGAGAGCTCCCCCGCAGCTGGGGCCAGCCCTGCCGCCTGTCAGCGCCCTGCGTGCCGAGCCTGGAGCAGCGGGGACCTGCGGGGCGCCCCACGGGACTCATTCTCACCGGTGCGCCCAAGCGGCAGAAGGACAGGCGTAGAGGCGGCGCGGTCTTGGAGGGTGGCATGGCAAAGTGTGACCAAAAAGCTGGGGGCTACGGAGGAGCCTGACCCACGGGTCGGCTCCTGGATGCATGGAGTGGGCTCACCCCATCCTGCTTCGGGTTCACCAAAGAACTGGGCAACTGGCCTGGTTACATGGCAGGGGTTTTTCTCTGCCCTTGGCCCTGGCATGGCAGCTCCAGCTTAGAGAGGGATTAGGGTTTAGAAGCTTAGGTTTTGCTGGTGCTTAGGAAATGAAGGGAACCTTCCTCCCTGCCGATACGGATGCCGGATGTTTTAAAATTAACTCTCCTGTCTCCAGACACGCGGCCGGCAGCTTGCTCAAGAAGAACGTCGAGCTGCCTCAGTAACTGCCGGCAAAATCTTTCCCAGAAATGTCATTTCTCATAAAGCACCAGAGGTATAAAACCCTGGGATGCTAAAAAGTCTCACTCTCCCCATTGCATAAGCAATGCTGAGTTCATGCCCTTCTAGCACAGAAAATCAGCTCACCCAAAGCTGTCAGCAGGGAAACTTTCACAAAATGAGGGATATTCTACCTAAGCTCATGGGTTTCAGCCCAGTTATCGTATTCAGCGGCAAGATGCTGGGGTAGCACGGGCACTTGCTTCCTTAGTGGCATGGGAACCCTTGGTCCTGGTGGGAGCTGGAGCAGCAGTGTCATCGGCATGGCTGGAACGAAGCCTTTCCTGCTGGTTTTCCTGCCCAGCTCCCTCTCTGTGGCCATGCAAAGCACCCAGGCAGAGAAAAGCTGAGAAAGACTTCACTTGCCTCAGCTTTGGGCTGTTTCCTCCCCTACTCAGCGTGCCTTTTCTGGAGTAAAATATGAAAAAATGAGGGAAAGGAATGAGTCTGAAAAATCCTGAAGCTTCCTCATAAAAGCTGTTATCTAGGCATAGAGCCATGAGCTCACAAAGCCTGCTGAAGGAAGAGGATTTAAACAGTTTTTTTCCAAACTCCAGTTAAAATCAGTGTTTCCAATACTGGACCTGGCACATCACAGATGAGCATCCCAGATGAGCTGTTGGGAAGAGTGTTCCCTGCCTGTCCAGTGGCATGGCACAAGGCAGGAGAGTGGGAAGCAGAGGTGAGAACTATGTCGAGCTTGCAGCAGGCAAAGGATGGAGAGGTGGTGAAGGTAAGGCAGAGGATGGAGTGTCCTGAGGGACACCCAAGGGTCTTGCTGTACATTCCAGCAAGAGACCAAGCTGAGCTCCCTCTTGAGCCTTCATCCCTGGCAACCTCTCCTCAGCTAATCCATAGATGCCCCTGCTGCATCCCTGGATGATGAGGACACAGGAGATTTGACCCACACAAAATCCCCATTGGCAGTGAACAGCAGGAGCCCCTCCAGCGGGCTGGGGACCAGTGGGGCACGGGTTCTCACGGCCATGGGAGTGGCTCCAGCCCAGGAGCCCCACATCTCTCCCACACCCACTGCTTCTGCATGAGGCACTGCAGCCAAGCGCCTGGTGGGGAGAAACCAAAACAAATGATTCACTGCTGCTAAAGTGCTCCCGGGATCACAGGGGCCAGGAGCAGGCGTTAACTGAGGCTTGCAAAACCTCACCTGCCTCCCAAAGCTGGGAGCTAACCCTGTTTAGATCCCAATCCTGCTCAACCTGATATTCTGGCGTTCGGGTGCGGACCCACGGCTACATGGAAGTGGGCGGCCAGCCTGAGCGAGGGCAGCGCTGCGAGCACACCTGGTCAGCTCTGGATGGCTCGGGTCATCCCTATTACCCTTATTTTCCCCAGGGGAAATTAAGCTGGGAGAGCCAGGGCAATGCCGTAATGGTCAGGCAGGCAGAACAAAGCAGCCTCGTCTCTAAGCTCCATCTACCAGATGTGAATCTATTGTCTCAGCCCCAGGGCCATCACAAGCCCTCTCCGTCACAGCATCACGAGCTGAGCAAAAATTACACAGCAAGTTGCTTATGGCTAAAGGAAAGCACTTTGTTTCAGGTAAAGCACTTAAAAAATAATTCACTCCACTCTGGTTTTTCCTCTTTCCCAGATTTCAGGCACATCCAAATATGGATTGCATCCCAGCTACGTGTTCCAAATGCGAGTTACGCTTGTACACGTAATAGTTCTTGCTAAAACGTTTTCCAGGCGCCCTAATTGCCATGGCAGGCCAAGTGCAGAAGAGTGCAGCAGAGCCTTCTGCATGCATACTGCAGGGATTAAAATTGGAACCTGATCATGAAGGAAACCAAAACTAGGAAAAAGGAATTGCTGCCAAACCAACTTTCTTATCCATCAAAAAGGAGAGATTTTGTCAACTTGCAATTTCTTTGAATGTCCAAATAATATTTTTTTAACCTACCCTAGTTATTTAGATGCAGTTCCTTGCACCACTGGCTGAGCCAGTGTCGCTCAGCAGGGCTGGCTGTGGCACAAGACGCTGTGTTCCCATTGCAGGGGGTATTGGCACCTCAAAACTGTGCTGATAGCTGAGGCCAGAGTCAACCCTTGGGCTGGCATGGCTCTGCTTCTTCCAGGCTTGGTTGGTTCCACCATGTGTTTGCCTGTCACTCTTGCTGTGATATCCTGGAGTTGGGCACGGTGTGGTGCTGGAGAAAGGGGCTTGTCAGGCTTTGTGTCGCCTTGCTCTGGTCCATAAAGAAATGTACTGACTGTGGTGAACTCTGCATCAACTTTTAGAAGGGCATCACTCCCTTCTTTGGCACCTGCCCGTGTTCTCCCCAGCTCTCCTGCCTCATGGCTGGGATGGATGCACAGATCCCAGTGCACGTCACCTTCTTCCTGCAAGGCCCAAAATGGTGTCACTCACTGAGGAGAGCTGACGTGCTTGAGCAGGCAAAGGGCACTTGCAGCATCCCCAGGCAGGTGTGTTTCTCACACGGGGGCTGCCCCGGATCTGTCTCCATTTTCCCGAGAGGAGTGTCTGCCTGTGTGCAGCGCGGCTCAGCCCTCGCAGCGCGCAGGGCTGTGCGTGCACGTCGCAGGAGCAGCTACTGTGCAATTAATCGCAGGAGGAGCAGGCTGGAGGGCTGCGTGCTGTGCCATTCAGCTCAGCACATGCTGCAGAAACATTCATTCTGTAGCTCTGACTGTGCCGCGAGGCGCTCCTGCCAAAGGGGAAAAGGAAAAGTAAACCATCGTACACTGAATAAATTCCCTCTGATTCCCTCCGCCCCGGACGTACGGAGGAAGGCTGGGCAGGAGCGTGGAGATGTGCCAAACGCCGGGCACGGCTGCTGCGTGCTGGCACTATGGGGCAAAGGCAGGGGATGGGAGGGTGGAGGAGCAGGACCTTTGCACTGGCATGAGGCTATCATGGCAGAGGAGCTGAGGCTGGCAGCAGCAGCCAAGCTGCACAGAGGCTTTATGGTAACACCCCTCAGGTGCAGGAAGTGTTCCTGCTCCTTTGCCCCCAGTGCTGAAATGGGGTGCCATGTTGGTCCACATTTGGACTTGCTGTGGGTAGTGAGGGTGGGCGAGGGGCTTAGATGTGCCTAGAAGCTGTCCAGGGCCATATTCACTTCTCTGAAGGAAAAGGGAAAAGGACAAGAGAGAGGATAGGGAGAGAAACCAATTGATTTAATTTTAATATATCCAAGTCTTAAAAAATAATCACTGCCCAGTGCTCTGGGACAAGGCATGGTCTTTCTTCTTTGTAAGTGAATTGGAGATGGAAAAAAACATTACCCTGGGCCAGAAGGCAGCATGGAGCTAGGCTCCATGCAAGGGTCTGTCAGGTCCAGACCCTTTCTCTGTATCCCTGTGCTAGTTTTTGTTAGGCTGCTCACCAGTTGCTAGGGTTTTTTTTTTTGTTTTGCTTCAATCATTTTCACTGATGAGAGCATCTGCTGCCATCTGTGCCTCCCCCTCCTCCCCCCGGCGGGGCTGTGCACTGCCGTGGTCTGCCTGCAGAGCCAGGCGCTCTTCACTGTCCAACCTGCACACAGATGAGGGGATGAACAGGAGGGAAGAGGCAGCTCCATCAGGGCTCTGCTCTTCCCTTGTGTTTGCTGGCCATATCTGGGCACTGCTGCAATTGTACCCCTCACAGGACACCCACAGTGCCAAGGTCCCAGAACTTGGTGGCTCTAAGCAAGACTGCTGTTCCTCCTCTGAGAAGCCATCAACCTATGAGACAGCGTTGGAGGGGAAAACAGAGATGAAAGGGCTTTGGTAAGGTCACCCAGGACATCAGCACATGGCTGGGAAGGGAGGTGAGAGTTGCTGCTTGCTGGCAGCGTGACTGCCTCCTGGCCCATGGAGTGCCTGGGAAGCAGGGTTGGGATGTTACAGCATACTCGGCTTCTGCTGGAGGATTACACACCCGACAGCAGAATAGAGGTTGCCATTTGCATCTCTCTGACTGTTAATTTGGGTATCCGGGCTGACTCACCATGCTCTGCTGGCACGCCTGGCAGCTCATCCCAGGCAGGGGAACTGGCAGATGTCGACACTGGGCTGGGAGGTCCTTACCTGAATGAGCTTCATCTCCTGTTTATTACTGCCAGCCCATAGATAAAGGAGAATTGTGGAGTCGTGTTTACCAGCCAAACCCAAACCAGTTCACCCCAGCTAGGACTCAATGGGCTGCTGTCTGCAAACTGGCTTGGTGGCATTTGTGCAAAGGAGGCGCCCCCGAGCCCTGCGCGGCAGCGGGGGCAGAGGCTCGGGTGAGCACTGAGACTTGCGTGAGCACGGCAAGGTTTGCTCACGCACTGCCTGGCTCCCAGCCACCTTTCCCTGCCAGCGTGGAGGGTAAATGTGTACCAGTGCCCTCGCCCTCGCCTGACACACGTGTCCCGGCTGGCACGGAGAGGCACATCCCTGCGGAGGGCTGGCCGGTTTTAGGAGCCACCTTCACTTCACAGCTGCTTCTTGCACAAGCCAGCGCTCGCCCCGTGAAGGGGCTGGCAGCTCGGCGGTGCCGGGCTTGGGGCGGGCAGTGCCGGAGAAGCGTGGATGGAGCCGCGCTCCTTGCTCGGGGCAAAGCGCCCGCAGCTCCCGGCTGGCCCCGCCGGAGAGGGGCGGCGCTGCCGGCTGCGAGCAGCGGGGAGAGAGGGCCCTCTGCCTGCCTGCCGCAGCCTGGCAGCTCCGGCTCGGCTCCGACACCCCGCTCTGCCTCCGGCACCACCTCCGGGGTGCTGGCGCTGCCCCTGGGTCCCCCCGCAGCCATCTCATCGCGGGGCTGAACGAGCCCCGTCCGAAGCACCTCCTCTCCGGACGAGGGTGACCCTCACCAGCCTCGCTGGCCTTTCCCCTGGCTCCCCCGAACGCCTTTCAGCTACCAGGGACACAAAATCAGCACAGGTGTTTCGGACACAAAATCAGCCCAGGTGTTTCGGACTCAAAATCAGCACAGGTGTCTCAGGCACAATCGCACAATGTCGCCTAACGGGGAACAATCGCTCCCTTCGAGCTAAACAAAAAGCAATCCTCACCAAGCTGTCAGGTTCAGTTTCTCGAAGGAATACAATTAAATCCTTAGATGACAACGTCACAGTCAGCTCTTCCCCATCTCAAAAGATGCTTCTCAAGCTGCGTTCGGCTGTTCCTCTCTTCCACCCCCTCCTCACAGTTTTCCTTCCCGCCGCGGAGTGCAACAGAGGCTGCGGCTTCACAGCCAAAAAAAAGTGCGATTTGGAGAGCGCGGTGCGACGTTGTGAGTGGCAGAAGTGAAAAGGCAGAGAAGCAACTCTTGAAAGCCTGCCTTCTGCCGCGGCGGGTGTCAGCCTTGGCAAAACCTGAACTTCCAGAATTTTCTTGCAAAAATAAAAAAAAAAAAAAAAGAAAAGAAAAAAAAAAAAGGAAGCAATTAGAGGACCTGTCGGATTTGGCTGCTGCTTTTCTTTCCCTTGTTCCCTCAAAATGAAAAAAAGTTCTTTCTTTCGCTTAGCAGCACAGTTGGTGCAATCTGGGATGTACTTGCCTGATAGTATATGGGGATGTAGTTCTGCTGTCTCAATTTGGGGTTCCCTGACATTGACAAGATGAAAAATTAATGCTGAATACCTTGATGCTGCTTCATCTGGAAAACCCATGTATGAATAAATTATTTTTTTTTCTCCCCAGAAAGGTTGGAAATCTATGGGTCCCCCTTATTTCCCCCATTATGGAGGTGCTCTCCTTCAGCTGCGGGTTTGAACGGACTCCATTATAGGTGAAACACTAAGAGAGAGGACGGAGAGCCGAGGAATTTTGCTGCCCCACAGCCCAGAGCTGCAGGTGGAGCCGAGGCGAGGGTTGAGGTGGAGCTGAGCATGTGCTGGGGTCGGTCATCCCATCCTCCAGGCACAGGGTTACTGCATCCTTCTTGCTACTCTGTTCTTGTCCGTGGCGGGTCTGGGTGGACCTCCAAACTTCTGCAGCAATTTCACCTCCTACAATGTGGGTAACAAACAATAAATATGATGGGGACTAATAATAACCCTCCCTCTCCACCCCCAATGGGTTATACATGCAAAAAATGCTGCTGAGTCAGTTCAATACTCCCCCAGGTTCATTAAACCACTGTCCATTTTCCTGCAGATAAGATGGTCCGTCAGGGGAAGGGATGATGATAGCTCATTTGTCACACTTGTTAAATGTAGAAAAGGCTGGCTTTGGGTCACTTCCAGTTTTGTGTCAGCTCTGCCTTTATCTGAGCAGCCTCATGCCTGCGTGCCAATCAGGGCAGCTCTCTCCTGTGCAGCTCAGGAGATGGGGACGGTGGCATTGTCCCTGCAAGATTTCCTACAGCTGGGGGTGGTCTCTGGGTGCAAAAGCACTTGCAGTGTGGCTGACAGAGTCCCAGCACATAGAAAGGAATGCATTCATTATTGCAAGAGATGCCATTGGTCCCACAGGGATCTAAACCTGTGGCTTGGCACCCCAGGCGCTGCACACAGGGTGACCCTCACTGAGTTAGCCCCCAGCCCAGCCAGTTGTGCTTGTGTTTGAGCTGGAAAGCTTGAGAGGTGTGATGGGGAAGGATACAAAGCCAAGGCCTCAGACACAACCAGCATGAGCTTGGTGCAGGTACAGGGGGAGGGAAAAGGGGATACATCTTCATCTCTATGCTCTCCTAACCTCAGAGGATCCTGGGGTGACTGGTCTGGGTCTTGCCTATGGTAGCATTGTCCCAGTGAGATATATGTCCCAAAATGACTCACGTTGCCAGTTCAGGGTGGTTGCAACGTGAGTCATTTTGGGTGTACCCTCTTTGGGGACATTGTCATTGTGACAGGCCACCTCCTTCCTCAGCCTGGGATGAGGACTGGCTATAGCCCCTACATATGTTAGGATGGAAATGCCGATGGCTACGATTTCCAGGTCTTGTTTCAGGGAAGGGAGCAAGAAGTAACCAAGAGAGGAAGAGTATTGACCTCTGAATGAGTGATCACAGAGCTATTCATGGCTCTCATGCCCTTTCAGAGCATCATACATTGCACCGCCAACCAGAACTTCACTGCAAAACGGACCCCTGATCTGGCCTGGTGTGGAAACGCTCTCCAGTGAGTGGGGAGCAGGGAGGACTGCAGGACTTTCTGCCCATAGCTCCCCTGAAAAATGAAGCCCAGGACAGGATGAAGGTGTGGAGACCTGAGCAGGAAGGAGGTGGCATCTCATGATGCTTTCAGGGAAGCATTTTCATGATCTGTCCCCACATCTCACTATGGCACATCCCTCACTGAGCACAGCCCAGAGGCAGCCTGCTGATTTAACCATGCACTCAGCAGATGATGAAGTGTCCCATGACAGCCTGCCTGCATTCCCCATCTCTTGCTTCACCTCTGCTTTCAGGGTGGGTGCAAAGGTGGGTCCTGATGCCTTCTCCCAGCTCCATGGCTGGTCTGCAGTGATTGGTGCCCCTTGGCATGAGGTCATCTTACAGCTGGAAAAAGATGAGGCAGCTGTGGCATATGAGATGAAATGAAGGGTCAGAGGGGCTCATAGGTTGCATTTTAGTCCTGGTCTTGTCATTCATTTATGGGTGTTTTCAAGCCAGGGTGCGTTGATTTGCAGCATGGCAGGCAGCCGCAGGCAGCCATTGGGCAGGGCTCTGAGCTCCTGCCTGTTTCAGTGGCAAACGCACGTCGTCTCCGAAATCTGGCTCTTCATAATGACCCTGGGAAGTGCTGCAGTAGCAGCAGGTTCAGACTGCAGCGATTTATTTCTCTCTTCAACGTTGGTCCTAACAGGGGAGAGGGGCCCTCCCTGCTTGGCTGCCTTTGCCTGCTTGCCATAGATCTTCCATCAAGGAGTCACCGAGGTCTCTGCTCTTAAATCTGGGTCTGTGCTCTCCTTCACGGCTGCATGCGGCCCCGACCTCCAGCAGCATCCCTCACTCCTGCTTTAAATCTCTCCCCAGCAGCTGCTGGTGACATTAGCATTTTCTCTTGCCAGCCCATAGAGAACAGGAGCCCAGCCCTGCTAAGGAAGGAATCAACCCGGCAGCATCACATATCAGAGGTATCTTTTTATTGACTGTTTACAGAAATACAGTAGCACTCCACGTAGGTGGCTTAGGCGGGTGCTCCAGAAGGTGCCTTCCTTCTCAGCACTGCTGGGAGATCCCAAGGAGAAACCGGCCCTTTAACACTTTGGGGTTTCTCTGGAGGCTTTGGGGCTCCCCAGCATGAACTTCCTAACACCTTCAGCTCTCCAGGGGTTGGGAGTTGTTTGAACCAGTGGATGAAATTCAAGAGAAAAAAAGGAAAAGAAACCCCCACAAGCTGGGGGTGGTGGGGCGGTCTGAACACACCTGATATGTTGTGAGCCAGCCCTGCCATGATCCCCATCCATCACTGTATGTGTCTCCAGCTCCACAGGACCCCACTGCTTCCTAGAGCTCAGCTGTCTGCCACTAAGTGTGCGTAGCTCTGGGCTTTGCACACTCTTTTCACACAGCTTGTTGGCCATAAAACAAATATTTCTTGGTCTATTTTTCTTTCTGTACATGTGTAAGAGTAAGACCCTTTCCTTCAGCTGTTCACATACCATTTCAGGGCAAGAAGGGTATGCTCAGCTGGGCTGATAAACTATTTAACTTTTATTTATGCATTTAATTGACCTTTTTTTTTTTTTTTGGCAATCAAGGTGTAGTGGTTTGTTTTGTGTGTCCTTGCTACAAGAAACTGCAGACACTTCTGGCATAGAGGCATTTTGGCGGCGGCAGCTGCTGTTGGCCTCACTCAGTAGTCAGTGAGAGGGTATCGCAGGAAGATGAAGATAAGGATGATACAGAAGGTGGCAAGGGCTGAGCTGGTGATGTTAAAAAGCCGGGCTGTCTTGGCATCTTCAACTGCTCCATTTAAGTCATTGAGGAGTTTCTTATCCCGGACCTGAGACAAAAAGGTAATTAAATAAAGTAATTGCAGCATGCATGAAAGATGTAACTTGTTTCAAGCAACGGCCACAAAACCCAGTGCACCTGTACGTGGTTACCTGTACAGCAGATGAGGGCTGGGCCTCTTTGTATTTGAGCCCTTGGGGTGCTGTAAAGGTTTGCACCCGTCTCTGCTATGCTGAGCTTGTGAAGCCAAGCATTGTAATACCCATGGGCTGGAAATTCCTGGAAGCAGAGAAGACCTGAAAGAGTGACCCGTTGCTGTTACCAGCAGGCAAACCATGGCCCCAGGGTCCCCACAGTGGGACAGGAACTGAGATGCCATTGTACACCTCAGGCACACAGGCACTAAAGCACACTTCCCACGTGTCACAGCACCCTGGCCCTGCAGCGCCAGGCTTCGTCTCACCCAGCCCACCAGGGAGAAGGCTGGGTGCAGGTTTGGTGTGCATCCCTGTCTGCACTGAGGGGCCGAGCGGGTGAAACCTGGCACAGCATCCTACTGCAGCTCCAGGGCTGCGCACGAGCCTCCAGCATATTAAGTAGCCCTGGGTTAATGAGTTCCTTTCCTTTTGCAGGTCTTATGCGGATTGTGTAGCTTCTCTGCCACAGGCAGTTTTGTATTCTGACAGCACAGTCTGCTCCCTCCATTATCCTGCGGGCTGGGACTTTTATGGGCTTTCCTTGGGACAGCTCTGCAGTGGGCGATGATTGTGCGTGTCCATGTCACTGGCAGGTCCCCACCTCTTCCAGGCTGCCAGGCAGTGCATGGCACTGCCAGGCAGAGATGCTGCTAGCAGGCATTGCCGACGTACTAGCGACAGCATTACCAGGCAGCAGATGGCACTGCAAGGCAGCAGATGAGCTGTCAGGCAGCAATGGCACTGCCAGGCAGCGTGTGGCATTACCAGGCAGTGGATGGCACTGCCAGGCAGCAGAAGGCATAGCCAGGCAGCACATGGCACTGTAAGGAAACGATGGCATTGCAAGGCAGCAGATGGCACGGCCAGGCAATGATGCTATGAGCAGGCAGAGATGGCACTACGAGGCAGTGATGGCACTGCCAGGCAGCTGATGGCACTGTCCACCAGCAGCAGCTCTGCAGTTGGATCCCAGCAGAGGAGGGGTCAGACTCCATTGATTCCTAGCAGGGATGTGTCCTTGTCCCCAGGCTGCCCCTTCAGCCTGCACTCAGCAGACTCAGGTAGCTGGAGCCACAAGGGTGAACACAAGGACCTGGACTAAAGGACCAGGACACTTGACTTTAAATCCATTTCCCGTATCCAAGAGGGGTGCCCAGGGTGTGGCAGGGCACACCACTGCCCGCTCTGGGGTGGGGGTTGTGGGGAGTGGGGCTGTGAGCCCTTCGCCTGCCCTGCTGCCAGCAGTGAGAGCCCCACTGGGCACTGCTGGCTGGACACCGGATGTGGGTGGCAAGCTGCAAAAACCCAGCACCAGCCTCAGACCGAGGAATATTAAAAGGCTTTCATCGATCAGGAGCTTTCCAAAAAGACACTGCAACAGATTCAGACCACATCTCACAGACTTTTCTCTCTTCTTCCTGCAGTGCTTACCACAGGGCTGTCCTGAAATCCTTCTGCGGGACATGGGGAAGGGTTGCTGCACCCCTTGTTCCACTCAGTCCTGCTGGGTCACAGGTCCTCCAAAACTGCATTTCAGACCCTCAAGCAACATTCCTCCTCTCCATCAAACCAATGAGGACCTCTCTCCACAAGCAAACCCTGATCTTCTGAACTGTGGGAAGGGAAACTGCTGTCGGCATGAGATACACAGGGTCTGGTGCTGGCCGGCACATAGGCAAGAATGAGCCCATTTTTCATATTTGTATTAAATCAAACCGTGCCATGTCCTCGGCCTCTGATGTGCCCTGCTTGTTGGAGCCTGGAGCTGACACCATCTACTCATTGCCCAGCTGTGGAGTGCTCAGCTCAGCATCCTTCTGGGATGGCAAAGTGAGGACAGTCACAAACTGCACGTGTCTTTGGGGCACACTTGGCTGGAGCCCTCAGCAGAGGAGGTGATCTCTGGGAAGGCATCAAGCCGGCAGCTTAGAAGCCCACATGCCTTTCTGTGTCAGCTGAATGTCCAGGATGACTCACATTTGAAATTATTCAGTAAGTTTAACATCCTCCAAAAAACCCCTGGGCTCAGCAGCACTAGGCATTTGGCACCTCCTCATGCGCTGGTGAGAAGCCCCGGAGGTGCTGGATTCAAGCCAGAAATCCCAGCAGACTCTTTGAAGCTCTCACACACTTTCCTCTTCCCAGCGGTGGGGCTGCCTCAGGCAAAACCGCCATGGAGCAAACGCCTTTTGCCCCTTCCTGCACTGTAACCCAGTGCTCTCTGCCGCAGGCAAGCTGGAGTTTGCTGCCAGTGTTTGCCAGGCAGACAGAGGTTTCTCCAGCAGACCGGCACGGCCGGCACACCGAGCTCTGCAACCCTCCTGCAGCCAATCCGCTCTACCTTGGTGAGGCCAGCTCCTCTTGGCCCCAGGAACTCTCTCATACTCCTCACCGCCTGTTCCTCCTGTCCCTGGGGCACCTTACAACCCTAATTTCCGTGCTCAGGCTTCTCCAGCGCTCCCAGCAGCATCTCCCAGCAGACACCACTCCCAGTTCACACTCTCACTGGTGCTTTCGCCCTTTCCCACCACACACCTCAGCAGCGCCTCTCCTTGACTTTCCCATGCCTCTCCTTTTGGTCCTGCTCCTGTCATGCTGCTGCTGCTGAGCATCTGTGGTGAGGCATGGGGGTTGCCTGGGGCTGCCCTCTCCCCAGTGACACCATTTCCCCACAGCTCCTTTTTTGTCCCTTCCATCTCTTTCCTGTTGTTTGGGTCCAAATGATGGCTGCCTTTGACTCCTACCAAAGGGCGCCCAGCTGCCTCCTCTCCCTGCACCTCCAGCTGGTTCCACCCACACACTCCTGCCAGCCTCAGTGGCTTCAGTGGTCACCCTCACGAAAATCGTCCCTGATTGCCCATAATCATTTATACTGAAATGGAGCCTCTACGTGCAAGACAAGTGCGGGACCCCCTAGCATAGAAGTGCAATGAAAAGGAGTTTCTCCTTACAGACCACTCACATCCCCAGCCTCCCACATCTCTCCAGGGCAGCCTTGCCTCCTCCTGCACAGCTTTGCACCCCCAGATGCTTCCAGATGTCTCCTTTTGATGTCCTGCTGCAGCAACTGAGCTAGACTCCGGAGGAGCTCTCCTGGAGAGCAGATAAGTGTTTTAGCTCCTTCCTTGCTTTGTCCTTAAGGAGATGCTGATGTCTTTCTTATAGCCCAGCTTCAGTTTTTCCTATTTTCATGCTCCTATGGCCACCATCATCATAATGTGCTGTCAGCTGGTGCACAAGCTTCTGGGAGCCCTGGAAGCTGATTCCTTCCATAGCCAGAGAGATGAAGCATGGTGAGGGACAGGTCCTCAAGGTCACAAGGCTGAACCCCCACCCCAGACCCAGGCTCTTCTCATCATCCCTTTGACCCTTGTCACCTTGTCTAAAACTAAAGGGGGATTTTTGGCCCTGCTTTGCACTGAGATGACTGGGGTGTGAGGATAATTACATCTGCTGACTGGGGTTTCCCTGGGCACCTCCAATGACTCCATGGTGGTATCTTTGGAGATCCCCCCCAGACAAGGCAGAGCTCACCTCTGATCAAGGCTGGCAACTTACACAATTCCTTTCTTCTTCCATGCCTGCCCTTATATGAAACACAGCCAGCTTTTGTGCTCTAACATGCAAACTTTTCTCCTCTCCTTTCCCACCAGCAAAAGGTGATGTGGCCTTTCCATCCATCCCTTCTTGCCTATCACCTCCCTGTTGCTCACCTTGTCTTCCAGTATCTCCATCACACTGTGTCTTCCCAAACCTCCAGTGTGCCAGTGCCCAAGGGATCTTTCTCTCCTCCCTCTCATCACTGTCCTCTGCCCTTTGTTTCCTTGGGTTTTATCTTCTGCTTCCTCTCCAAGTGCTCTCCTTGGCTCCTACCACCCCACTCCCTCCCCAGCAGTCACCTCCCCTCTCTCTGCCCTGAGGCTCAGCCCCTCTAATTTTTGGGAGCAGCAAAGTTGCTGCTCTAGTAAAAAGTGCTGCCTCAGCTTGCAGGAGGAGACAAATGGTTTGTTGATAACGAGTCTAATGAGGCTGTTTTTAAGGCAGCCTGGAAGTCCACAGCTGGTTGTCAGTAAACCCATTTCTATGCAGAGCTACGTGTCCCTGCACAGAAGGAGCTCTGGAGGCGATCCTCAGATTTATTTGCTCTGTGAATTGCTCAAGAGCTCTCCAGCCCACATGCCTCCACCACACTGGTACTGGCGTCACGGGACTGTCACCCCTGCACTTCACCCACGTCCATAAACCACTGCTCCTTCCGAAAAGTAGGATGAGAGCCTGCCTGAGAGGCTGGGTGCGGCAGCTTCTCAGGGTTAATAAATAGCTGTGGATTTGTGCTGGTCTGCTTCCACTCAAAACAAGGAAGATCAACAAGTGGCAAGAGGGGAAGGCAAACAGTCGTGCCCACAGCTGTGTGCTAAGGGCTGGGCAGAGAGTGGGCAAGAGGGCCTGGCAGATTTCCATGACCTCAAGGGGCAAGAAAACTCTGCAAGCAATGCTGTGGGCTGCTGGTGAGGCTTAAAAAGCCAGCAAGGCTCCTTGGCATCTTCATCTCTACAGAGCCACAGCGAGGCATCCATACTGTGGCTCCTCTCAGATCCCAGCTCCTCTGATCTGCTGCCTCATGGCACAATGGGTACAGAGAAGGACTTGGCTCACCCCGACAGTCTCCAGAGACGAACCTCTGAACAACTGAAGTGAGATCTCCTGCCACCAGGCACTGATGCATCATTCATTACCACTTGGAGCTGGGAAAGGGGAAGGGAGGGAGCTGCTGAATATCAGACCACAACATTTGCTTTTGATCAAAACCAACTGAATCCACAGTGTTGCTGTTGGAGCGATACTTTTATCTGTGCTGGGCTGGGGTTAGGGTTACTTTAGGGTTTCTAACTTCCCTGGTCGTGCTGTTGATCTCTTCGCCCCCAGCATCCAGCACACATGATTAGATGCGAGTGCCTTGCTTGCACTCCGGGAGGCTGACCTTGAGAAGCCTGAGGATACTAGAAATGACCCCTGGAGGGATCCATGAGCTTGTTGTGTGACCCCGATGCAGCCCAGCAAGCTGTGTTTGCTGAGGATCTGGCCTGCTACGGGGGTAAATAAAGATGAGGCATGCTGCCACACTCCTGTTCAGAGTGCTTGGCTGTGACGTCTGTCACACACAGAACCTGCCTTGTAAGTCACAGTTTCTGCCCTCACCTGACTTCATGTGTTTCTTTCTTCACAAATTCTTTGGTGCTGGCGTGGGGGTTTCTGACATTTTTTAGTAAATGGCTGTCACCATGAAATAGCATTTCCCTGCAGAAAGAAATCTAGAAGGCTGTAGCTAGCATGCAAAAGGCCAGGCAGACATGCCCGTTTTCCCAGATGTGGCTGAAACCAATAAAATAGGGCATGAGGAAGGAGACAGCTTCACAGTAATATTCAAGTGTACCAAGGATATATCTGTCTTCCAGTGTGGGTATTACGCTGCTGAAACCAGAGGAAATGCTAGGGTGTGCTAAGATATATACTGAAACATCTCATGGACTTGGGTCACAAAGGAGATACTGCTTTATTAACAGTATGAATCTGTCAGAAGCAGGTGACCTTTATGACAGGGAATTGAAAATGCTATTTCTGATAATGAAAACGATAATTCCTGAAGTTGCTAGATGTTTCAGTTATTTAAAGGAAGTGTAAAAGCTGTAACCCAGGAATCACTTAATGGCATCAGTGCACTGATGGCCCTTAAAGAAACCTGTGTTCCACTGGCTCTGCTGTCAGGGGTCCCAGAAGAGGCTCAGGGAGAAGAAGGTGCAGCTTCACTCTTCTCCTTCCTACAGCACCTTAGTCAGTCCCTTCAGAGCACAGACATCCTAGAAAGGCCGGACTTAAGTGCTTACTGCTCAAATGTCCTTACATTTAATTGCAGAGGAACAAGAGAAGTCTGTTTAAAGGGCTATCTGTCCTCAGGGCATTTCTTGCTCCTGTTTCTCTGAACTTCTGGGAAAAACATTATTGATGGTAAAATAGAAGAAAACATGCCTCTGGAGAAATAACCATAACACCCAGACTGGCTGGGGTGTTGTGAAGATCCCTGCAGTAGCTGTGGGTAAGGAACACAGCTGCCTTTCTGAACATCCCAGTCTTCCCCAGGACAGACCTGCTACTGCCCCAGCATCTGCACTGTCTCTCACCACCCACCCCAACAGCAGCTCATGAGCACTCGGAATCCCTTCAGCCACTTGCTAGCTCTGTCCTCTGCCTCTGAGGGACATTTTGTTTCTATTTTCCCCCTGCCACAGAGTCACAGCCACTGGGGAGCTCCAAAACCAGAGCAGAGTTATTTCTACCCGCTCAGCGTTGCCTCTGTTTGGGTACCGTGGTTACATCCCATCAGCTACCGCCTTCTTAGTCCAAAAGCCAAGGCTGGTTTTTGACAGCCATCTTCTATTCCCCTTTCTCTAATTTGGAGCAAATTTGCCCATTTGCCTTCCCCTCACCACTGCCTCGTTTTTCTCATGCTTGACTTTGTGTCCTCTAGATCTTTGCAGACAGATGCCGAGCCCACGCCTCTGTTCTGGCGCACGGCCCTGGGTTGCTTCTGGGCTTTGCCCTTCCTTCCACCCCATGTTAAGGATAATGAAGGGTCCAGCTTCTAAAAACTTTGCAGGTGGCAGACACTACTCTATCCTGTCACCAGGGGATGGGTGTCTCTGTGCCCTCACTGCTGCAGCAGCAGGGAACCACATGTCCCCAGATACTCATGGCCTCTTCCATGGGAAAGATGTCAGTCGTTAAAGGCATATACAGACAAGGAAAGGCTTTAAAAAATAAGGAGGAAGATGGTTTTTTCTTCCCTTGCTGGATCAAGGTGGGATGGGTGTTAAGGGACTTGCTCTCCCCACTCATATGAGCCTGCTGCTGACTGGATTTACCCTTTGCTTGCGGTGATCACCCCAGGATGATTTAAGTTATTAAGTCCCTCACCCAGGCAGTAGCAGAGCCTACTGCACAGGCAATGGATGAGAGCTTGCCTCCCATCTTGGGGAACAAGAAACCGAGGCAGGCACCACAAGGCCGGTGCTGGGTGAGCCCAGGATACCGGGTTGCAGGCTTGTCCCTGAGCCTTTCTGATGGAGACCCTGACAGTGCTGGGAGCAGCCTCCTTGCAGTGCTGGGTGCTCACAGTCCAGCTCACAGGAGCTGTATGGGGTTAATTGATCTGCTTCTGTGATGAAACCCGTCTGCACCCTGGCCTTCCTCTAAATGCTGCCTGCCAAAACAAATCAGCCAGCTCCTCTCCGGGCCACCCAGCCGCCCCGGGCTCTCTGCACATCCATTCAGTTAGTTTTGCATGTGGCAGGCAGGGAAGGGGAGGGCAGCCCAGGGCCCTCTCTCCTGGCAGCTGCCAAGGGGCTGCCTGTTTTGCCAGGCACCATCCCTGCTGGGCTGCTCTCCCCTGCAGCTATCAGGAATAATAATCTGGTCCCATTCCCATCATGGGCCGTGCTCCACGCCATCACCCTCTCCAACAACACAGCTCTCTATCCCCCCAGCCTGACACTGTGGGAAGCCCCCTGCACTCTCTTCCACCTCCTCACCATTCCCATGATGCTGGCAGGTCTCCAGGGCTTGTTTTGGGATTTATAGGGCTTGGGATTGGGGGAAGCTGGCCACAAGCTCTGGTGTTTTAATTACAGAGAAGGCAAGAAAGAAACAGGCAGGATTGCCCTGCACTTTTTAAGCTTCTTATCCCCTGCAACTTGCCAGCTGCTCGCTGATCCTAGCTGGCTGCTCCTTACGGTTCCTGCCTGATCATCCAATGCTACTGGGTCCTATCCTGATGGTCTCTATCAGCCAGGATCCCAAATAAGGGACCTAGTGTCGGCGTGCCTGCAGGTGCAGCATGAGCCCAACCAGCCCTGCGTTGCCTGCCTGTCACCCTGCCGCCGTGGTACAGAGGAGCCTCTGAGGGCTCTTGGAGCAAGTGAAAGCGCCTCTTCCCCACCTGCAGTAACATCCCAGGCTCTTCAGCTCTTCCCATCCCCATCCTCATTGTCTGAAGCCTCTCATTTGGGTGGCAAAGATGTGTTTCACATCAGACACAACCCCCAAATGCTTCCCCCCTGCCTGGTCACCCCCTACCCCGAGCCTCGCACTCAGTACTCACTTTCAGTGAATAGGCCAAGGCGATGAAGCCGAGGCAGCAGAAGTTGAGGTATACAAAGTTGAAGATGGACCAGAGATAGTAGTCGTTCACCTCGGTGGTGTCAGGGTAGATTTCGATGACAGTGGTGGGGTTGGTCATCGTCTTCTTCTCCACCGAGTGCTTGCACGGGACCGCTGGCCGCAGGCTGTCCCCTTTGCAGCTCTTGCTCTCCATGAGATAAACGGCAGAAGAAGGAGACAGGACGGGCGAAGCTTGCCGGAGAGCTGGGGGCTTGGCGATGCAGGCGAAGCAGCCCTGCGGGGGGCCTTGCGGGGGTCTCGGGGTCCAGGCCACCCCCTCAAAGGGGCATGGCGGGCCCAAGGTGGGGTCCTGTGTCCTCTCCGTGGTGGCTGCCGCGGCGTCACCGCGCTCTGCCCTGGCAAAGCGAAAAGCCCCCCCGTGAAAAAT
>VYXF01007703.1:0-19567 GCA_013397295.1 Polioptila caerulea
TAAGCTATCGCAGCATATACCAGTCCTAATTAAGGACCCTGAAACATGGGAGATCAAAAGTCTTTTCGAACTCATTACCTGGGGTCATGGTTATGTGTGTGTATCCACTCCCTCAGGCCTGCATTGGATACCCCAAAAGTGGGTAAAACCTTTTGTCCCCAAAAACCCAGCACCAGCTAACGAAGATGAAAATAACTATCTGTTGCTTCAAAGAGAAGATGCCACTAGGAAGAGGAATAAAAACCTTCCTAAAAGGAAATCTAAGTACATTCCGGCAGACTCCTGACTGTTAATATGTTTAACATGTTTGTTTTTGTTTTAAAGAAAGCCTACATCCCACTTAACCCCGTGTTGAGCCCTGTCCAAGTTGTCATCCTGCTCGTGCTGAGCAGTCTGACAGTCATGTGGATCATCCCTTAGCCACGCCAAAACATCTGGGTTATTTGAAAGACGTTGTTGCTTGAATTTGATGTCAAAGGCACCCAACATCCACGCAGCTCTCCAAGAAATAAAAAGCTTGATCGGACAAGTGAAGCAAGAATCCAAAGACTGGTTCAGCAAAGTGTTCAAGGGCTGGGGACTCTCGGGGTAGTGGACTTCAATAGCTAAAACACTTCTGTTAATCAGAACAGACCCGACGCCTCTTTTTAAACTTTATTTAACAAAAAAGGGGAGATGTTGTATTGCACTAATGTATCACTGATTATTACTTTGCACTGATGTATCACATGTTTTGTTCGGTGCACCCTTCTAGATGCTGTAGTAGTTTCTCCTCCCTTCTTCAGGTTAAGTCCCTCCTCTTACCTGTCCCAACAATTGTCTCCCATTGGCTTTGATTCCCTTCCTCTGCCCCCCTCCCCCTGAGTTTAAAAATCCCTCTTCTCAGGTGTTCAGCCCCCAATCTCCTTGGCTTTTTCTCTTTGCCTTACCCTCTCACTCTTTCTTCTCTCTTTCTCCTCGTGGCCTTTCTCTCCTTTTTGCCCCCTTCTCCCCTCCCCTCCCCCAGGATCTGTTCACTATTAAATTTGTGGACGTGCTTCCAGGAAGAAAGAGCACCTCTCGATCTGTTATTTTGTGTCTATGTTGATTTGCTGGGGGGTTTTCTGAGCTAGCCAAGCCACCCCCCACAGAGCAAATATAACATAAGATTCCATGGTAAAGTATAAGAGAAGACACAGGCCATCATGATGAAATGAAAAAGGGCAGTAAACTGAACATCAAGTAAGTTTAGAACTGGAGTGCAGGGTGCAAAGTACAACTGCTCAGACATGGCCTCCTGCTTCACTAGATAAATAAGAATAGGGTAGAGTAAGGTGATTTGAGAAGAAAAATATGACACAGTATGTTTTACTTCACAGCATGCTAAAAAATGATTAAAGAAATGTGAAGAAGAATAAAAGACTTGTTCTTTGAGCTTTACTTTCAAATACAGCTTATAACACAGAACTATTCTGATATGTGGCTGTATGCATCCTTTTTATTATCCAGCTTCCTAGAAAAATGAAATCCAAACCTACACATTTTATCCTATAACAGCAGCACAGGTTTTGTAGAGGGAGAGCTTACAAATGGTAAAACATGAATTTAGCACAGTGAAAAACGCAGTCCAAGCTCAGTGATCTATTCTCTTTTCCCTGCTTTTATACACCTCTACTATTCTGGAAAGTTACGTAGAAGCTTAAGGAGTAGAATAGACTACTGGGAAATGAACCCACAAATTAAATTAAGAGAGGGAGAGAGCAATGAATAACTGAATCCCCTGAGCCAGAAGAATGCCACGCTGGAGTGTCACAGAAGGATATATAATATGTGCTTCTATGCACCCACTTTGCAGTGGACTCATGTAATTTATTAACCTGACAGCAATGCCATACATGCCCACAGGCTCTTCCTAACCTCCCTCCTGCCCATCAGCATGCTTCCACAGAGAACTGCCAAGGTGACTGACATAATGAAAATGCAGTGGGTTTGGCTGCTTTTCAACTTTCTATATACCCCGGAGACATAAGGATTACTTATTACTAGCAATTAAGAAATTTAAACCACTATCCTACATTGCAATGATCAAGCTTTATTGTATTATAGTGAGTCTTATCATAGTACAAACATCAGGCTATAAGCCTATTTCTTAATGCATTTACTTTAATTTTATATAGAGTCAACCTTCCCTGTTGCAATGTGGTCACTTGATTCTGTATTGTTGATGAGAGTGTGGCTCTTGAGTCTTTGAATAATGCAAGTGTATGTTTCCATCAGTGCAGAAGGGAAAAAAATACTAACTTGATTTCTCTTTCCTATTTTCTTTTGAACAAATGTAACCTGAAGCACATGTGGATTAACTGAAAAATTTGAGGCTGAAGGTGAAACTTGGCATACTAATAGGAATGAAAACCATACCTTCTAAATCCTAACACCATGCTTTATTCATAAAATCATCCTGGATTTACTTGCTATATGCACACAATCAGAACGGGTGAAATAAGACCATTAAAAAACATCTACCATGTATGCAGTCTGGCCAAGCCCTATAAGAATTGATTGCAGTCTTCACTCTCTGCAAGCCTAAAATCAAATGTTCCACACTATTTTCTTATAGTGGTCTTTGTTCTCATTAAGTAATGCTACTATTTATGAAGATAAAAGCACCCTTTCTCATGGACTACTAGTTTAAGTGAAAAATTATTATGACTGCACAATAGAATTGCGTTTTCTGATAAAAAAATATAAAGAAAATCCAAATCAAGGGCTGGCAAACATTAATCCTTGGCAAAAAGTAAAATATCTGATTAAAAATACGTGAGAAAGCAGAAGTGAATTTTTAATGTCACCATCTATCACATCATTCCACTGCCTTCCATCCCAGACAGAAGGCGTATTTATCTGCCTCTGCCTTCCCAACACATACATCAAGGAACTTTCCCCCAAACTGTGGCATTCTTCTCAACCCAGCTCCTGAGTGGCACTGCCTTTCTCCTTGGGCAGAAGACAAGAGTACCAGATGCTGATGGCTCTCATCAGTCAGGGTGCACTATTGCAGTGAGAAGAGCAGTATGAGAAGTCACCTGTAACTGAATGATTTTATTTAAGCCAATAAATATGCCATTCATCACATAGTGACTTGTTTTAAAAAGGCAACTGGTGATTGACCAGTACCACCAGCAGCATAAATAACAGCACATTTTCCTATGGATTTTCATCTATGTCTCCACAATCCTTCCCTTGGCCCATAGCAGAACTCCTCCTCTCTCTGTACCTTTCTCTGTATTATTTTCAGCTTCCTCCATCCTCACTGTAATTTCAGCTTCTCACCACGGCTCTACTACCTAACCATGCTTTTTCCTAGCCTCAACAGGGAAAGCCACAATATGCCCACCACAATGAGTATAAGAGTTTCATCTACTCACTTCCATTAAAGTTGTGGGAAACCATTCTTCCAGCTCAAATGCCCAATCAGTTTGAAAGACCAACAGAATCACTACAAGACCATACTTCTTCAGGTTAAAAAGTATTCTCCAAAAGGAAACTTTAATGGAGTAAATCAGTGACCAAAAATATTAAAATACATGTCTTTTAATAATACAGTTCAGAGCAAGAACATAAAATCTTGTTTCTTATGTAATGTCACATAACTGCAGTTACCTAATCCTCATCAAATAAAAGGATTGTGCTACTCAATATTCTTTTCCTTATAACAGAGAAGTTAAAGCATTCCAAATTTAGATTCAATTCTGTCCTTCTGCAATGATAAACACAAGTCAGCAAAACAAACCTGGGCTGTGCACTCGTGTTCACTTAAATGACATGACGTTCATGTAGACTGAATGTCATTCCATGCTCCTGTCAGTACAGTGATTAATTAAGCAATTGTCTTCAGTGATTCCTCTCACCTGAGCATGCACATCCAGAATTTATACATGGCATTCTTTTGACACAGACTGGAAAGAGAGATTTGATGCTTAGGAAAAGGACAAGACGGATTTCTGAGCTTGTAACACATCTAAACTAACATATGAAAGTATTTTGAAAGAGAAGAAATCCAGTTCTTTGATGATTTATCCACAAAGGAAAGCATTTCTACCAAAATAGCCATACAGTGACCTTCTAGTCAGTGAAGAACCAAATAGCCGATCCCTCTGCTCAAATAATGAAAACATCAGGCAGGCAAATGTTGTCCTCTGTCAGCCTCATTATTACTACTGAGGAATTTCAAACAGCAGTGAAATGAAACACAAAGCTCACTAAATCTGGGGAGTTAAGGAAGTCCTGCAGTCCATGTTAGTATGCCTCTGATGATGATGATCCAAGGGTTCTCTATATGCTCCCAGTGCCAAGATAAATCAACACTGAGCCCTAACACACTGCACACTAGGTGCTGTCAGAAGAGGTGAAAGTAAGGTGAGGATGGTCAGACAGGCAGTGACCAACCCTGGATGCACCTTTCCTTAATGCATAACTTTCGCTTGATAGGACAAGAAAATGTAAAAAAAAAAATATTTCTTCTAACTTCAAGATAACAGATTTGTATATACTGAAGGTCTTATCCAGCAGTGACTCCAAATACCTTCTCCTTTTGATGATCTACAGAAGAGAACCATCCTTATTTGTCCTTTGACTCATGCTGAAGCATAATTGCTGTTCTTCTTTTATTTATTGCAGCATCTGTTTTCTCTCATTTGTTCTGTCTTCCTTTTATTTCCTTTGAATTTCTACATTTATAGATACAGAAACAGCTCTCTAAATTTTATTATTTTAAACTCTATTGCGTTTTGGCTTTTTTTTTCCTGCAACTTTTCAGGAAAGCCAGATACTGAAAATGCCATTTTGCATAGTTTTGTTTACTCATTGTTTTTATTGAAATGGAAGCCAGAAGATAAGGGATACTTAAGCTCTTAAGACACTGTCCAAGCCTGCAGCTATTTACTTATGAAATGGTTACGTTGATAACTGTGTTAGAAGTCATTGGGGGTCTAAGGGAAAATGTCAAGTCTGATACAGTACAGAAACTACAACAAGCTGCAACATTACCCACAGCTGCAAATACTTCTTAGCACAGGTACGGCACATTGAGATAAACTTTGCTATCTCTTCTATGCTGGTTTTGCCTGCCCATCAACTATCCCTTGTAGACTAGTCTTGTTCTCCATCACAGATGGAAAAATGCCTCATTTTATTTAAATTAAGCAGGATCTTGCTTTGGAAAAAGAACCCCAACAAACCAACAAAACTGAATGATGAGGACTACAGATCAACAGGCCTTTTAAAGGTAAAACCACCTGGGTGAAAAAATATGTATGAGTGGGGTGGAGGTAAGCTGCAGCTTTCTGGAGCAGTATGTGAACATCTGGAACCAAAGTTGTAAGTCTAACAGGTAATCTCCACAAAAAGAGTTGCAGCTGCTAAAAACTGATTGACATGAGGAAAAAGTCAGTGTTTACTCTTGAAATAGCAGAATTATACATGTGATTTATTATTAAACTTCAGTCCTTGTAAGAAGGAAAGGTGTCAAAAATTTAGGCAAGGGTGACTGGAAGCACAGGGCCAGGCACTGATCTTTTGTCTCTGGTGACCAGAGGCAGGACCCAAGGGAACAGCCTGAAGCTGAGTGAGGAGAGGTTCAGGTTAGATATCAGGAGGAGGTTTTTCACCCAATCAAGAAGCATTTGGACAATGCTCTCAGGCACATGGTGTGACTCTTGAGGATGGTCCTGTGCAGAGTTGGACTTCAATGATCTGTGTGAGTCTCTTCCTGCTGAGGATATTTTCTAGGGTTCCATGAATCATACTAAAAAATGTTCAGCCATACCACATTCACTAATTTGGCTAATACTTGAAGACAACTTTCTTCTGAGTCAATATGGCTTCCACCAATGAAAGAACAACTTCGCGATTCTGCTTCAGCATGATCACAGAAATCCTGCTCCATGTTCTCAACAGTCTTCCTGCATCCATGAACAATAGTGAGTCCTGGTATCTCACATAACATACAGGGACAAAGGTGCTTACCTGCCTAAGAGTAACCAGACCCAAGAGGAGTGAGGATCAAGTCAATGGGGACTCCACCAGGACTGTATAAGCTTCCCTCTCACAAATTGCAGCAAAAGTGAGCAAGATGAACAGCAGTGACATTTTGGCCATGGATACAGCATCCAGCACCATCTAGTCAGTCACCGTGCCAGCAGTGGCAGCAGGTGGCATTAGCATTTACCCTGAAGGTAACTGTGACCATTCTGAATTTCCAGACTTGTCTGAGAAAGGAGGCAGTGGAGTGGCCTGAAGACCACCTGCTGGTCTTCTTGGAGGCAGAACCGAGATGGCAGCTTGCCAAAGGAAAGGAGCCAGCTTCTGCCCTGGTGGACTGGCAGGTTTGGCCTTGATCCCTGGAGGAAAATGTATTGCTGCTGAAAAAGCAAGCCTGTCTGTGAAAGGCAAAAAAAAAATGAATGGACAATTATAGCTACACCTTCTAAATCCTCTTATTTTGGTATCACTTTACAACTTGTTTTGTATCTGAAAGAACCCATTTTAAGACACTAAATAAATTATACAAATTCTGATGCTTTACTAAATAACTGGACATTCTTAGTAATTAAGCATTTATTCTACACAGTAGAAGGAAATATTCTAATGAATAGATTATATATTTTTCCCATGGTATGGAGCACATAAAAATAAGCAATTTCAATAATTGTTATTACTGCTCCAGTATATATTAATACATTTCAGATAAATCATTGCCTCCACTATCAACTCAGCTACTGCTCCTGCAAATAAAGCAATACCTTGTTACCTAGCAACGAAGCAAGTCCTTGCTATGCTGCAAAAAAATACATAAAAAAAGGAAATATATATTTTTATATATTCCCTTTGTTTCATGTTGAGAGAACATCCATAAAGAACAAAGAATAATCCACTCAAATGCCCTCAAATTCAATATTTAAATAAAATGTTTGATCATCCACATTTCATGAGTATTTTCAGAAGCTCGGTCTAGATTAAACATGCATAACGTCTTGCTGACAATATAATGTTCTTGCTATGTATTTCTTGGAATATTTTAATGCAAACATAAGAGCATACACAACCATAACACATATAAGTCATGACAGGCTTTTAATGCTTTTTAATGCTACATCTGATCTGTAACAGAATAGGAATAGGTATCACAGGGGTTGTTTAAAGTTCGTTTGCTTATACTAAATCAGTTTCTCTCCCATTTAACAGAGCAGTGCATATTATGCCTCTTACTCATGCAATATCTCTTTTTACGGTGCTGTCATTTGTACAAATTGTTCCTTGCATTGCATAAAAAAAAAAAAAAAAAAAAAAGTATTAAAAGCCCCACTACTTTGTTGCTTTATATTTCATGTCTGTTTCTGACAGATTGCCAACACTGTGTGGACAAAACCAAATAATAGTAGCTCAGGAGTCCTACTTGTGTGGATGAGCTACAGAGTTGGGCAATGTGCAAATCTGACAGCAGCCTCTGAACTCTGTGGTTACCATCATGTGTCTGGTCCATGCTTTACTCAGAGTTGAAAGAGGCAGCAGTAGGATTTATAGCCCCATGAGTGCAAAGTATGAATGTATATTCTTCCCTATGGCAAGGACTGCAATTAAGCTTGTGCAACAGAGAGAATATGAAGTCATGAAAATTGCTGTCCTGAAGGCCTACTGTTTCATTAGCAGGTTCTCATATCCAGTATTGTCTAGGTCATTATATTGCTCCCAGATACAACACGAGATACATCTTAAGATAATGTAAATTTCACTTAAAATTTGGTGGCTAATCGCATGCCACTACTGCTGCTCATAAATTAGAAGATCATTAAACACCATACAAAAATTTTGAACATTGGTCTTGGTAGCAACATCTATAGGGAAAGCATTCCTGAAATATTCTGTTAATATCCTCTTGAAACTTTTTGAAGTCATCTATCTCTTAGCGTGCAAGGATATTGGCTCAGTTTATCACAGCATAAAGGTATACACAATCTATATCATGCTGCGTTGAACATCTGTTGCCACTGTAATCCTTGATAATTCATAGCAAAAATATTCAGAAAATTGTATACTTGCCCCCAAAGGCACCTTAGTTTTTGTGGCTTTTGCCATTGTCTCTGAGCTTTATATACTAGTTGGAAATTTTTTGAAGCTTGGTGTTGCCCATTTTTTACTACTCTTGCAGTCTTTAACAACTAGGGATTATGGTCCATCTCTCAAAGGAAATGTGTGGAGTTCACCAAAATGCATAATGCATACAGAGGGGCAAGGATGAAGTATCAGCTACTGTGGTGGTCAAAAGCCTCTTGCAATAAAGATTTTAGAAGTTAGTGTAACACTGGAACTTATACGTATTAGGAGGATAAAGCAAACAGAGACCATACCCTACAGGCTTTGCATGATGAAGTTTCTGCATATTGGCTCTCCCTCTGGAACACAGTCTTTAGTGACAGATGGCACAACCACTACCTACAGATGACTCCATTGGGGGCTCCATAGCTTTGATAAATACTGCAATCAACTCCTAGGATAGGTATGGTTCAGAGCAAACACAGGGAATAAATCCCTGAAAAATCTAACTGTATAATAATCACACACATAGTATTATCCTAGACAGACAGATGAAAGTCCAGTGCTATTACTGAGCTGACAGAAATTCAGGACTACTTAAGATGAGGTCAGTAGATCAAGATAAAAGTGTATGAAATGAGCATCACTCCATTTCTTATCTACTTCATCAAGAAAACATTTCGACTTTCATCATGGACCAAGTGCTCCTGGTGAAAGTATTCCTGCTTTCCAGTGGGATTTGTTATACTTTGGAGGAGCGATCAACCCTATCACCAAACAAAGCCTTTGGTTTGGTTAGTAGAAAACATCCTTGCCTCAGATGGATGATTCACTACAGTGAGCAGAAGTATTTGAATCTACTACTAAACAAAATCAAAAGTCATGGACCAATACTGAAGCTAGTTGTAGCAGACTAGCACAATCTTTTCTAATCTTCTGTAGAAGGTTTTAAATAAGAGCAACTGGAGTGATTTCATAAAGGAACATTTGCTTTAGTTGGGCCAATGCTTCAGAGACCCTGCTTTCTCACTCCTTACTGCTCAAAAAACAAAAGATGACTTTGTAATGCCTTATGGCAACACAGAGCTACTGATGAGCCACATTTGCTATGACAGAATCATAGAATATTTTGGGTTGGAAGGGACCTTCAAGAACATCTAGTTCCAATTCTACTACCGCAGGCAGGCAACCTTCCACTGAATCAGTTTACCCAGATCCCCATCTAGCCTGGTCTTGTACACCACCAGTGATAGGGAGTTTACAACCTCTCTGGATAATCTGTTCTAGTGCCTCATCACCCACACAGTAAAGAATTTCTTCCTAATAGCTAATCTAAACTTACCCTCCTTCACCTCAAGGTCATTCCCCCTTGTCCTATCACTATGACCTTCATGAAGAGTCTCTCTCCAGCCTTCTTATAAGCCCTCTTTGTTGTTGTTATCTGCCTTCAGAAACTCACACTTCGGCACAAGAGCTTTCTACTAAGTGGCACCTACCAGAATGTTCTCATTGACCCAGCACTGCAATGCTACGGACACATGTGCAATTCAGAGTACACCAAATCCATATGTTTTAGATATTCAGTTAAATAATAGGAATATTGCATTTTCAAGTTGATGTCCGAGATGCACTCTGTAAAAACTAACATGCCCTTTGCTCTGATTTGCATAGTCCATGTAATGTACATACCTAAGAAAAACACACATAACTATCAAAATATCTCCCCAATATATTAGGGAGAGTAGACTTAAGTTCCATGTGGAGTTCTTGGATTATACAAGTTCCTCAGCCCACATCTGGAGTCTAACAGAGAACAATATCTTTACAGAATCCTCACAAATGTAGCTCAGTAAGACTTGTATCCCAGAAAATAATATAACCCTATCCCATTAGCAGGCAATATTTCAGTCTTTAAAACCAGCCCTATCAAAATCTAAACAAGAATATGACTATTGGATTCTTGTCTGTGGAAGAAGATACCAGAATACAAATTGTAATAATTTAAACCTTGACTATGGTCCGATTAATACAGTATCCAGAATCAGTCCAGAAGACCTGAAGTTTCTATTCCATTCTGCCATCACTCCTTTCCAGACTACAAACACAAACCACTAAAATTGCTGTTTTCAACTACTTCTCTTCACAATTCAACAAGTTCCCTAACTTTCAGCCTTCACAGTCTGTAAATACAGAGTACTGTAGAGTGAGGAAGAAGTCCTCTTTGTCAGAGCTTTAAGAAGTAAAAAAAATTAGATGAAGGGTTTTTTCATGATTAACTACCTCAACTTTTATCCCTTTTCAGATTATGGAAAACCATGACTGATATTCTTCTTTCTGAAAAACTGCTGTTTAGAAAAAGGGAGACATACTGCTATAATGTCAATGTAATTTCTGAATGCATCACACAATCTTTTGTAGTATGTCAAAAGTATAAACAAAAACACTTCATGTGACACAGTCTACAAAGGGTATCATGTTTGATAGCATAATAATGCATGACAGGCCTCTTAATGCCTCCGATATATCAGTAATTATGTAAATGCCTTCAAATTTGATTATACACTCACACACACCATTAAAGTTTAAGCCAAATTCAAGCTGCTTTATCTGTGAATTCAGCAACAAGAAAACATTTAAACCAACTTGGCTATGTCAGTTTTCATACTGCTGGACTAGACCCTCTGCTCACCACAGCAATGTGTGACAAAAAGTGACTTGAAGTCATATTATGACATCCCAATCCTCATTTTGAATCTGTAGGATATGAGGATGCCTCAAGATTGGGTTAAGTTTCAACCACCTGCTTCCTCACACAGGCAGGGAGATTCAACACTTTGTCTCATTAGTGGGACCCTGCTGAAGTAGGAAGCCAGGAACAGGAGGAACAACTGGAAGCTGAATGGTGAGATCCATCTTTGGAGACCATCAGTCAAGAGGATTCTCCACACACACTCTGGAAGGGCAGCACCACCTCTCCTTTGCCCATGGAGCAGCACAAAGGCATCAGGGCAAAAAGTCAGGATTTGTTTTTCGGAAATGGCAGATGTGAACAATGAATAAGATCCATAATATAAAAGTATAAACTTAGAGTAAAAATCAGGAGGGAATTAGAAGAAAAAAGTAAGAGAAACCAAAACTGCTAAATTCCACTTAGTTTACACATTCAAATCAACCTCTTTAGGTTTAAGAATGGTAAGGGTTTGCTACATTCCTAATAAATTAAAGTAATACTTCAGGGATATTATTAGTTTTTAACAAGCCCCCTCACTCTCTTAGTTATGTCATCACTGCATTAGGATCAACATAACAGAGTTTTAACCAGAACTGGGCTGTGATGACTGAAATAAGATAATCTAAAACCAAGATTTATAAAAATGTGACACATCAGCCCATAGCAATAGCAACAATACTAGATACAGCTTTTGTATAATGCATGAACACAGGATTACTTCCATGAATCAACAGTTTTGCACTAAAGGATAAAATCATCATCACATACGGATAACTAAAAGTGAAGATCGGTTAGAAAAGAAGAAATTTTACTTTACATGAGTATTTGTACCTTCAGTATAGAAAGAGATTATGAAGGTCAAAGAACAATCCTATTACGTAAGTTACATAACTCAAAGCAGGGTGCGTGTCAATGTAAAAACAACATGGAAAGATGACTGCTGTTTTGTGTTTATTCACAGCTTCTAACTCAGATTGTTTATTTTACAGTACTTCTGTTCTAAACTGCTTTTGCCAAAGAAATTTTTTCACACGAAGCCTAATTTTTTCTACCATAAGTCATGAAAGACATTTTTAAAAACCAATTCTGTGTGATGTTCTGCAGATAAAACAGGATCCTTATCTTGCAAAGATCCCCGCACAGACTACCAGTCTCAGACATCAAAGAGCAAGAAGCTGGTCTCACCAAGCTGGTCCTAGTCTGACCAAGCTACTGTCTTCAGCTGAGGTGATCTAACCGCTATGGGGCATCACCAAGTCCTCAGGCACCATGTGTATTAGATGCTGCACTATACTGAGAGTCAGCAGAAGCAAGCAGCAGCTTTGCTTTACTTGTGAAAGTATTTAGGAAACTGTTCAAAAAAGAAAGAAGCTTCCCAATTTTCTGTTAACTACAGTAGTCCTTCAGTCCCTCTAATAACCAAAAATTAAAATCTCAATGCAGTCAACTATTTAAATGGGGAAAAAATTATTTTGGAGGCTATGACATTCTCTAGCTTATGTTTTAAATGGCATATATTTTTTAAAGAACATTAACAATGCTTCATTACAGAAGTGTAGGCCTGTAGTACTACCCTTAAATATCAAGGCCAAAGGATTTCAACAAAATTTTCAACCTAGGAACATCTCTTGCTTGTATAAAAAGTAGAAAATGGCATTTTTAGTGAAATATACTTCAAAGGGAAACTTAACACTCTTCAGCCAAGCTTTCCAGATCAGGACCACCTAATGTTAGTTTCCAGTTTCTACAGCTGAACATTTACAGAGAATATCAACTAGACTAACTCCCTCTAAAGGCACCTTTCCCTTTGAAAACCACGTATCGAGTTTCATCTTCGACATTTCATTTTCTTTGAAGTTCTAGCCTATGAACTGGTCAATGCAAATGAATCAAGAAGTAAATAAAATCACGTTAAAAGATGGCATCTTTAGCAAGTACCCACAGAGTTTCTCTCAATGTCAGAGCTCTCATGACTGAGATACCAATAGGGAGATTCTCGCTATCTTCCAAAAGGTACATCAGAAGCAGCCCAAATGCTTCTTCACTGCAGTGAAAACTGAACATACTCTATTGCTTGTCCTTCTTCCCAGTATCCAGGAAGATTACATCTGACAAGGTACCCGAGATACGCTCTTCAGCCTGTGCAGTCAACAGAATCAATGGTGCTATGACAATTTTCACTAGCTGAGAACTGTGTTCAAAACCTCTGAGTGCAAACCCTCAGGGTACGTGATGCTTCCTTCCCCAGCCCTATGCTTCCCTGTGCATATCATCACTGCAGAGCTGCTGTTCAGTTCCAGACAGCTCTGTAAGGAACAAAAATGGTAACAGCAAGGAATGGGCACAGCCAAAAACTACAGGTGTAAAGGGCATATTTCGTCCAGGTAAGCCCAAAGATTATCCTGCACTGGTTGGCGGATGCTTATGAAAGGAACATCATGCAGACAGCACTAAACAATTACACTTGCTATTACTGTGCTGTGACTAATACATACACAAAGTATTTAAAGGAGAAGTATGGAGCTGTCTGGCGAGAAGCTGAGATGGTTCAGTGCAGGCAGTGGTTTGGAAGCACTCAAGTCACAGCACCACATGATGATTCCAAAATCTGTATCTTGCGCTAAGGATGTGTAACTCTTTCACACAAGTTAAAGATACTCTTGCCAACAACAAAAAATAGGATCAATAGAATTCAAGCAGAAAATGACACTTGCAATATTTCATCTTCCTTCCATATTTTAATGCTTAAAGAAGTGCAACTTTGCAGTATAGAGACAATATTAAATATTTATACTAATTTTGCACAAGTATGTAAAAATTACATGGATAGTTAATTAATTAAATTGATAAGCAGTGGGGAAATCCCCAGGAAATGGTTAGTGCAACAGGTTTTTAAACCTGTCAACACCTGTTAAACATAACACTTTTATGTGAATTTTTAACAAAGATGAGATTTGGAAGTTTTTTTTTATATGCTTCCTGTAGAGCCAATCTTTGCTTCTGAAATACCCAACCTGGGCATAACATGGATTAGAATTGAGAAATACTCACATAAGCCTATGGAAATCTTTGAATCCTTGTTTCTTTCAAGTGCTAAGAGCCGAATCCCTACCACACTCAGATTTTAAAGAAAAATAATAACTTACATCCAGTTTATAATGGCTTTAGTAAAAATACAATGAATCATACAATACTTCCCTTAGGTTTTGCTAAAGTATTTTTCTGTGTGACTATTCACTCTAATATCCACTTACCTCTGTGGTGGTTTATTAATATTGGTATAGAAAATTGAAGTTCTATGTATTTTGATCATATAATAATAACACAGGTGCTTCACTGACCAGCTGGGTACTCATTAATAATGCCCTTTCCAGATGGCCGCACTATTAACAAAGTAACACTTTTCCAAGGTTTTAGCATTATATCTGAAAACATTCCTGGAAAACAAAAGCATTAACAAAGCACAACAGTGGCATAATAGCTCTTTGATTTTGGGATCCTGAAGGAGATAATTAGCCAGTTTTCAGTTAACTTAAAAATTAGGTGTTTTAACTATTTGCAAACCAGCATATTTATTTATGCTTTAAGTGACATTATCTAAGATTTTATAAACAGTGAGAATTTACTAGATTATTTTTACATGCATTTTTTGCGATGATTTTCAAAATTTTTGAGAGCTTTAGTATCAGTTTCAGTGGGGTAAGAACAGTGAGAATCATGCATTATAACAGTAAAAATTCTAGAATTAAAATTATTCCTATTATACATGCATACACACATACATAAACACATATTTAGAATTATATAATAATTCTTGATGAACACTGTAATTGCACTTTCCTATACTGGGAATAATTACACCCAAACGTTTTTGTGGCTCACCAATTTACCAGTGCCTTGTACCATCATTGTATTAGATACTTAAAGATATTGTGTGTAATAGTATTCTTCACTGAACAGATAAATGAAGAAGAAAGAAATTATCTTCAGTATACCCATGGTAAAAGAGACATATATTCTCACTGATATCATTGCAAAAGATTAACTTCAAAGTACACAGAACCAGTTAAAGCAGCATACACGCAAATACCCAGAAGCACTGAAGGTCTGACTTCAATCTGCATCAGGAGGACCAGTCAACTAACTGAAGTGTTCAGACAATCATCTACAGTTGGACAAGCAAAGAAGTGTTTATCACTTTCACATTTCACCATATTTAAATGTGCTGCAAAACTAAATGTTTGTTCTCCATGGTAGAGAAGCACTTTCTGGAAAAAAGAACTTAAAAATTTAAACAATGGTCTAAAATCTTCTGTCAAACAGGCGTAACTCCCTACTGACTTCATCTGCTATCATTGCAGTTTTTATTTAATTTAGCCTTTTTACAGCCTCAGAACTTAAAACATTCTAAACAACAGAAAAAACTCTCTCAATATTTGATGACTGTAGGAAACAGGAACAGAATGAAGAACGAACCAATTACATGTAACAAACTTAGATTTCCTGCATCAAAAAGCTGGAAAAAAGTAAGAAAAGAGACATACCTTTCCTTAACATGTCCCAATTTTATGTTTCTAAAAAGAGCAAGCTCCAAAGGCCTGGGAGAAAGAACCATCATCTCAAGCTTCCCAAGACCCCACCAGACACTTATTTCAGGCACTGCCAATAAAGCTACAACATGTGTGGTACAGTTAGAAAAAACAGGATGGTTACAATAACTTAGTTCTGGGCCAGCTGGACTTTCCAGTTGGTTTTCCCAAAGGAAAAGAACTCTTCTTTTAGCAAGGGATCATGCAAGTCTTGGAAAGAAGGCAAGATGTGAATATCCACAAGGGAAAAAAGTACAATCTTAGCTATCCATAGAGTGAGTATATTCCAGTGCTGAAGACTGCTTTCTAACACTGAGCAAGTGCCCTCAAGTAATAGCACAGCCAGAGATTTTAGAAGGTCCTCAGATACACTGTCATTGCTCATTACCACTTCCCTTGATCAAACTGTGTTTCAGGCATTTGACTTTTACCCAAACTCAGTTCTCAGGGCACAGATATACTGGGATTTGAGTCCTAATGAAAAAGAGACGATTGCTGGGTATTGTTAACGCTGATAACCCTGCAGCTGCTATGTTCTTGTTTTTCCTCTTGAAATACCACTAAGATATCCAATCCCAAAGGATGGGCCAAGCTGGGACCAAATATCATATGCCTTTATGAAAGGCATTGCAAAACTCTCTAAGATGTTCCTCCGTCAACAGGGTTAGAAATAACACACCAGTAAGAGGCTGAAGACAATAAGGAAGGAATGGAGGAAGAACAAATGTGGCCCTGGATTTCTCTGTGCTTGAGCATTTTCATGACACTAATAACCTCTTTGACTCTTTGATCAGAGAACAGAGACAATCTCCAGGAGATGTACCAGCACTTCTCAACCAAGAATCACCATTCCTTCATCAAGGAAGAGAGGCTATCAGCTTGGTGATTTTCCTTGGGTTGTTTGTTCAACACCAGTACCATTGCAATTGCTATCTGCAGCTAACATCTGAAGCCATCTGAAATGTTGCAAGGTACTTCACTTCAGAGAAATTCATTGCAGGGTGACAATGTCAACAATATCCTTTAACACTATGCTCAAGTTTGTTAGAGTGAATCCAGTCCAAATTTGATGGTTTTTTAAAATTAAGAATCTTTGGAGAGAGGAAGAGATGTTTTCTACCTGACTGAAGGACTTCTAGAAAAATTCTACTGCTCCAGAGTATGTAAACAGGAAAGAAGGAAAACCACCCCAACCCAACATCATGTATCTCCTCCCAGAGTACTTGGCAGTATATAAGTCCATATCAAAAGCAATACAACTGCTGAAACTGACCCAAAAATGCCCCACTGTGTTTACACGCAATCCGTAAACCAAGACAATCTCCAAGAGCAATTCAAACATAGATGCAGACTGATACTCTATTACAGAGCTAAGCAGTTGAGAAAAAGGTATGTGAAGACCTGCATCTTTGAACTGCAGTGCCCAAAATACTCAGCTTAACATACTGAAACCCTCTAATGAACTTACCACCTTTTGAGCATTTTCTCCTCAAAGGCAAAAAAATACAGAAAGACTATGGATAGAGACAGCAAGTAAATTAAGACAATGAAATACCTTTCCTAGCTTAATTACTTTGTCAATGCCATATTTATTTTAAACACAACCCTTTGATACTTGGAACCATGACTACTGTCTTGTAGACAAGCTGGCATAGTTGGCACAAGGATTACAAGACCAAGTACAAGCAGCCCTCTGTTATTGCCTACACAAAGGGAAAAATTGCATTGGATCATAAAGAGTGTCAGTATGGTACAATTTTCTGAAGGTGTTATTCTCCAGAATTTGACTGAGATTTCTTAAAAATAAGCTTGCAGCTCGTAGAACTGTGAAGACAACATTGAAAATGTGAACTAGTATAAGCCAATATGTTCCCTAATGTACAAACAATACCATATCACATCTCTCAGAGTAAAAACTAGCCAGTTCATCACAAAAAGTGTTGATTTTGAAGATTAATATAAATTTTCAATATTTAATAAGCAAAGCATGATAATAGGATCATCAGAAAAAAATCTAGTCATGATTGATATTTGGCAAATGAATAAGCTTGGACCCAGAATGGTGCCTGTCACTCTCATCTCTGCTTTAACTTGCAGTCTGCATGAAGAGCAGGTCTCAGGACCCAGAGCCAAAAGAGCTTAAGTCCAAGGCCTGACAGTTTCTCAGTCTGCCCAGAGCAAGTGGGAGTTTATTATTTGTGGAGAATATTATTCACTAAGCCTATCACTAAGACGTAACAAATAAATACAAAGATCCTTACCAAAATGCCAATTGTTCAGTGTCAAAACAAAGCAAAACCTGAATCCTCCTGAGTGATGGAAACAAAATTAATATTTCCAACATTGAATTCTGATTCCTTCGACACTAAATTGTCTTGTTCTTGGACTGTAAATGAAATCATGACTGACCCAGGTCTCAGTTCCCTCTTAAGTTCCTCAGCAGCAAAACTTTTACCTAGAGCCAGTTTACTTTAGGTTCTTACTTCAGTCCAGCCACCTTTGATGGCGGCTTCATCATCAGTTCTGTTCCAAATTTTCACATCTTCTACCCTCCCTTTTTAACTCCATGTGCCCATTTCCAGTTAGAGGTGTCATTCTTCCCTCCCCTACCCAAGAAAAATGCTAAGAGGAAAAGCGGCAGACCTTCAGCTTTCTGAATTATTTAGGGGTACTGCATTTCAATGCCTCCTAAGTAGAATGAATGTGTATAGTACATTTTAATTTGCCATCTTACTGGATGAATTTATCTCTTCCTGGCTATCACATCTCCTTTATCTGGAAAAAAAATATAAAGGAGCTCACCAATAGTACAGAAAATGGAGCTTACTTCGAATAGATCAGAGAGCTCTTCTAGTTCTATCTGTCAACCATTTGCACAAATTCTTGAAATGGAACTTCTCAGGTGTGTAGAGTTAAGAGGGTGTGGGAGTGACAGCACAACTGCAGCTTGTATGCGTTATACTCACGTATCAAAAAGAACAGCTCTCTTAGTGAGCAACTGCCAACAGTTTTTGCTAAAATCATGTACTCTTCATTTTTTTTCAGAGCACCACTGACATTTTTAGAATGCTATAAGAACGGAGCTTTAATTCGTTATCCTAGTTATACACCATAGGATCAAGGCTTTGTACTGAGCAAACAAGTATCAACTTCTCATGAGTGATTGCAATTTGTGATCACATTTATACAGGAAATAAAGAGTCATACAAACATACACACTGAGGGTTTTTTTTCTAGCAGGTGACTATATTTTATATTTTGGCATATACAGAAGAGGACACAAATTGGTCCGTAAAGCGCATTCAAATGGCAAGTTACTATCTATCTTGCCAGGGTCTAACAAGTATTTTGTGCCTCGTTAAAGGAACAAGTTAAAACGTTCTGTAAGGAACGATAAGATACGTTCTATCAGTAAACTTGTCACAGATGGACACTGTAGCATTCCTCATTAGTACCGCTGCTCTTAACAACGCTACAGAGTACACCTTGATTTTGTGCAGGCTGGCACACGTTGCCACTGCTGGCACAGCTAAAGGAATTTTGCGAGGCACATGGCAACATGCATCACTCCACATGCTAAAAATGCTCAGGAAAATTGTTAGTGCACGTGTGCAGCAAACTAAATTCCAAATTCAATTCTCAGGTACCACTTGTCTCCCAACACTGCTTTCTCGCCATACGACAAAATACCCGTTCGTTACTATGTATTTTTCAAACATGAGCCTTTTCTGAGACACGGAAATGTAAACCATCATTCTAGTCTTTACACACTTCTGCTTTTCAAATTTTTTTTTTTTTTTTTTTACCCTCAACCGTAACACTTCGCCCAACTAGCGTTTCTGAAATACCGAGCGGACAACCAGCAGTGCCGTGAAGGCGAGACCACGCTTAACAAGTTTCGGACCAGAGCACACCACGGCCAAGTTACCAGATCTAAGCAAACGGAGCTTTGCAGCGCGCGTACGAACGCGGCCCCCCCGAGAGCCGCTGCTGCGGGCTCTGCGCGCCGCTGCCGCTCTCCCGTGCGGCACAAGAGGTAGGTGTCCACCTCGCCCCTCCCCTGGGATTAATCACCGCTCCAGACGGCTCGCAGGGAGCGCACCGGGGCGGGCGGGGCTGCCCGGGACGCCCTGTTCCCGCGGCCACGCCGACCCGGTGACAACTCACCAGCCGCAAG
>VYXF01007703.1:20358-278447 GCA_013397295.1 Polioptila caerulea
TGGCGAACGCCTTCCCTTGCTCCCTCGGCAGAACCACTTCTTTTAATTATTATTATTATAATTATTTTTTAAACACGAGTGTCTAAATAAATCTCATCCGAGCTCGAATTCCTGCGTTAACACGAACAAATAAGCATCCCACTGGATTGTTTACTTTGGTGACTATATCCCATTAAGCAGCACCTGCACTGCCTAATAAATGAAATAAAATACAAAAGATAATGCCCCTATAATCTAACTCTACAAAATGTCAGAGGACAGAGTTGCACTTTCAGTCCCCTCATGCCAGCTCTTATATCTTACTCTGCTTCCCTGAGGAAGTTACACACTTGATGGCTGAGCACATTATCTGACAAGCTCAGCTGGTGGAGACTGGAAGAAACATTTTACCAGGTCAAAAATTTTTACTCAGTTACAGCAGGTGAATTGATGTGGAGGATGTGGTTAGTAATGCCTGCTGCACTCCCGGCAGATCTATCCAAGACATCGGCCAGGCAGGTGCCTCAGGCCCCAGTCCTGCCTTTGGAGGCTGTCTTCTGTGAAATCAAATCTTTAATAAACAAGTGGAAGAAAAACTAAGTGTTGCTCTCTGGGCAACACAGCTTTACATAGACAAGTCACAGTGCTGAAATTCACTATCATTTTCTGCCTCATCAAGAGGAAGAGCAGGGATGGATGATGTAGTAGCTGCAGATCTAGCATATCAGCAATGCAAAACTTTCCAGGCATACAAGTTCATGGTCAGACTTCTCAGAGACCTCACACTGATTAAATGTAGAAACCTAATTCACTAGCTCATTCATCTGGCATGTTCAACTGGATGTGCTTACATAGAACTTCAAGCATAGATGGCTTTGAGCACCAAAATAAATCGTAATTGAGGCTCTGAGTGCATGTCCCTCAGAGCATTAATTAGGTCTCAAACTAGTGCTAACATGCATTTTTTCAAAAGCAAGTCTTTCAAGGAGTAAATGATCATATTCACAAATGGTTCTCTTGGTTACGAAGAGTGTTATTAACATGCACATAGCCACGAGCACAGCGACGTGTAGCAGGTTGGCTGGACTGACTCAACCACAAGATAGTGCTGACTTTGAATGCACTGGTGTATGTGTGAGTAAAGGCAGCAATGTTTGCCTATGAATCACAAAGATTAACTGCTGATTACTTAAGAGTTGAAAAAAATGCATAAAGTCGTAATGAAAACTCCTAGAGATACAGTCTTCTATATCTTAACTGACTTCAGCTAATTACTCTTGCCAAAATAATGTTGGGGAAATCTAAGCATTAGCTCAAAAGCACATTTTAGAATGAGATTTGGAAAATTATTTTGATTATAACTGAATACTCTGCTTCTTTGCAGAGCTTCATTGTTTCAAAAAAATCATATAGACACAGTCTGGTGTTTATATATGTTTGATGTAGCCCATCTGGAGAAGGACTGAACAGAATACAAAAGTTTAGTTTCATCCTGAAGCAGGAAAAAAACCCCATAAATATTTTGTAACATTTCCTGAACAGAATTCCAAAAGCTGAGGCTGTAGATATGAAAATGTCCATTTCAAAACATTTCTTTTTCATCTTTTCAAAACCTGTCAATGCAGTTTAAATTTTAACATCTAAATTGTCAATGTCACTTTGTTCTGACATGAACAGGTCTTTTCAAAGCAGATGCTTTGGCAGCATTTCCTTAAAATGTTGAATAATGTTTATGGATTTGTCTATACTTTTCCAATACCTTGGGTCTCCACATCTCTATTCCTGCAACTAACAAGACTTTTAGCACAGTCCCAGCTTGCTTTGTCCTGGATTTTGTGATCTGCATTTCTAAACTGAAATCAGATCTTTAGAATAGGTGGGATGTGATCTATTAACAATTGTCTCAGTTAGGAGCAATAATTACATGGAATTGCTAAGCCAGAGGAGGAACCAGTTAAGGCTGTCAGCATGAGGCCAATCTGATGATGGCAGAGCATAGTGGAGGTGCCAGCCGTTTTCTATACATGCCATAAACTTAATTACTTCTATTGATTGTAACATATTCCAGGCTATAGCAGCTCTCCATGATGGGAAAAAAATGTGTAACACCCAGCAAGTCCTAGGAAAGGATGAAGGTTTCTAGCAAGATGATGAAAGAAAGGGCATTTTTAGACATTTAGAAGCTTGGTGAAGAGGTGAACACGAACCTGGATTTTGTAAGGTTTTGACAGGGAAGATCTGCATGATTTCACCACTAGGTATATATCCCATTCAGCCACTCTGACCTTTTTGCCTGGATTCCTTTCCAGTGAGCAGGACTTTCTCTAAGGTCTGACCACCTACAGGTGAGCAGGTGCCATGGCTGAATCAGTGGTGAGAGAGGTGAGCCACATCTGTGCCTGCCCGCTTGCCATCAGCCCAGACAGCTGTACCTGCTGCTCTCACCCTGCTCGTGTGATGGAGCTGAAGAGAAAGTTGGCTACTCGGCATCTTGACAGGGCCAGATAAGTAAAGATAAAAATAAATGAAGTGAGAGACCTCTGTCATAGCAGGATTGTACATTGGGATACCCCTCAGTCTGCTCTGTAAGGGAGATCTGTTACTATAAAGGGAGAAAAAATTGTCTCTCTCATAGGCAGGAAGAGGCTATTTCTTAGTATTCCTATGGGAGTTGCAGGTTGGACTGAGATGGGGTGTGAGAAGCAGACTGTGGACAGACTGCAGTCCTGGCTTGAGGGCCATGTGGGCTATTCTATATTTCAACAAGTGATGACTGTCTTTTCATGAAGGCAGAGTAAGAATTTATTTTAGTAATGGGGATCTAGGTAGAAGAGAGAGGGATCCATTTATTGAGTTTTAGCAAATATTTTTTTAAGCTTCAAAACCTTAGATGTGTATGTTGAGGCCAAATTTTGTCAGTGATTATATGAGTGATCACAAATATATTTTTCTTTTCTTAGAAGTTCCCTGTGATTTTCCTTGAACTGATCAGCAAAGTATACTGATGTGCTGATCACAGTGATCAAAGCCTGGCCCAACACTTCACTTATCTGTAGCTCTGTGGATCACTATGAGGAACTGCTATGGTAGTCATGGTTCTTCTTGAAAGGACTTAGGCAGCTTGCTTTCTCCTTCACAGCAATGGGACAATCCTGCCAAATTGTTTGCTTTTGGGAATGACTTCATAATATTTTTGGGTGCCATTACACATTCCTGCAAGCTTCATCCACTGGCTGATTTGTGGACCTGGTTCTCTTAGCTGATGTGATGCTAGGGGAAACTCCTAGGTGTTTAAAGCTGGAGAACAGTAGACAACATGTGATTCTCCTGCCCTGGGAGTGGGTCAGGCTGAGCAGCAGTGGTTCAACTCGGGTGTCTTCAGCAATGTCAGATGAAGAGCGCAACTTGCTTAACCAGCCTCATGGCAAAAGACTACCATTAGTGTCATTGTCTGAATGAAGTTTATCTGACCGGAAGAAGTCTCAATTCCCAGAGAATGGCTAGAACAGGATCTGCTTGCTTAGGCTCATCTGGTACCCAGATATGCCTTAAAATCAGGTACACTGGGGAATTCCTCATTGTTGTGGAAACCACCTGTGCAGCTGGCAGCAACATTCCATAGATTCTAGACCTGAGTTACCTCCATGTGAAAGCAGCAGAAATTTCTTCTACAAATGAGATTGCAGAAATGGGAGGGTTAGATTATTTCTGGAAAAGGATCACGCTAACCCATAGCATAAAAGACCGGTTTAAATAAAGAAACCAGTTACCACGTGCATAGAGTTACTTATATCCAAGATTTCCCAGGCTTAATCCATGAGTACCACCACACTGCACATTGATAAATAAGTCAAAACAGACCTGGATTTGTAACAAAATGGCCCCTAAAAGTTATTTTTTCTACTGACAAACAACAAATATTTTCACAGAAATTGAAATCTGTTGAAACATAGGGAGGAAATCTGTTTTCTGCTTAAAATTCATTGTTAATAAGCACTTCATTAGCTTCATACTAGAAGTTTAGGTCATAGAAAATTATTGTCCTTTAGCAATGAAATTTATTTCTGAAAATAAGTTGAAACAGCTATTTCTTAGTAAAATGTAAAATATAAAGTAGAGTGATCAGAAAAAAGTTGGAAGAGAATCAAAAGGTATACAGTATCTTTACTAAGGGGCTTAGTTTATTGATAGCTGTAGTTTCTTTATAATTAACATGTTCCATTAAAACCACTGAATTTTCATTTGAAAGCCTAGTCTATTAATTCTTCCTCAAATGTTGTGTTTTGAATAAGTAAAAGAAAATGAAATATCCCATATTAATAATTTCTTTCTAAAAAAAATAAATTCTTGACTATCTTTCCAAATCAATTACTTTCTCAAGGATCTATAAGTAAGATTTCTATGTTTTCTTAGAAGAAGAAAAAGAACCCCTTAAAGTCTTTTACTACAGTACAAGATTCCTTCCAAACAAATACCATGGTGAATCAGAAGAATCAGTAGACTACAAACTATTATAAATTGTGTCTATGAATACTGATCCCACATGAAAATGAATGGAATAGTTTAACCTACAGTGATACTATTTTGTTTTTGCCTGAGAATTAAAAAAAAAGTCTGTCTATGACCATAAATATGGACATATTATACATCCAGACTATGTTCTGAAAATATTTTCAGAATACTTTCTGCATTAAATATTTTCAGATTTCAATTTCTTGATATGAATTAATTAAAATATATTTCAAAATTATGGAATAATCACTGAATGAAAAATCTTTATATTCATTATTTTAAGGAAAAAAAGTTAAAATTTTAGGCATTAATCAAAGAAAAACCCCTATTAATGAGTCAGGAAATTCCTATCTTCTGTGGCCAGAAGGTATTGCTACATAAAAAATGCAAAGCAAAGGTACAATAACCTTTAGTTCTCTCCCCAGGACCAAATATAAATTCATCCTATATTAATATTTCACATGGCTACAAAAGAGAGAAATGTGTTATTTTTCTGTATGAAGATATTGGAATGTCAGACTGTAAGACAATTTATGGCTAGGGGGAAGATTTAAGGAAGCTGTCTCGCACCCCAGGAACACTTGTTTGCAGGAAGGGCGATGACACACACTCCTCCTGGGCTCATCAGAACAACATCAGCTCTTTCTGCTCTGTGGTCACACCTGACTGACCCGGGTAAGCCATGGGAGGGAATTTCAGGACTCTCATGGCTACTGCCCCTCTTAACATCACTCTTAATTTTCCCCTTAAATTGGCCTCTTCCTCCTCCTTGTTTGTAGTGTTCCCTTTAGGATTAGATGTTATTTTTCATTCACTCTGGGAAAGCACAACCCACACACTAAGCAAGATGGCAATGCAGTACTCAACAGTGATTAAAGATCAGAGAATTGTCAAGGGACACAGTATTTAAAAGGATGTGCTCTAGCCAAGAAAGCTGAGTAGACTGGAGCTGAACAGAAGTGTTTGGAAAACAAGATCTATGTGGAATTATACAGCTAAGCAATTGTCATCCGGAGGAAAATGACATAACAAGAACTTCCTACGAATAATTAAGGCATGTCATAAAGTAGGCCATCTTTTTTGATTAATCAGAGAAGACTGAGGAACTCATTTAACATGCAGAGGGGAAAATTTAGGTTGCACATTAGGAAAGACTGTGTAAGATTTGAACAAATAAGAGTTCATATACAAACCAACTAGTATGCCATCACTAGCCTAAAGTGAAAAACCGTTCAAGAGGTCTTAATTTCCTTGGGGTTGTTTAGAAATAATTAAATAAACTCTGTGTTTTATGAGAGAAAGTATCAGGTGACCCCTAGAGTTCATCTCAAGACTGAGCAACTCTGCTGCGGCAATTGCCTCTGGCTTTTGTTAAAAAGCAACAAAAACATGAAACTGATTAATACCTTTGTACTGTATACAATAAAGCTGTATTTTGACCACCCTCTGGGTACTTCAGACATCTGCATCCCATGTATGCAAACCGTTCATTTTCATAAATTGTTTGCTTCAAATACTGTTAGATTAAGGATAGTGCAACCTTATAATATAAACAGAAAATGGTGATTTATGGGCATGAGTGAATAAAAAGCAGACCGAAAAGCCTATGAAAGACTACACTGACTATGAAAGAATACATTTAGTTTTGTCAGTAGCAACACTTTCAAGGCCGCTGTAGAAATCAAATCTGAAGTGTTTTAACACTGAATTGTGCATGACAGTGACTACTTAGTCCCCAATCTTACAATTTGCATTGTGGTGAGACAATCATTGCTAGCATGGTGCAAAGTCCAGTGCCTGGCAAGTGACATTGGATGTTGCATATTTCCTTGATTAAAATATATTTCGAAGAAATTATTTTTTTCTCTCTTCCATTTCATAACCCTGTATTTGGAGATCTGCGGAAGATCAGACAGTTACGGAAGCTGAACTGAGCAGCTCTGCAGACCTTTTGGCCCTGGTACAGTGGAAGCCATGGGAGAGATAAACTCAAGGCAAGGACTGAAGTGAAGGCACCATGTCTGGTCACTCTGACCCTCTGATGCTGACCACTCTGGCGAAGGGACGGAACAAGGACATTGCTAGCACAAGAATGATAATGATAATTGAGAAGATTGTGTCACTAAGGGTACAGAGGCAAAAGGGTCAGACTGGAAAATTTTGTACGGAACGTAAAGACCTATATATTACTGAGATCTAGTGTAACAAACTGGCTTTGCTTGCATAGCATGGTCTGTGTCTCTCAATTCCCATAGAGATCCTCCAAATTTCTTTCTTATTTCTAACGAGATTTTGTGGACAATTAGCCTACACCTTTTTCTTTCTAAATGCTGTTTGTTCCTCCCAGTTATGTCAGTAGCAATTTTAGCAATCACATTTTTGTCAAGGTAAAATCTTGTAGATGCTGCAACTCATTATTTTAAAATAGCATTCATAATCATCTATTCAAATTATTTCTTGAATTTAGCATGGTATTCTGCATAGTCCATAGGGGCTGTTAATTAGCTATTAATTAATCTGAATCAGATAGTTTTTATGCTCATGTTTCCAGCACTACATTGTATGTATGCATACAATGGAAAGTAGAAAGGGTCTCAATGACAAAAGTCTGTCAGCAAATGAAGATGTGACATAATTCTCTATCCACTCATTTGTGATGGGGCAAATGGGTATAGTGGAGGGTGGATTGTTCAGAAAATTCAATTGACTACCTCAGTGGAGACATAAGCAAGGCAGTCCAACCAGTAATTTTTGATTTTTGTTATCAAAATTCTGCCAGTTGATAAAGCATCAGAGTTTAGCTGGCTGTATGACTTAGCTTGATTCACCTGTTTTATGACAGTTTTTAATGTCATAAATACATATACACTATATATAGTGTGTATATATATATATATATATATGTTTTAATACAGTATCTGTATTAATGGCACCAATACATAACAAACTACAAACTCCAAGTACAAGCACAGAAAAATATAACTCCTTGGCAATCCATGCTCCTGGAAAGTTTAGCCAGAAATATTTTTGGTTCAACAGCCTGAACTCTACTCACAGCTTTGGGGTTCAACACAGCCTCACCTAGAGCAGTCAAAGGGATTTGAGCTGCTTTTTGTACAAGTTTCTCTCGTCCGTTCTGTTGCTTTCATGTTGTTTCAGGTAAAATGTGGCAAAATACCAACAAGAATGAGCCTGCTCCTGAATGGATACTGCTTTTCTTTTTGTAGTCAGCAGAACCTGGGCAGGCCAGAAAGAGACTCTGATTAATTTTTTTCCTTTGGTTGTGCATAATTTTGATAGTCACTTTTTCATTATAATATGGGAAGATTCACTCGTTACAATTTTCATTTTCACCTATGAATCTATAAAGCAATGGCAGGTGGTGATAATGAAATGATATCTTTCAGGGTGCCAAAAAAAGGAGGTCTAGGATAATTAGCATTTTCAAGTTGTTTTCCAATCTGGTGCAAAAAGTTAAGCAGTTTACTATTGATACAGGCAGTTTTGTTGTTGATAAATAAACCTATTTTGTAACATTTAAGTAATGGATATATCAACAGTTATTTACTCAAATAAAGCACCATATTCTATCAAATAAATTACATATTTTAGAGGCTAACATCAATTTTAATAATGTATTTTCTTCAGCTAAAATAACCTAACAAAAGGCAGTCCTAAATAAACATTTAGGGGGCTCAAACAGAAAATTTTAATGACATTTATAATACTTTCAAATATGGAATGATTTTTAATCATTCTTTCTCAAGATACCTTGTGTTTTTTCCACATGCACAATACTACAGATCTCAGCAAATGAAGAATACTGGAATTACAGAACAGAATAAAATTATTCCTTATCAATCTGGAATCTAGTATAGTGATTAAAGCAAGTAGGCCATGCCACTGGAGCAACCTACCACAACTATGAAATTATTCAAAAGCAAAACACTTAAGTCTGAGCCTAGAGAGGAACAGAGTCTTCTGGATAAAAATAGAGTGGAAAATATGCTAATGGTTCGGTAAAGATGCTCAATCTGGTTTTGGCAGACAATTAAGGTGAAAATAACTTGTTCCTACAAAACTACTTATTTTCCTCTTCACTTTTCCTTAGGAGCTACTGCACTCTTGGGATACTGTAGAAATTAACTCAGCTTTACTATTTTTGTATACCATTCTATAAAAACACAAACTGTTGCATTATCTCTAATTATTTTTTGTTATCCAATGTTGCATAATCAGCAGTTACATAAATCAACATCTCTAAGTTTTCTCTTCCTTTTGCTAGCAGCAGTTGATATGGTGGTCATTGGAATGAAATATAATGTATATTATTGGGCAAAACCTCAGGTTAACTTCTGCCACCAATATGTTCAAACCTAACTATAATAGCTCAATTCCAGAATCAGGGTTCTCATATGGAAACTTCTGCTGAAATTTTAAAAATATAAAAAAAAGTATCTTCCCTTACCTCTTTTAGATGAATGGGATCACAGTAATCTTTCAAACTTGAAAAAGCTGATTTGCTACTCTGTATTTTTCATATTCCAGGAGAAAAATTAAGTTCCTTTCCCTGTATTCTTTGGTAACTGTATTACAGGACTGTCTAGTGGCAGACTTCACACATTTCTCTAGTTAGGCCTATTTCCAAACATGCAAAAAACCCTCAAATCTGTAACCAAATAAAACAGCCTTTTGTATTTCAGTGACATACCAGTATATTTACAGCTACCTATCTATTGTTTCGAGTAAAAAAAGAAATAAAGAAAAGGATGGCAGCATCAGGATACGATTCTGTCTTAATGAAAAATGTGTGGTCAGCAAGGAATACTTCAAATTAGGTCTTAAGCAGTAAGAGCAGCAGCAAGGGCTGGTAACACTGCCTAACTCTAAGGTCTTTCTGCCAAGAGCAAGAAATCCAGGCTGGGGCTGGGGCTGTCTTCATGAACCAGAGAACTAACTTTCCAGGAAGGAAATAATCCTGAAAGAAAAACTGGATGATTAATTTTAATGGAAATGCTTTGGTTTGTCAGGTTTGGAGAAACAAAGGCAATCAAAGTAAACATATGATGTTCTTTTTCTCCAGGCAAGACCACTGAGGAAAAAATTCTTCAGATCAGTTAAGTAATTGATGTTATGGTTCTCCAGTGAAGACCGGGTTTGAGATAAGAAAGGAAGAAAATCTTCCACTGAGAATGAACTACCAGTAAGACATTTCCCGAAAAAGAAGTTCCTGATCCTGATGGAAAGACTGGATCAGTAAGACATTTTGTGTAGTAGTAGTGTAAGACACTTCATGTGTGTTAAACAAGGAGGAACTCCCCAGCTCATCTAAATGAGTGTTAACTGAGCACCGTTTTCTTACAGCCCAGTTAGCTGTTCACTTCTGCCTGTCTGTGCTGAAAATGTCACTTGGCTGGCAAGTATCTGAACATAGTTGGTCCTGAAAATGGTGACTCAATCAACCCCAGGCCCCCGTCAATGCTTTCTTAGGGCTATAAAGCATTGACTTAATGGCACAGAAATCCCACAAAACCCATGAACATTGAGGTAGAAAACAGCTAATGACAACTTCAGAAACAACAGACTCTGTGTCTGATTTTTACAGGATCTTTTCTTCCAAATATCAGGGGAAAGGAGTTGAGACTGTCCAAATGGAGAGTTACACCCCACTGCAGCATGATTAAGGAGATTTCACAGTTCTGAATTAAAATTTCCTTATTTTTAATATATATATATATTTCACCCCCTTGCATCCTCTTCTGTACAAAGCAGACATCCCTTGCAGTACACTGACAAAAATTGGGATTCCTATCAGACATTTTCTGGGTAATATTTACTTTCCTGACAGGCCTCTAAAAATTTCTGAAAATTCACAGGTGTTCAGAACTGACCATACAGGATGAAAATGTTGAAGTGCTTTATAATTTTTGAGATTATTGCAGGTTACAGTCTACTAGAATGGTAGTTAAACAGCTTTTATATTTATCATTTGGACTGTGTAGCTGTCAGATCTTAGAAACTGCAGTTCTTTTAATGTGATGGATGTGATGTATGGAAAGCCAGTAACATTGAACAAAATGCTTCTGGTTGCTTAATGAACGGTGTTTTTCCTTGTGAGTAAATAGCAAAGCAGTACACCAACCACAGGCCATATGATATAAACAGGATATCTAACTACTTGCAGTTGGAAGGGGAAAAACACTTCTAAAAGTTTCCCAGAAAACATAAAAATCTTGCTGACTGACTCTTATTTTGGATTGTTTACTTCATTTTATTCAGTAAATTACCTAAATTCTGTAAGTCTCATACTTTTTTCATTTGATACATCACTCCTCTTTTTTCATTATTGATTTTTTCCTGTTATTTCTCCTTCTGTTCCTGCCTGTTCTCCAAATTTATTTTCTGCATCTTGCATTCTCTAATCTTCATTTAAAACTCTTTAAAACTCTCCTATTTTAATTAAATAACTTTGTAGCGATGTTAAAATACATATAAAATGAGTAAATTCCAGATAATTGAATGAAATATAATCTTAATTACAAATAAGAATTTTTAAAAGTTCCTAGTGAGACATCGAGGAGTTTGGTGAACATTTACTAATGTTTTACCAGTTCTACTAATTTACTGGGATATTATTTATTATATTTACATAGAAGCATTTTGGTAAAGGAATGCAGACACTTTCAGGCAGATATTCTACTATGTCAATCAAAAGATTTGAGATTAAATTTCAGTACTGATAAAAATCAAAAGTACTGATAAAAATGATCAGAGCATCTATATTAAAAAGTTAGAGAAAAATCAGCAGCAATGAGACTTTACAGTTTTTCTGGGAATAAGCACTGAAATAAACAGTGAAATAAATCCTGTGCATGATTGCAGGACAGAAGATTAGGGTGGTGACAAATTACCAGCTGTAAAGGGTAAATTTCATACATATAACATATTGCTGCAAACTCTGTATTAGTCTGAAATGAATTTTTATTATATCTTTCAAACTATTACAAAGCTTAACCTCTTGAGAAATTTTCATTACTTGTACAAAAAAAAATGCCATCAGCTGGCTTCCTTTTGCCCGTCAAGGATTCCACTCAAAAAACTCTGTAGCTGCTGACTTTGATCTTTGTCCCATTATTTCAGTTTCATGCTTCCTCTCAAAGAGTTTTATAATATCCACTTTGTGACAAAAATAATTTAACTGCCAAATGAAAACTCCCCTGATAAATGTAGAGTTTCTGGCTGTCTTTAAAAACATGATAGAATACAGCAAAAACTGCACTAAAACACACCCTTTTAACATCTGGAATAAGCAAGTTAAAATGCATGAAAAAAATAAAGGATTAGAAGGGGCATCTGGGAAAAAAGAGCTATCATGGTAAATAGGAGCAAGAGTTACAGTAAGATCACCTTAGGAACAGTCTCTCAAGATTTGGTATAAATTGGAAATGTGAAAAGATTCTTGGTAACAGTGAGAAAGTCTAGCAGCTGAGATGTTTCTATATCCAAGATATTTTCTGTCCTAAATTTCATACTGCCTAAAAAGGCAGTAGTCATGAAAGCCCAAACAGTAGACATTTGAGGTCCATAAATGAATGACCCAGATGGAAGCTAGACTTGTAAATTAAGAAATATTAGAGAAAAATATTGCAAAGTGGAATTGAATATACTTACATTTTTAGTATAAAAATCTTGTAACAGGGAATCCTATGTTTTTTTTTCCCCTAAGGAACATCAGCATAACAATATGTTGTCACATGTAAGGTCTTGCTCATCTGTACAAACCTAACTTCCATCTGTAGTACAGTGCCGCTGGCCAAATCAAGTATTTTAGGGTTGCCTTACTGTATCTCTGTTTACTAGTTTCTCCTGGTGTTTGCTCTTGTGCTTCGCTGACATATCACTGTAATTTGTTTACCTCCCTAACCACAACAAGATATGGCATCAATGAGTTTAAATCTCTCTTTAACATGAACATTTCAGGCTGTCTTGCCCAATATTGATTCAAAAAGTTAGAGCTGGAGAAGATCTTTATTAGTGCCCCATTAAATCTCTGCAAATTCAAGGATATTCCCTATACTTACTAGTTTGTTTTTTTCCCCCCAGACTAGATTAAAACGTCCCAAATGAGAAAGATTTGGCTATTTTCACAACAGTCTTTTACACTGTACCTCAATGATACTTTATGTTACTGACACTGAACTCTCAAGTTTGTTTTTTTTTTCTTTGTTTTTACTAATGGCCTTTTCTGGCATTTATTCTTTTGTGATTAAATTTATTCATCTTTTGTATTAAATTGTTTGCACACTATTATGTTACTGCTTGTGTAGGAAAAGTTACACAAATATTCCAAAAGGCCTATGCCCTTAATCAAACCAGATCTATTGAATGCTTTATAATATTTGTATTTAGTCTCTCAAGACCAAGGTTTATTTGCTCCACTGTACTTCCTCTTATTTCCCTGACTGTTGCAGTGCATGTTTTGTTGATTATTTACATATTTTTATATTGTTCTTTTGCTAATGGTATGTTCCTATGTTCCCCCTATGAACCTTATTTGGTTCATTCCTAAGTTGTTTACCACCTTTTTGGTAAAGTTCATTATATATCAATCCCTCATTTTCCATCCCCTGTTATCCCCTATATGGACTTTTCCCTCCCTTTGTTCCAGCTCCTTCCCTGTCCGTCACTGCTACCCTGCCCCTTCTTCCAGCTCCTTCCCCATCAATCATTGTTTCCCCTACCCCTTTTTCCAGGGGCTTCTATGTCAATCCTCCCCGGTCCAATCCGGGAAGCGTCCAACCCCTTGGGCGTGCCGGGGTGTCACCCAAACCTCGACGTCCCATTGGGGCTTGTGACCTCTTTCCTCCTCCCATCTACCCTGATTGGATCTGGGTGATGATTGATGGATGGATTGATGTTACCCTCATGCCACCTTTGTTCTCCCCTCATTGGTTCTCATATTGTATCCACTCCTGGTTCTGTTAGGGTATAAAACCCTCTGCATGGAGGGGATCCCTGAGCTCTTCAGGGACTCCCTGAGTCCCTGTCCCCTCCTGGGAATAAACTTTCTGGAACAACATACGGGAGGGTTCTCCCTCGTCCTTGCTCCGCTCCCAGGCATGACGCAGCCTTATGGAGAGCATCTCAGTACGCTCTAGCTGCACTCAAGGTTGTGTGGCTGCCCAGGGGCAGCCCACTCCTGGCTGCTGGGTCCGGGAGCTAGCTGGGGCTGACCAATTTAGGACACCAGCGTGTCACCTGACAATGTTATTCTCATAAAAAACGTTGATATTATTTTTGCAGCCCATTTATACATATACAATTCAAAATAAGACACCAGCCTTCCTAGATTTATATAATTTCTGATAAATTTTTCAATTTGATTTAAATGAAGCACTTCTAAAGCTTAGTGGGACCCCCTAACAATCTGTTTTATCAGATTGTCCAGTAAATACAGTAGCATAAGAAACAAAAAACACCTACTAAAAGTAGAGCCACTGAGAATTAACAGTGACAAACTGATGGAAGAAGATATGCTAGAAACGATTACAAACAGATACTTCCAACGCAAATAGGTATGTTAGATCTGGAGACGGCAGGAAGGCAGGAAGGCATAGACAATAATCCCTAATAAGCATGCACAAAGATCATATCAATTGCTGAGAGGGAAAGCAGACATTTCAATAAAATCACATTGCACACTATTTGTCGAGGGAATCCTGAACAAAAAAGGCTGTGGAACTTTTAATGGCTTTTCTACTCAAAGCCCCATATATATTTCTGTGTCCCCTTTATCATTCTATTGCTGTTTTCTCTTCCCTCTTTTCCTTTCTCTGCCCTGTGAGCCCAGATATTCTGTTTGCCCATGGTGAACTCTGGCTGCATCAAGGGTAGAACAGAAAATTTATGTCCTTGACAAAATTACTGTTTTCAGTGTTCTGAAAAAAATAATGGGAGGGAAGAGGATTGGCACAAATTAGCTAGCTGGATGACAATAATAATGAAGTTTAATAGGCAGTCCAAAAGTGACAGTTATTTTTGACATGTAGTGGACAGTTGAGGAAGGGCAAATGAGGAACAAAGTGTAGACCCAGCAATTTGTTGCTTTGTGGTGCTTAATAACTACCCACAACTGATATTCCGACAGAACAGGGAGGAGTTGTGCTGCAACTTCTGGCAGAGGCAGAAGCTGTTTGATAAAACCAAGTGAAGGGGCTAATTCTGACAGTTCTTGCAGCTTTTTTTTGAGAAGTTTTTCTACTTCTGCCATATCTTTGCATAATCAAAGTAAATCACTTCAGTACTGATGTTTGTTACAGAAGGGAAGGAATATATTCACCTGTCTGTCATATTGAAGAAAACACTTGGGATTTCCCCCATATTGAAGATGACACAGAAAGACAAAGTGCTGGAAGGAGTTACCAAACAAGTCATAATCTAGACTTGTGAGGGAATTATAAGAGAAAACATCCTAGGTTTTTTTAGGACAAATCTTGACTTCAAACTTAATTCTTTTCCTGAAAGACTTAACACGATACTGGGCAAAATAAAAAGCACAAGGACACATTCCTTGAGCCTTTGTTCAAGTAATTTGAAAGACTAAAGGAAAAAAAAGGTGTTATTGGAGCAGAACTCCTTGCAATACCACACTTGCTGTACTGTATGTGTGGCCACTGTAGGGAGGTCAGAAATCTACAAATTTAACCACTGAGCACAGACTTCTAAGGTGCCTCAAAACTAGCCAAAGAAAGATGAGCAGGAACAATATCCTGCAGTAAACCCCTGTACATTTCTGACCAGAGAGAAGAGCTGTTCAAATGCAAAACACATTGCTGAGAAGAGTTTTATTATCCAAGCATGCAAACTGCTCAGTTTTAACCTTAAAATTAGATTACATCTCTTTACGCTAGAGCGTGGACAGCATAGTAATGCAGTGCTTTTTAAATGCCTAGGAAAAAATGTGATATATTATGAAACTGTATACCAGATAAAAAAGGGGGCTTTTTTTGTCTTTTTGAGAGAAATAATATCTTTTAATGTGAAATGGTTTTTTTATGGTAAAAGGAGCATACCATTGATTATAAATGGTGCAGTGACACATAAAATCTTAGGTTCTAATGTGTATTCTCAGTAGTGTCTGAAGACTTGAGCATTTGCAAACATATTTTTCTAGTCCTGTTTCCTTTGAGTACTCTCATCTGGCACAGATGGCTTCTACATTCCCTTCCACCTTAAATTAATTTGGATACTATGAAAGAAACAGGGTAGCTTGGAAGTAAAAGTAACTAAATCTGAAGATATTTTGCTGTTATTTATACTTTAAAAAATAAACTCTAGCTTCAATGTTCTTACCTGATAGTTGGAAGAATGCCTGTATTTGAAGGATGAATTGATACAGGCCGAATTCTGCCCCCAGCAACTCAAGTTCCTTCCCAGTGACTCCCTCGGACTCTGGAACTTGTTTAAGCAGGATATAAATTAGTTCATGGAGTGTTACCAGGCCAACTCATTCTGGGGTATTTATATAATGTCTTTCAATAAGTAAATTATTTGGAGTCAGACACTGATAATTTCTTTAGATTTCAGTGACATTACCACTTAGAGACAATCTGAGTACTCAATAACCAAGAGAGGCAGAAGACAACTTTGAAAAGCTTTTCAAAATAGAAAAAAATACAGGTTAAAAAAGTAATCTTATTTTTAATTTCATGGAAACATCTGATTTGATAATTAGCAATCATAGTATTCTCAAATTGCTACTCCTTGTAATATCTGCAATTAGATATGAGCATTATACAATATATTTATGTGTATTATAATTTTTATATGAACATATGAAGGTTTGCCTATCAGTATATTATATAAAATCTCATGAAAAAGGTAATATGCAGTAACAACTACACTATGACAAAGTATAATCAAATGACAAAGTATTTGCCACATTAAATTGTTATTGCATTATAATTACCAGGAATTAATGTAACTCAATTAAGATGTTATTCATTCCCTATAAACCACTCTGAGAGTGGCTACAGCACTTTTACAATCAGCATCTGGTGAAAATGCTTCTGAACGTATTACCAGGCCTGAAGCAGTAAGGCAGGTAAGCCTCAAGGACACATGTCCAAAGAGCAGGGTATTTGGATGTAGGCAGGGGCTGTGTCCAGGTCTGTTACACAATGAAAACTCCCTGCATTCAACACAACCCCCCCCACAAATCCAAGGAATTTGTCTTTGCCAGTGACCTTTAGCCAAGTCCTGGATATGTCAGGATAAATTATTAAAGGCAAATGCCCCTATCTTAATAAATAACTTACTCTTTTCTTTTCTCATTTCAGTAATGTACAGATTTTGCATAAAATTTACTTTGATAATTCTACAAGTGCATGTAATTTGAAATACTTCCATGGCAGTAAAGAAACTTGAGAAAAATAACTTGACTTTTCCAGTTTTTATCAAGAGGGAAACAACATAATATGGTGCTTTCAGCAGAACAAATTCCTAGGTTGTGTTAATGGATTCTCTCTGTCATGTACCAATTAGCACTGTTCTATCTTTTCCCCAAAAGGGTCAGATGGTTTGCTGGACTTCCTTCCTTTTGAGTGATAACAAAAAGCAGAAGTAACTCCTAAGTTCAAATACACATACCAACAATGTGCTACTGTTCAGGACAAGATTTGTAACCTTCACATTGTACTCTTTCACTTCTTTTTTTCTTCAGCTGACTGAGTTAAATACTGAAGTAAACTGTCATTCAGAATTCTCAAACCTTAAAGCTGAAATCTGATTAGAAGTACTCTGTGCAAACACAGACTTGTGGCACTGTTCTCTTTATTTTTCACGTATCTTTTGGTTTTTGTGAAATAAAATTCAAGTTGTGGAAATAGAGAGCCATTCAGAAGAACAAATGTAGCCATTGACTATAAATACCCTAAAAAATCAATTTGAAAATAATTAATGCATCCAGTGGCACAAATAGACCAGTTATGTGAAATGCAAATTTAAAGAATGCTAGAGGTTATTTCTGATGCATCCACTAGCCTGCCAAAACAATTTTATTTTGTGAACTACTATATGTAAAGTATTACTATTTGTTACTTAATCAATAATAACTGAAGTATAATTGGAAACACCTGCTAGTGACCAATGCCCTATAAGAACCAACTACATCCCATAAAAGGGAAGCAGTAAAAGCACCAGGATGCACACTAAATATAAAACATATTGAGAAAACCAGATAATTTCCTACAGTGGAAATTATCAGTTCCTCTCCACACTCCATTTAGCAGTCACATATTCCTATGATCTGTCTTTTAGAACTCCAGTTTCAGCAGGAGCCCAGTATCTCTGAATGTATGCCACTGAATGGCACCCCAAAGCAAGCCAGTGGGAGCCACAAATACTTGGGAACTTGCTCAGGACTTTGCAGAACTGGACTCACTGAAGAGTTCCAAGGCAAGGCTCTGACAGAGTGAACTAAGGGTCACCATCCCTACAGAGCACCTCTGCACTGCCAACTTCAATGGCATACACCATTGAAATCAGTCTGGGTTTGATTCTTTGCATTTTATGCTAGCTGGATTATAAATTTATGCCACATTCTCTCTCTTTACCATAGGAATTATTGATTCTTCTGTAACAGTCAAAAGAAAAGTGAAATATTTTGTGGGAAAACAGTGATTTAAATGCCTAAGGGATCAACCTCCCATTGATGTCCATGGACGAGTCAGTGACTCTGAATGATCCCTTTTGGACCAAATTCTCATCAACTCAGTTTAACAAATTTACAGCTTTTAAAAGGATAGGCAGTGAATTTTAATTCATTATGTTTCAACAACACTTGTTCATACTTGGATTGGACATTCCAAATCAAAGCCTCTCTAAAATAGCTTAAATTGAGCAGCAGCATTATAAAGTAAAAGATCAGTGGCTTTAGATTGGTAACATTTTTGAGCAAATGAAAATATCCAAGCTACTATTTGTTTTACCTGAAACTAATGCACATGCCTTTAGAAAAAATAACAAAAAAGAAATAAGTTGACAGCTGCTCTGTGGCTTACTAATAATTACTTTCCTTGCCTTTTCATGAAGATTCAGCACCACCATCATGCCCAAGTTTCTCAATTTAATGGGCCTGAAGATACCAAATCCTTAATCCCTACAGGTGAGGAGGTGTCCATATTTTCTGGCAGTAATTCTTCTGAGTAACTACACTGTGTTAAAAGGTTCTCAAGAGAATTCTTTTTTCCTAGATCAGGAGTCAGTGATCAACATTAAAATACTATTTATGGTCTTGTCCATAGCAGCAGAAAAGAAAAAATAAAGAATTCTAAATTGGGAACTTCAGAAGCTCTTCTGAGGCATATTTCATTACCATATATTCTGAAAAATTCTCTGCTTAAGTTTTCCTTGAACTTCAGGGGATTATGGATAATCCACGAGGAGAACACAAATGTTACTTTAGCTTTCTCAAAGAATGAAAGTATAAATTAAAAGTTCTGTCACTGGGAGGAGGAGAGGAAGGGAAAGAGATGACTTCACCCTGCAGTTCTGGCACATTAAGGGGAGGGAAGGACTGTCCTGAAGCAGGAAAACAATAACCTAAAAAATAAAAAGAAAAGTTATTAAACCATTCAGAAGAATTATTTTTTTATCTGACTTTTAGTTCAGTTCATAATCGGATTTTTTTCTATTTAATTCTGATTTTCAAGAACTGTGGTTTTTATAACAGTATAATTTCAGTAGGTTCTTTTCTAATTCCAGAAAGAGTTCCAGGGCATGTATTGGAAAGAATGTTACCAAAAAGGACTTCAGTAGTTTCAGCTCTTACTGAAAGCCTGGGTATGGCAGCCTTTCAAATGAAATACATACTACCATGCCTTCTTGCAGAAATTTCAGCAATAATCAATGTCTTTGGAAAAAAACATTCAGCTGCTAGCATGACAAGAGGTAGTTAGGAAATTACACAGAGCATCCTAACAGCAACTAATTTACTAAAAAATTGGATGAAGTGCAAAGATTAAACAGGCCTTTTTTCCTCCGGACACTTTTTCTAATTAAAAGTAAACAAACTTCCATTTCATAAAGCAGACCGATTTCTTTAATAGCTATATGTATTATCAGCCTCATTTCACGCTTGCAATAGAAAATTCTGCAGAAAAGAGTTCAGATGTCATCTCCACAGAGACTAATTCCATAATGAGCTGATGGGTTTCAGGAAGATATTGTTGCTTTTCCTTCCTGTTGCCATGTGCTTTGGATCATGCTTATATTGAATTACAAAAATCCCAACAATGACACATATTGCGGAAAATGTTCATATTATTTGATTAACTACTAGAATAGAGAACTGTACTGTTCACAGCTTTCTGCCAATCAGGCAGTACAGTGTGAGGAAGTAGGAACTATTTTAAAGTGCTCCAGAGTGAAACATTATTTTCTTCTTAGATCATGACTTGAATTGATGGTATTATGTTAGTGCTTTCGCTGACAGTCTTTGATAGCCAGCTCCTCCAGATTTAGGAGAGGCTTTTGAAGTTGTTGTGAAAGTGCTTTTGATGGCTTCTCCTGGAAGATTATATTGAATTGTGAAGTTTTAACAAAAACTTGAGTCTGTTATGCAGCATCATGGTTTAACACTAGTTGGGATTAACTCTAATCCAGCCAAAACCAGCACATGCACAGAAATTAAGTGTATAGATAGGATTATGAGAAATTTATAGAAGTCTGAGTTTGCCTTTTTTTTCTGAAAAATTTAAACTAAGTCTTCAGCAAATGGAGTATTTTCTATCAAAATGCAGATCTTCTCTATACATTGGAGATATTAATTTTAAAAAGTGCTAATTTTCACTCTATGTAAAATTCTGCCCTACATTTGTCTATTTCGTCCTGAGATAAGTTATTACTGTTTCAATCACCTCTTCAAGCAGTTCAATCACCTCTTCAAGCAGCTCTTTCCACAACTATCACAAACAGCACTGCTCCACATCTGCTTTGCTCAGAGAACTCTGTTCTCTTCCATTCTTTGATCTCTTCAACCCATGACCCACCCCATTCATTTATCTGATTTTTATCTAATTGTAGACATGTTCAAAACTTGGCTGTTGGTAATTCCAGCTCATGGCAGGGCTTCTAATGCTGAGTCAGCTGCATGCAGAAGTCCTGTGCTTCTGAACAGGCATAGTACAAGAACCCAATGTTTTGTGCCTTTAAGATGAGGCACATTTTAACTCTATTTCATTTATGTCCTAACACATTACACTTATTGTAATTAATCCTGTTTCCAGGGGGAAAGTTCCTTCCCAGAGTTCTCAGGGTGAATTACCATAACCCAAAGTCAAAATTATCTTTCTCAGTGCACATTTCCATATGCGCTATGTGAGAAGCTGGATCAGATTTTTACCTGGCAGTCACCACAGAACCATGATGTGTTGTCAGTATTTTGTGTCTAATTTGCAACACATCAAACATTTCCCTGAGACCATGAAAGCCATCAGAGTGCAGCCAAGAGAAATATCTGCTTTCACCTGCAGCCTGTTTTCTATCCAGTGAGAGTCCTACCATCAGATAGCCTACGGGAAAGATAAGTAACAGTATTGTAGAAAGTCTCTAATCCAGGAGGTACAAAGCACTTTAAAATAACCAAGTCTCCCATTGCTGCTTGCTGTATAGGATTTGAAAAATTCTGTGCTACCTCTATATTTAGTAAGTAATGACAGGACAAGACTTCAATGTCCTTCAGTTCTCCAGCTGCTTAGGTGTTTTTCTAATGCTATAGCACCTTCAGAGTATTATTGAAGCAAGAAAACAGACCAGTAAAACCAGTGACATTTTTCCCCCACTACACATTTTAATCCTTTATCTGTAAATAAAATATGAATTTTCCCATCTTTTCTGATTGGTTTGACCATTTCGTCTCTTCTAACTGCTTCAGAGCCTCGTTTTCCCACTAGGCAATGTAACACATTCAGAAATAAATATTAATGCTCTTTAAATTACCATGGCCATAAATTAGAATGAAAGAAAAAAGTCCAAGAAATACACTAGTAGAAAATTAACATAAGGTCACAAGTTTGGTGCCATACCAAACTTTTAGAGATTATAAGATTTTCTTATACATAAAATGAAAATAAAACTACACACACTTGAGGCTAAATTATTTTACGCTTTCTTTTAAAAACCATATAAATGCTATAAGCTATTGCTACATAACAATTAGAAATTCTTTTTCAGTAAACTTCCACTTGTAAGTAACACTTAAATTTGTGCCTTAAGTGTATATACATCATGATTACTAATTGGTACAGATATTGCTGCTCCACTTTTCTTTGGAGTTGGGGTCATAAAAGTTCAAGCAAAGCAATCTAGAGGCTTAGCTGCATGCTATGTAGGTAGTCCTTCCCCTATTTCATCACCATCTTGTGAAAATGGAGGTGTTTCTGCAGCACTAAATCAGAGTTGAGAGGCAGGAAAATGTTTTATACTTCAGGACTTTCTTTTAAAAGCCTTGTGTACCCCTCTTAGTCCTCCCCTCTGAATCATTCCTGTACATCTTGAAAGTCAGGCCACTAAAGGAACACTGTGGTATTTCCAATGACTCAGCTCTTTTTTCTCTGCCAACTTGTGCACCTATTTTGAACTTATTAACATTCTGGTCAGAATCCTTTTCCTTCTCACACACACACACACACAAAAAAGTAAATGGAACCTGAAAGTACATGAATATGCAGCACCCATTCCTTCTTCAGGTGTCCTGTCCAGACACTTCAAGTCAGAGCAGATTTGAATCACTGTTTAATGGGTATGGAAATACTGTTCTGCCAAACCAAGCAGCTGACCCAGAAGCCATGTCTCATTAATACTATTTAGTATAGTATGAATAGAGATCCTTCAAGAATAGGAATATGTCAGAGACTTCATAATGATATGTCCACTCATACTGTCAACAATTTAGTCCAAATTCTTGGAGAAGGAAGAATAGATACTGCCCTATACCTCTTTTCTGTATACTGATTAATTAATCTACATAATGACTGAGAAGTGGTATCTTTCTAAAGTTGCCATAAAAATAGGAGATAAAACATAATTATAAGAAATAGAAATCTAGGTTTAGAGATTTCTTATTCATATTTCAAATTAACTGTTGATTAACCTGAAATGTGTATTTATATTCATAGTTATGAATTGGCAGTCTTAGAAATACAAATCATAAATAAATCCATAAGACCATGAGTCAGAGCCTGCCTTACCAAAAGGATTCTAGGTGTGGTTAACTTCTTGAAAAAGAGCAGCTGCCACTACAGCTAGTAATTCCTCTAACTTTGCAGATGCCATAAGACTTACTATGTTGAAAAACTGATACATAAAATAAAAAAGAATCCACCCCTTTTCAAAAGGAATCCAGGCTATATCCTTGCCAAATTAAGTTTCTGTGACAGAACTTAGTCTTTTACTGGTGAGTACAAATTAACAACATCTTTCATACATTTTTAAACCATATCATGTGCAAAAGTAAATTGATTGTCTGCAGGGATATAATGTGTTGCATCTGCTTAGTGATACTCTGACAGAATTTGTCTAGACCATTTAAATAGACTAAATATGAAAAAAGCCACATTGTACTGGAACTCACAGATCAAGATGCTGGTCAGGGTCTAGTTTAAATATTTTGCCCTTATGGCAACTTCCTGGAATTGATCATTCTACATCTCAAAGAGAAAGGCTTTTCTAGGAACACTTAGATCCTTTACCTCCTATATAATAAGAGAGTGGTTGCTAAATTTTCTTGTCCTTTTTATGAACTGAATCTGGTATCGCTGGCAGAACACTGCTGGAGGAATGAAGAAACTTAATGTACTTTTTATCTTGTTCACAGAGAATCAATTAGTAAAACTGTAAGTTATATTGCAATCACGTGTTGTTTAAAAGGAAAGAGTGTTTCTCCAGTGTAATGTATTTTCCCCCCAGTTCAAAAGAATCTGATAATGGCATCTTATCTTTGGCAGTTTTCAGATGACGAAAAGGTTAAATATATCTCATTGAACTAGATCTCTTTGAGCTGATTCACTTATATATGTTGTTCCCTGCTGACTTGATCCTCTATGCTATTATCTTTGCCGACAAAAAGCAGTAAATGTTAACACTTATTGGTCACTCTCAATTTTTATGCCATTTTCTAAACCCTTGGTCTCAGGATGCTAAGAAACTTTTAAGTGCATCTTCCCAAATTTACGGGTTTTTTTTGATTAATGGCATATTTTAATTCTGGCTGGTGCTATCTTCAAAGAAAGGACAGCCTGTCTTGGAAGGGTTAAAATAAAGTTATAAGTCTTACTACTTTTAAATTCTTTGCCTCTGCTTAGGAAGATGTGTGGTAGCCTTTGAAAGGCTATCGTTAGACTGTATTGCACGGAAAACACAAGAATAAAAAAAAAAGAAAGAAAAAAAGAAACATTTTAAAACTTACTCTTCTTCCTAGAAAATACTCTTCAGTAAGGGAATAAAAAATATTTCTGTTTTTTAGCACTAAGTACAGCATAACATGAGGTAAAAAAACTGGTATCAGTAGTTAATACCTTGCTTTATCTGGAAGAGATGAGAAAGGGAATGAAAAAGAAAGATTGTGTTGCTTTAACCAAACCGAGCTATGCCTCCAGAGTTAGCAGCTGCACAATAGCAGAAAAGAAGAGTTATATTAGAAGAGACGAACAAGGCAGAAGAACTAGAAAAATGCCAGAAAAAGTCAAGAAAAGGAAGACTGGACAGAAAAAGCTTCATCCAGGAAAAGACACTGGATATGGAACAGTAGAGCTGAGCTCACTGAAGGACAGTGATTGACAATGCATAAGTGTATTGGCCTTTCTAACCTTGTCCTAAAACCTACTTGAGGACACAAGACCACTGATAGTCTTCTACTTACATGGGACAGACAGACCCTCCACTTTTTATGAAACATAAGAACAGCTATGATCCATGATTGTACAAACACACATTCATCCTGCGCATTGCCTTTTTGTATGCTACTTTATTTTTCCAGTCTACTATGCTCTTATAAATCAAAGCTACAGTTTTATTACTCTGGAAGTACATTCACTGAAAAATGCCATTCAACTGCAGATCCGCTTTAATAATAAATTTAACTAACAAAATCAAAACAGGTACTATATTGTACAATAATTTCCTACTCAATATTAACCACTCAAAACCTAAAATCCGTTTCACAAATAAAACACAATGTTTTCTTGGTCATGACCCCAAAACCCAAGAGGACATCTGAACAAGTAGAGTTGCAGCCTATTGAGAGCATTCTGACAGACTCTCTAGATCTGGTCCCCCTCCATCACCTCTGTGTAAACATCTTTCTGATGGCACTACAAGCACTACAGGCACTACAAACGTCTACCACATGAATTGGGTATCATTCTGTTATTTGGATACAAGTAACATCTTTCAGCCTACAAACAGCAATAATTTTTGTGAAACAGGGAAGCATGAGCCAAGGTGGATCTTTCAGAATAAAATCTGGAATTATAGCACCCTAGAATTGCACCTGGAATTATTGGCACCCTAGTGGTGCTAACAGATATAGCACCACTAATATCTGCTTCATACAAGAGTTTCATTATTCAGTGTTTGGAGAAGGGCGAAATTTCAAAATGTAATGTTACAAGGGAACTTTTCATATATTTATGTTAATGGATCAATCATACCTAACCAACTGGTACTTGAAGTGTCTTTTGCCTGGCAGTGAGAGGGCAAATATTAGCTATATATGACTCACAGAATCAACAAGGTTAGGAGGGATGGGTCATTTGATCCAACCTTCCTGATCAAATAGGGTCTTTCTGGATCACACTGCACAGGATTGTGTCCAGATTGCTCTTGAGTATCTCCAGTGAGGAAGACTCCACAAAAGTCCTTTCTGGGCAATTTGTTCCAATGCCCAGTCACTTGCATGGCAAAGAAGTTCTTCCTTAGGTGGAACTTCTGTGCACCAGTTTCTGCCCATTGCCTCTTGCCCTATTGCTTGGCACCACCAACAAGAGCCTGGTCCATCCTCTTGACACACCCCCTACAGATACTTACAGATATTGATGAGGTCCCCTCTCAGTTGTCTCTTCTTGAGGCTGAACAGACCACACTCTCTGAGCCTCTCCTCATAAGAGAGATGCTCCAAACCCTTCATAATCTTTGTAGCTCTCCAGGACCTTTCTGCCTCTCTTGTGTACTGAGGAGCCCAGAACTGGCCACAGCATTCCGTGGCCTCACCAGGGCTGGGTAGAGGGATAGGATCATCTCCCTCAACCTGCTGACAATGCTGAAGGGCTGCCTAGCACTCTGGAGTATTGACCACTCCTCCCAGCTTTGTGTCATCAGTGAACTGATGAAGAAGCATCTGCTCCCTCATCCAAGTCATTGAGGAATAAGTTAAACAATGCTGGGCTCAGTATGGAACCTTGAGGGACACCACTAGTGACAGGCCTCCCAGTAGACCCTGTGCCACTATCATAACCCTCTGGGATCTGCTGTTCAGTCTGTTCTCAATCCACCTTGCTGTCTACTCATCCAGTCCACACTTCCTGAGTTTGCCTATGAGGACACTGTGAGAGACGGTGCCAAAAGACTTCCTGAAGTCAAGGTAGGTAATATCCACTGCTCTCCACTCATTCATCCAGGTAGTTGTTTCATTTTAGAAGGCAGTCAGGCTAGTCAGGCATGATTTACATTTAGTGAATTCACGCTGACTACTCCTGATCACATTTCTGTCATCCATGTGGACAGAGATGGCCTCCAGAATGAGATGCTTCATCACTTTCCCAGGGATTGAGGTGAGGCTGACTGGCCAGTAGTTCCCTGTGCCCTTCTTCTTACCCTTTTTGAAAATCAAGATTCCCACCTTTACTAGTCTGTCCTTTTTTCCTTTTATTCATAAGCTCTTGACTTGCTCAGTATTCACCCTGAGAGCTCGATACGTTCCAAGTGTTGCCTCACAGAGAGGGCAACTCCACCACCGACTCCACCACTGTGCCTTCCTTTTCTCTCTCCTGAACAGCGAGCAGCCCTGCACAACATTGCAGTCACGCAACCTATCCCATCATGTCTCCATAACCACAATGAGGTCAAAGCCCTGTGACAGCACATGAATCTGTAGTTCATCCCGTTTGTTCCCCATTCTGCATGCATTGGTGTACAGACACTTTGTACAAGTATTTGATGGTCTCAGGATTCCAGCGGGGATGGGGGTGAGAAACGACGTGCCACAGTCCTGTCTTGTGGTTGTGCCTTTGGCTGCTTATGCTTGCTTGACTTTAGGATTTTGGAACTAAAACCTGTAATTAATCCTTTTTATGCTGAGTTTTATGGCCAGTGCAGGCATATTTTGACTTATCAGGGAATATCTCTTCTAGAAACACCTTCAGTGGCTGATTTACCAACATTAAAATGGCTGATTATAGGCTTATACAACTGGGAAAGAAGCAGCTTTAGAGATGGCAGGGGCTAAACACTTTTTACAAGACACAAAGTGCACTCCTATTACAGCTGAAACTGCAGCTTCATCTAGGTTGTCAGACCTATGCTCTGTGTTCAGACTACGTACTTTGTTCTGGAGTGCCAAACAACAGTCTTGTCCCACCAGATGAAGCCACTTCAGAAAAATATCCTGTAGAAGTAATGCCTGGTCCCGCCTCCTTCTCTTCTTGGTGCATGAAGGTACTAATCATCTTCCATGTACTCCAAAGTCATCAGTCACTATGACTGCTCCTCTGTTCAGGGCACCTATTCATATGAATTGCACTGTTAATCACTGATGTTCCCACCTGCTCTTTAACATCATTTTGAAATACTGCTTTGAAATCTGTTTTGAAATAATTTGAAAATATTGCTAGCTGAGGGCAAAAGACTTGACGGATTAGGTGGAGTTTGATTGTAACTTCAGGCATTTTATTCCATAGATATCTCAATAATCACTGTGAAAAGATTCCTTAGTGTGTCAACATGTGTTCAGAATATTAGGTAATTCTTCTTAAAGCATTCCTCAAGAAACACCCGCTTCCTAGCATCCCAATTTCTATTGAAAGGTGGAGAAATGCCTGCAAAATTTGAAACTTGGCAAAATTATTAAAAAGTAACCTTGCTGGATATTCCCTAAATAAACTTCTGCTGATCTTAACTGTGAGTTTAAGTGCATGTGAAATTGTTTTTTGTAATAGGAATCATGATCTATCTTGAATAACGGAAAAAGCACTGTCCCATACTGGGACCTTATCAACAGGTGTCCATTCATGACGATCACTATACTAAGAGCTTAAAAAATATGTAAATAGACTTTTGTGACCAGAAAAGTTACCCTTTTCTTAATAATTTTTGTGTGTCACATAGTCAGTGGAAAGTGAAAAAAATACCTTTAATCATAGATTTTTGGTAGAATAGTAGTTTTTAGGTAGAATAAAACCTACATTAAAATAACTTGAAATGTATTTTGGCTGATCCACTTAAAAATACAAAAATAGATGATCCTGTATCTAGGTATACAGTACCTACCAGTATAGTTTAGAGATTAAAAAAAAGATTTTAAAATACTAATCTCCCTGGGGTTCAAATAGCAAATCAATTAATTATAGAGCAATTTTTAGATTTTCCTCATTTGATTCTATTCATTATTCATTGTCATGTGAACTGTTCTTTCCAATTTTCCCAACAGTAATTATCGAGTTTATTATAACATTTCTTTTTTGTTGTTCATTTTCACATTTAACTCAGGTTTCTCTCTACTGCTTCTAAATGTCTATGTATTTCATTAAACCTTATTTGGTCATTTGTTTTATTCAAGTGTATCAGTTCCCATTGCAAACTTCCTTACAGACTTGCCAGCATGCTTCAAACCATTTTGCAAGCATTAGCTCCACAGACATGCAAATAATTTTGCCTTTGAGTACACACAGTCTTTAACCAACACCACTGACAATGTGTAACAAATATAGAAGCTAGAATGGCAGCCATGAAATACATTTCACGTATTCACGTAGTCGCTCCAGAGTCACCAAACAGCAATATTAACAACTTGGTATTAACAGCTTGTGTCAGCTTTGAAGGATTTCAGATCCAAAAAAAAAATATGTATGATGCTTCTAATTCCTCATCTTATCTAGATGCAGAAAATATGAATGTGTATGTATGACTCAAAGGGGTTCACTCTTTCTTGCTATTGAAAAAACCAATACCCGCATTAGTGCAGAAATACTATTATCATATATTTCCACACTACACAATAAACAATGCTGAGATTTAAACGGATGCAATACTAAACTGCACCAGAATTATCAGGCATGTATTAGTCACAACAGTCAGCATAATATGAAGTTTGTTCTTGGTTCTGTACAGTACTCCCCGGTCCAATGTCATACATCTGCTTTTGCCCCCTTGACTGCTTAATAAATTTTCTCCTTTAAAGCTGGGGACATGGTACCTGATAGTTGTGCTGTCTTACAGAGTGGATGTACAATACCTGAAAGATACCATTCTGCACAGCCTGCAGTATCTCTCCTCCCTCACAATTGCAGGAACAAATTATTGCTTCCTCATCATCTCAGTCCACTGAGACCGGGCTGGTTGGACAGTAGGAATGAGAGAGGGAAAAACATTCTGCCTATGGCCCTTGAATCCTTGCTGACTCTCTGCCCAAAGATTCAAAAGAACTGTGATAACTTAAGGCTATCATGATCCATTTCTGTTACCACCTTTATCAAGACAGCATCAAATTATACAGTTCAGTGCTAATGCAACGATATTCCAATGATGTTCTTCTAAGATACTAATGTTTTTCTACTGAGCTGTACTCCATGAGACATTTTCCACAATTCTATATCATATCAGAATATCTTGCTACAAGTCCTAAGCATTAAAAAATGGGGCATGGAAACAGGAATAATACTCTAATATTGAGAAACATTCTTTTGTAAGAAGAAACAGAGCCAATGCCTGAACAATGGAATAGATGGAGGTTTTGTTGGATTTCATTTTGATTCCTAGTACCATTTTTCCTCTCTCTTTTAAAATCTTTATTGCTTATCTTTATATCTATTATTACTTTCCACTCTTATTTCTCAGATGTTCAGTATAGAGCCATCATTCTTACAGGCTCTAGGACAACAGCAAAAGTAAAGCCATCTGAGCTATGCTCCTATTAACAGCACTTCTTTGGACAGCAATAAAGGAAAGCTCTCATCAGAGACAACATTGTTACCATGCAATCAAGTGCACCTTTAAAAGTCTGAGGTGGCTTATCTCACCCATGAGAAAAAAAAACATATGCCCCACAGTATACTCAGCAGTATTTATTCTCATTTCCCTGCTTCTCAGTTGTTTGGGTGTGGGTTCTATTTTTTTTTTCCTGGTGAAATTCTACACCCCAGAAAGAAAGATTTCTCCCATCAAAACAAAACAAAAAAAGGTTTCATGGTCACGTCTTCCTTTCTAATGAACATTTTTTAGTAGACTTGGAGTTTTATTGAACTCTGTTTCTTTTCTTGCCCCTACAGTTAGACAATAGTGATTGATGATTTCTTTTCTTGCTGGTCCATTCTCTATGGAACAATGCCTTTCAAACACACTTTCAAAACTTTACTGTTTTCTATTAGTGCAAGGAAGACTAAAATGTAACCTTGCAATGTGAATCCATCAAAATTTTTGCCACCTCAAATGACAAAGCAAATAACAGATCATTCAGAGTACTTGTAAAATAATTTCAGATACTTTTTTGGAGTCATCTGGGAAAAATGGCGCTACACTATCTAAAAATACCAACCTGAGGCAGACTCCACTGAAATTAAAGACTTTAAAAATTATTTTACATTTTTATCATAACTGAATTGACTAATTCTGAATCTTATTTGAAGAGAAATCGAGGGAAAACCAGGAAGGAATAACACTAACAGTGCATCTGCGTAGAAGAATTCCTAAGATGAGAGTAGGAAATGTGCACCATCTGGAAGAGAAGTTTCTAAACTTAGGCTATTAGGTTATATGGTTCATGATTCAAATCTGGCAAGAGCCTTCTTTTCTCTGGCAGAACAGACAGTATCTTGACTCTTGAATAATATTCATGATACTGCTTCAGAGCAGGGAACATTAGTTTCTAGGGATATGAAGTTCTGGATCCCCTGGGAAGAAGCCAATCTCTTGTTTAAGAGTTGAATACATTTCACAGATGAAGGGGAGGAAGAAGAAAAAGATCTTGCCTGTTTAACATGGATGCTATCAGTTGGGAAAAGCAGTTTGGCAGAGCTCCATAGAGTGGGCTAGCAAATATCAGTTATAGCTTTATTTCTTTCGTTGAAAGGGCACAACTTCATGAATCAGTCCCAGTGACTATTTGAATTTTTAATTTGTCAATATCCACAGGCCGAACTAGAGCAATTAAAAGATGGCTTGAAATGTATAAAAAAAAAATTCTAAATTTAGAACTAATTTTTTTAGCTGTGTTCTGTAGGCAGCTGTTCCTTATTAATGAAATTATGCAAGACAATCTTGAAAAATCTGAGTATCAGAAGGGATTTGGGAGTGATGACATCCAACAAATCATTTTGCCAGGCACTACACCATAATTTCTTCTATGCAAGGAAAGGAGACTAAAATGAAAAACAGGTAATACCACTTAGAATAATGTAGGAAAAAATAAAATCTTTTATAATTGCTTATCTTTAAACTTTTACCAGAGAAGAAACCTTTTAAATTATGATGATACAGCACAATTCAACACAGTCACATCAGAGAGGGGATTTGCCTTGTCCAACACACACAGCTTCTGGGCAAAACAAATTAAAGCAAGCAGAGTGTAATAATGCAGCTATATTGCTTCTTACTAGGTAAGTTGCCACTGTCTCCTGCAAATACCCTAGAGGTTAGGCCTGCACAGAGCTGTCTTACTCAGGAACTTACCCTCTAAGGTTATGTTCTGTGTTTAGCTATTACCTTGATTATTCAAGAAACAGTGTATTTTATTGAATTTTGGAAGATTGACATACTCTTCCAAATTTTTACAGATGTTTTTGCAATAATAATGCCAATTATTTTCTTCTAGTCTTCTAAATTCTCAGTTCACAAATTAAAAGCATACAAGATAAGATAGTCTTGCTATGTTCTACATTCTCACCCTCAGATTCTAAATAAGTTACTCAAAATGGTAGTTATTTCAGTTAAATTAATATCTTCTCTTTTTAATCAGTCTCCACGTACACAACAGAATATGAACATAAAGTGGATTAAAAAAAAAGTGCACATGGGATAATTTAGTCACCCTAGAGACATTTGGACAGTATGTCTTTTAATACTTAATTATTTTCTTAGATTTCTCTTAGGCTGTGGGATATTCAGGGTCACTTGCCTTTACAAGGAGAACAAGCAGACCAGAATCCCCTCAGGTCAGGAACTATCAAAAATGAAGGAGCTTTTTCTAAAACTGATGTGAAAAAAGATAAACCATGACAAATGCAACAGCACAGTAGTCTAAAGTCTCAGCATGCAGGCTGCACACAGGAATTTTCAGATCATGAATCTGATTGTGAATCAGGGGAATTAGTTCCATGAATTATAGGAGAAGGTTGGATAGATTAGAGAGCATAACTGTTGTGTAAAATTTGTTGAAAATAATTTAGGAAGATTGGGGTCTGATGGTCTGTTAAAAATTTCAGCCATGTCTTCTTCAGGCAGAATGCAGAAGCTTTTTCCCTTTTGAGAAGAAATGGATGTTTCTGATTTACTGCACACCTGATGGGCGCACCTTCCCCTGGAAGACTGTAGAAAGCCATTTTTTACTGTAGGTCTTGGGCAGCTGATTTAGCAGGAAAGGGAAGAGAGTGAAGGTAAAATGAGCTAAAACAGCTAGCAAAGTAGCTTCTAGTATTTGAATGCAGAAATACATATACTGCAGCTGTGGCATTACAGAGTCAATTAAATGGGTGTTCCATAATTTTATCTTGACTCACAAGCCAAATGGGATGTACCATTTTAAAATTCTGCCTTCATGTACTACATACATGAGTAAGTGTTGTATAATAATGTTCTAGCTCCAGATTAGTGGAGACGACATGACTAAGTGTGCTATTTTAATCACCTTTGCAACAATAATTACTCTAAGACACTCTGAGAATCTTTAATCTAAGACTAGTCATTCATCTCCATTTCTTTATTGTCACAATCAACCCAGATTCTGTCTATCGTGACCTTTCTGCTCCTATTTCACTGTGCTGTTTGCCAGAAGATTATTTTTGATCCCCATGCTACTTGGTGACAAATATGCCTTATTGCTATATTTATACAGACTGAAAAAATAGTGGTTATCTCAATATCTATGATAATCTGTTTAAAGAAGTACAATGAAAGAGATTGCACACTCTTATGTCATTTAATTCTGCTTCTTCTATCTGCTCTACCTTTGTTTTTAGAAATGAAGAAAAGAAGCAGATGCAGGATGTTTCTATGGAAGAACAGGAATATTGGATAAAACTGCTCTATTCACTAAAGGACTGTCAGTGGGATACCATCACTGCAAAGCAATTCACTGCGGAAATAACCTTTATATTCCTTTTGTGCTACCAAATTTGTATACCGATAAATAACTGTGATCCTTAGCTATTCTCTCAGGATATGAAGCTCACACAGGAAAAAAAAAATGCCAAACCTGCATTTATTTGATGCAAGTTTTTGCTACATCTTTACTATTCATATAAAAAAAATAATGCTGATCCCAAACTGGTGATCCCTCTGGTGATCTCAGAGGGCCTCAGGTAAGCCAGCAACATCTTTTTATGAGAATTATGTTAAAGAGGCTTACCCAAAATTCAAATGGAGGGCTGTGTGTTATCTTCTGTTCTTTACAGAAAGTGTAGAAGAAGTGATGGACCAAAACTTCCTATATATCTGAGAGCTCCCACTTTGCTATGCTCCAACAGATGGCAGGACTTCCAGGAATTTCTAGGGTTTTTCCTGTTGGGATCCTATGTAAGATATGGTTGTCCCTCTGGGTGAAAAAAAGGCAGAAGAACAAGCCATCATAAAACATAAGGGATATCCTTGTGTTTATTTTGCAAATGAATTTACATAATTTAAAAAAGAGAAAGCTATAATTACCATTTTTGACTGCTAGATAGTGTTGATGATTTTTAAGCACATCTCTCTAAAGGGTAAAATATAAAAGCTCATCTTGTGCTAAAGATATAATTTGTTGTCAAAGCATTACCTGTTCTAAGTGGTGGGATAGCTCTGGAAAAATAGCATGCATTTAATTGTGTCTATTAGATATTCAAGATAATAATTTATTTACTGGGAACAGTTTCACAGAGTTTTGTGTATGGTTGTCAGATGGAGCATCTGTTAATTACCTGAAATAAAAACCAGGCAATTAAAATACATAAGTAGGAGAGAAATAATTGTGTCTGGAAACTCTGGCCATGCCCTGCCCTCAGATCTCTTTTTGCAGTTCCAGAGTAAGTCTTCCGATAGTAGTTACTCCGAAACAGGAAGACTTAAAGCAGTACTTGTTATATGTTTGGGAACACTGAGACTATAGAGGTGAACAAAAATGAAGATTAAATACCAACTTCAATTAATCTGCCTGTTATTATTTAAGACACCACATTACTAATTGTCTTGCTGGTAGCAGTAGCCCTAGAATTGCCTAGAGTGGCAAGAGATCATTGGCAATTAAGACATAGAAATGAATGTTCCTGATGTAGCAAACTTACAGAATTTTGAATTATGTTGAATGAACTCTGTGGCACACTTAGAACTTGCTGTAAAATATATGTAACTTCCTCTCTTTAGACAAGCATATTCTTGACTTTAGTTCCCACAGGGCAGGAAGAGCCATAGTGGAAATGACAGACAATTTGCAATTCTTACATGTTTCAAGTCTACAGAGGATTTAAGCATATTCTGAATTTTGAATTAGTCTCACTGAAGTATTTTAAAATAAATTTAGTTAGTTATGGTTAAAGTACATGACTTTAAATGTCATTATGACCCTAACAGTATCTGCAGTATGAGTTTATACTAATGAACATATTCTTACGCATAACTTCCTTTTTAAATTATACTAACTACTACAAAACTGTGGAGTATGTAATCAATAGATTTTGTTCATTTTTATCTCTTCCACAAATTATAAGAGGTAAAGGGCAGGTCAATAAAATTTTAACAATGTATTTCATTCCATGATGGAGTGTGTGAATTAGGTGATAAGGCCAAAAGTGACCAGCTTAATTCACCATGATGTATCAGTAAAACTGAACAGCTGCCTTGGGGTATTAGTGCCTCAGAGCTTTAACTTTTAATCACTGCATATAAATAATCACATGTCATAAATACACTTCTGATTAAGTTATAGAATTTAGAGTAACAGACATATATATACCTCCTAAACTTGTCTTAGAGTCAAGTATTAGTTTAAGGGCTAGTTCCTTTAAGTGGTATCAGAGCGGAAAGCCAGTGAATGCAAAAATGAGCATACAGTTGCATCTAGATATTTTGGGCTGGTATTCAGTGCTGATTATATGAACTTGGACACTAAGGGATACTAAATGCCTTTCCTTAACTACAGCAGAAAATACTTCAGAATTGCAGATGACCTTTCCTCCCCTCCCTCCTCCCCCAGTTTTCAGGATCTAAATACTCCCATGACAAACTTACTTCAAAAAAACTATGTCAAAGCACTTTTGAAATGGCCAGTTTATGAGGTATATATCTACCTGAGTGGAATTTCCAGAAATACATGCTTGGAAAAACACTGACTCTGCTGTAGCTGTGTTTAGACTCCTTTTGAGGCTAGTTTTTGTATGCCTAGTCAGGCAAATGAGTCAAATAGCAGAATAGTTCACAAATAGAGAGAATAAGAATACAGAAAATTTTGAACTTAGAAATGTGTAGTACATAAAACTTTACAAGTTTCTTTTAACCAGTCTTGGAACACAAAAATACTATATGACTCATATATCCAATCAAAGCTCTTTAAAACAGCTTAGATGTTGAATTTCATGTATTTGTGAACAATATATTGGCTAAAACTTACTCAGAGAAATTTACTAATGAGTACATTTGAGAAAATTATAACATTTTCATGAAAAAATCACATGCAGAAACAGAGCTAAAACTAATTAAATCATTAATTTCCCAGGAATTATTTGAAACTTATGGTTTCACCAATATCAGACACCAAGTTTGTGAAATAAGATTAATAATGCTTTAAAGCAAGAACAGTATCAGTTCCTTCCAATTCACCATGTTCTGTGATTCTGTGACTGTAGCCAACATTCATACCCTTACTCATGATGATACTGTTTACATTTGTTTTTTAGCTATGACAGAATACAATCAGTCATTTTTACTTAGTTTCTCATTTTTATTAAACTTGCTTCTGAAAGAGCTCAGTATTGTTACAACTGCTGGAAGCATGCTAGATGACTGACAGTACAAACAGAAGAAAATTAACTTTATGCCAATGAGTTTATTCTAATTATTCATTTTTGCTTTCTGGCAATTTCTTATCAGAAAACCCCAAAGAGATCTATTATCTGCATATAATCAATATGTATTTGGGTAAACACAGGGTCACAGACTTCTATGCAAACAGATAATGAAACAGCAAAATAAATACTTCATTTGTTCAATTTTATACTGTGCATAAAAATTCTTTAACAACCCCTAAAAACGTTAATTTTGCATGAAACCTTAAATCATAAAACCAAGTGGATATGCTCCATTAACCCAACAGTATGGCTTTAGACCGGAAGTAAATGAATGATCTGTAGAACTCACTTAACCCCCACTAAAATGATTTCCTACTGCTGTGTAGTTGCTGGTAACAAAGAAAACCTGAATGAGAAAAGCAACCTTCAAATTGAAGATATGCTAATATTTCCCTAATCCATAACAAATTACTAATGTGATGGTGCTTTGAGAAGGAGCTTCAAATTCCCCCAGAAGAAATCTATTCAAGATGTTCTCCACAGGAAGGAGTAAAGTTGTTCGAAAAGTCAGGATTTCAGTTTGAACTTTGGGTATAATAGCCCACAGCGGGGCTTTTGAATGGTTTCTTTCTCTAACCAAGAAACTGTGAGGAGGAGACTGCTCTCCCTCCAGTCCACAAATCACAAACAATTGCAAAATGGAAGAGCTGGATTGGTAGCTAAATAAAATAAAACAGGTTTATTTGAGTAATTTTTACTACACCATCTGCCATTTTAAAATTCACATTTGTATTTCAAGTGGATGACTTTGAGGATGACCTGAGAGATACAGTAATGCAGGAAAAATAGGAGACATGATATCAGGTATCTCATATAGGTGGAACTTTTTTGAATGAAAAGATAAAGAGAGACAGAGAGGGCAGTGCAATGCACTGCAAAGATGATGATTTATTAATACACTAAATTATTGAAATGGATGTTAGTTGTTGTGGAATGTGAAAACCAATTATTTCTATAAATTCAGGGTTGCTCTATAATTCATTCTCATGATTCAACAATGGACATAAACAATAACATGAAAAGCTGCCAAAAGGTTATTTCTTCTCATTCCCTCTTCCTTCTCCAAGAGAAGACAGAAGGATAATATGAAGGGCAATGAATCTATAGAAATAGAGAAATAGTTTCAGAGAAAAACTGGTCTTTGCTCACTAGCAGCAAAACTGTGATTCCCCCTTGAAGCTTTGTAACAGTCCTGACATAACACAGACAAAAAGAGTGAACCTGTGCTTACTTTCCTATAGTCATAGCAAAATGAGGTTACCAAGAATTGAAGGTTCAGCATATCTTGGAAGACGTACTTTTATCCCCTGAACAAAGGCCAGCCACACTATGCTGGATGCGTGGCAAACAGGTAGGCACATGCCAATTCAGACTGGCATGTTGTCAGAAATGCAGTGTGGACACAAACCTGAGTGTCATTCTCTAAGAAGCAAAAATTAATATATTACAGCATCTTCAGTGTCTTAAGATACAGACACCTGTGTATGTATAACAGTAGGAAGGAATGAAGCAGTTTGTTGCTTGGATTTTTTATCTCTAAGTTTTATCGGAGCTTGCGAGAATTTGCCTTCTGGAGGGTACAGATTCCTCCAGAAGGTTCTCAGAGTATTTTAGTCTTAAAAAGCAGAAGCAGGATACTCATTAACTATCACATGTTGCAGAAAAAAAGTGACTGTTATTCACGTTTAAAGAAAATATTTTTCCACATTTGGTTTTTTTTTTAGTTTTTCCTACCAATTTCACAGGGGACAAAAGTGTTCTGCTTCTCTTCTACTTCTGATTTGATATACAATGCTCTTAACCAGGGACACTGACAATTTGGCTAAGTGTTTTCATTTCTAAAAATAAGCTATCTTAGAGATTATTTTCTGTCTAACTTACTTTATTCCGCAGTACGTTTTTTTTCTTGTTGCAACTGATCCCCTTTTTTCAGAACTGTTTTGATATGCTGAGGATACAAACTCTATGGAAAGTCAAAGGAATTCACATCCTATTTCTGTTAACTCTTTTTCCCCTTTCTTATTCTCCTGGGCTTTTGCAATTCAGGCTATCTTTGTGATTCCTTGCATAAAAGGAGGAAGACGTTGCCTCAGTCTTCTGTTCTGAAATCTCAGTTGCTATGCAGCTGAGCTCTCTCCTGGCCTCTGTTGTTGTATGACCATATGTAATGTCTTCTCACTTGGAAAAAAAAAAAAAAAGAAAAGGTATGAGCAGGTTAGGAGGGCTATTGTGTATTCCATTTCTCATCAAGTTTTAGATATTCAACATGTAAAAGATTGGCATTGAAGCAACACTAATTCAAAACTTCTGGGTACCTCAAGCTTAGTATTGATAAATCATCTTTATGGAAATGCTCCTACTTAGAGGACCAAATCAGGGTACAGTAGTAGATAATGAAATCTGCATGTTTGATCCTAATCCAGAAGATCCTATTTGCACTGGTTGGCATCAATTACAGAAGATTTGGAAGACGTCTTGCCCGCACAAGCTTGTGCTATCAGTATTAGTAAATTCAGCAAACAAAAGTTCACAAACCACCACAAGGAGAAAATCTTGATAATGTGAGGTGGCCACCTAAGTACTTACAGATTAAAAACTAAATAGGCAGCTATTCCAGTGCCATAATCTAAACATGCTGATAAATTCATTACTAGTAGATAGACCACAAATAAAAAAGTAGGCTACTTGCTTTCTGGTAAATTGATTTAATGTTTGCTATTTCTTCTTTGGAGTACTTACATTCTGCAAGGCATTTATCTTTTGCAGTAACAATGAGATATCATCTTTACTTTGGGGGCTAGCATAGTTCTTACATCAGAAGTGAATATTAAAACCATCAGCTTCCTAAAGTGAAATGTAAAACTAAGAAATGGTCTATAAAGGCTACTGTGATTGACATATGCAGGTGGTTGGTAGAGACATTAGTGAAACAACATACCAAGTCCTGGATGCTGTCTGCTAAAATTATAAATTATGACATAAATTCCCACAAAAAACACACACCCATAAAAGCTGTGACATTAAAAAGCAAAATACCTTGTCTGGTGGCTTCACTTTTTGACAGCTCTCTGTTTCACTTATAGTAAGCTCTCCTGCAGGTCCAGAGAGGTGCTTTCCCTTCCAGGGGTGCTCTTTCTCTTGATCAACATTTTGAATGCTTTCTGTAATACCTGCCCTCCCCTCATGATACAGGAGATTGTTCTTTGGTGCTGTTCAATAACATGGGAGGCTCTGCAAATGCAAAAAACTTCACAATCTATTCCAAATCATTTAGGAAGAAGCAGATGTATCAGCCTACCACAGAGATTCTTTTGCTTTTCAAACTTAGAAGGACATGGCTTAGCATTTGGTCCCATCACTCCTTGTTGCTGTGACCAACATCTGAATAATGCCTGGAATGCTTGGAATAATAAAGATGAGATGATCCTCCAAGATGAAAGATCCAGTGCATCTCCTGCTTGGTTGCGGGTTTCAGAGAAAACTGCTTATATAGTAATTACTGATATGTAAATCCTTCTATTGGTCAAAAGGAACCAACACCACTTAGAAATACTGATAATACAGGTTGCAGAACCCATCTTAGTAATCAAAATTAATTAATTAAGTCTCAAGAGGCAAACATTTGCCTCCTCCTGGCTCAGGAATAACCTTTGCTGAAAACCACCCAGATGCAAGAAGAGTCATATTCTCCTGGAAGTACTGCTCTAGCACAGGAGAGGCAACTGGGTCACAGTCTGAAAAAAGCTGAAGTCTGGGACTGCAGCTTTGTATTTTCCTGGTGTTTTTCTCTAAGCTCTTCCGGGAAAATAGTTCTTTTTGTGAAGTAGGGAAAGAAAGAATTATAGCTCTCATAAAAACAAATACAGGCTGCTGCAAATCTAATTTACCCATTGCCCCCAAGAGTAAAAGATCAGTGATATGGATTTGATTAGCTACTGTGCATATATATTTTTATATATATTCAAATAACTTTTTCTTTAAATTCCTGCAGAATGGGACTTGTGACTGTGTGGCAGAGCATTTTTTATGGTACACGCAAAACGGGATTACTTGGCTAGGTTGCTCACAAGTTGCCTTTATCTCATACTAAAATTGCAGTAAGACTGCATGAAAGAAAATGAGGTATTAAGCTACTCTTTTTCTTCCATTTCAGACACCAGGTTCTGCCAGTGCTCCAACAGAAGGGCTTTCATCAATTTATGAAGCAAGGCAAGACAAGAAAAGCAGCAACCTGCTGAACAAGACTAAATCACAACTTGCTTTTGAATCAATGAGCAATGCCCATTAGCAAGCCTGAAGACTGCAGAGAAAAGCTGCTCATTCCAGCAAGGATAGTGGTTTATGGCTAAACTGCTCAGTGGAATGGAGCCAGGGAGCGAACCCAGGCACCACACTGCTGATCATACATGTTAATTAACTGATAGCCTTCACACTGGGATGGCAAATTAGCACTCTCTGTGGCATAGTTCTCAGGGCAGCCTGCTCCAGGGACCATTCTCACTAGCTAGTTCAGACATCATCACCTGTTCTTTTGGAAGTAAGGATGAGAATTATGCTGAATAGGTATCAGTCAGCTCATGCCACTTAATTTCAGAACCCACCAATAGTCCCTAACCATGTTCAGTTTGCAATCTAACTCAGCCTCTCTGTCACTACTCTCAAAAAATCCTTCTTTAAATAGTTTCTAACTTTACCAGAACCTATCTTATCTTATCTAAGTCCATCAGCAGAGAATGGTCTTGATGGCTTTTTAAAACCTATACACTGTTTCTTCATACACAGGACTTAATTGCTTTTCTTTAATCCTTAAAAAGCTCATATGCTCTGCTGGTTTGTCAGCGTTCTTACTGCAGTTGAAAATAGAGAAGAAGAAAAATCAAGTTTTGAAGTGAAGTTTTGATAACTATAAGTGTCAATCAGAGGATTTTCACAAACCAGTTAGCAGCATGAAAGTTGCAGAAATATCAAATAGTACTAAATTTATTGGAGTCCGTATCAATTTTAAGATTTAGGAGTTTCTCCACAACTATGGGATGTATGACTTTTACCTGAGTGGAAGTATTTTGCTTCAGAAATAAGGTAAGTTGCTTTCAAATCTTTTTAGGTGAAATTTCCTGCCTTCTCAATTACTCCTAAAAACCAATCAACCTCAAAAGGTGTACAGACTCTGACTCCTCTGCCTGTTGTCTGCTTCTGTTAATGCATAAGAACATTTCTTTGCCCAACTTTTATGATGTATTTGATGTAGTAGAAACAAGATGCTACTGGATCACTTCCAGAATGATCAGAAACATTCTGAAATTCTTCCTGCTCCACCCTCCAAACCAGCCCAGAGGATTACCACACCGCTCAGATTTGGTGACTCATAAAAGTCAGAAGTTTTCTGGCATATTACTCAACATGCAGTCATTGCTATGATGAGAACATTGCTCTCATCCCCAACCACTGCAGAAGAGATCACTGTCCAGACATAAAGAGGAAATTTTCCAATAGAACAGAGCTCAGTAACATGGAATCTGGATATTAGCACAATTTTATTCGCCATCATACAGTCACTGTTGAACAGCAGAAGTCAAAAGCACAATTTCAGAATAAACCAACAGTTTAGCACGTGATAACTAGCCATGGGGGTACCTATTTCCTTCCACTTACCTTGAAGAATGCCTACAAAGTAGCAAGGACAATTAACTAATATGCTTATTTTAAAGAATAAAATTACCAAGTAATCTATCTACACTTTCATGAACTTAAATATAACAATGACTACTATATTTCTTTGTAAACAATAAGTACATCATAAGGTCCATTCCAACCCCTTAACATTCTGTGATTCTATGATGTAAGCAAGTATACTACTACATCCAAATTTGGAATGTGCTGAAAGATCTGAACAAGCTCAAATTCCGATAAAAAGTACTGATATATTGTAAACTATATAAACAGCAAGATTGTTACATTCTGGATGATTTTAACAACTGAAGGAAGAAAAGGAGTCGCTGGGCTCTTGCCATTGTCATGCTGCATTCAGTTACCTCTACACTTCTGGTGAGGCCCAAAGCACATACCCTCTGCTGTCCATGGCATCATGGAGGCCCCCAGACACTGCCACGGAGAAGCCCTGCACAACCGCCCTGGGGCCATGTCTGACCCCAGCCCCAACACACCCTGCCTGATCCTGACACTCCTGGTGGGCTGCTATCCCAGGGCAGCCTGTTCCCTTCCCTGAGGAGGTGCCTGATCCCTGGGGCTGCCCTGGTCCCCAACAGATGCCCCGTTCCCGGCTGGGGTGATGGGATGGGACTGGGCTGTCAGGCCCTGCCCTGCTGCCCTGGGGAGCTTCCAGTCCTGTAGGACCCTGTAGCTTCTGTGCCCTTCCTAAATCTTGTTGTTCCTCTGTCTATTCTCAAAATTCATTCCTTTCCAGCAGCAATGGTAAAATATTACTTGAAGTGTTCTGCAAAGCGACTCCATCAAACAGACGATGGAGATCTGTGACGTGTGTTACACATTCACTTAGTTCAGCTTGGAAATACTACAGGTTTAAAAACAGTGCTCGAGACTTCCGTTGGTATCTTACAGAAAAGTTGAGTCATTCCTGGCTCAGGCATTGCCAGTCAGAGGGAAGAGGCTGTGGGCAGGAGGGTGCTCTGTGCCCACACCGCCCCACCTGCCAGGCACAGATGACTGCCAAAGCGCTGTGGCACAGTCAGTGCAGTACCAGGCTCCCCTGTGCCATCCCTGCCACACTGTGAGGCAGACAAAGATTCCCAGCAGAAGCAAGTCACAGGCTGAGACATACATAAGCACCAAGGGAACAGCTGCCCAGGTGTGTGGCCTCAGCCTGTGCTGATGTACCCAGGTAGCGCAGCTACTGACAACACCACACCTGTGGTACCACAGGTTTCAACAGCTATTCTCTCAGATAAAATTCGAATAATTCATTTCAAAAGGATAAACCAGCATGGGGTAAGCCAGGATGTATGAGACCTCTGAAATCACACTGTCACGATGCAGGAGAGCCGGAAGGCTGTGTTTTGATTGGTTTTTACCTGATCAAATGAAAATAAAAGTTAAATCACTCATAATAAAATATAGATAAGATATTTTTCCTTCTAGAGTGGACAGAAAAACTGATTATGAGTTAGAAAGTCACTGTGCCAAATACTGTGCAGGTAACATGGTGATCCCTCCTCTGAGGAGTTTACAAAGTTAAAGTAGTAATGTCTACAGAGTGAGCAATGGAAGAAGTAGCCAGCTTTAATTTTACAGCTGATGTCAAAATTAGAAAGCAATCCAAAAACCTGGGTATCATAGAATGTGAGAGAGCTGAAAAGTAGAGCAAAATTGTTGGAAACAAGATAATAATGGAAGATATATAACAGCAAATGCCTAGATTATTCTCACCCAAACTTTGTATCAACTCTCAAAGCAATTTTTCAAAATTATGTATAGTAATAAAGTAAAACACAAGTAATAAGGGCAGGCTGCCAAATAGTACTTGGAACACAAAATAAAGAAGTATGCTGGAGTACACATTAAAATTTAAACCTTTCATCTGCTACTTGTATGACAGTATTGTGAGAAAGACAGAAATGGAAAACTTTTGTTCCTAATTAAAATGCCCCGTTGAGATGCCAGTCGTTAGAATTTCACGTAAAGTGTTGTTACAGCAACACAGTAATCAAGATGAGTTTTGGTATAACTAAGACAAATAGGACAGGGAGTTAGACATTTATCATTGCAGATAACAGGATATTTTTAAACTGGTTTTATGCACGTATACTTGATATAGGGCACAAATTCTCCTACTTTTCCCAGAATACTAGGATACAATGCAATGAGCAGAAAAAGAGACGAAGAAGCAAAAAGGAATCTTCATTTTTTCAAGCATCTCTTCAGTACTAGGAGGTATAAGCCAAAAGGATACCTGGGTCCTTTTGAATGTGTGCTCTAATGCCTGGACACATTTCCTGTTTAATAATACAGACATAGCTATGGAATTTATTGCTCTGAAGACACAAATAGTTTGGTAATGTACCATAAGCCAGAGAGGTTGTGTCTGCTGCTTGCTTATTATTTCAGCAAGTACAAATTCAGCAGCAATAACAGACACTTACATGGAATAAAAAAGGTAGTACCATGGATGGTCCACATGGAAATGAATGCAATAACAGCTTGGAAAAATATGTGTAAAATCAGAATTCTAATCAAAACTGTTCTTCAAAGTTTTCGGTCTCTAGTAGTTTCCAAAATTGTCTTGGTGTGTCAAGAACCACCAGGGCAATCTGTAATCTTCCATGCTAGTCTGTGACATTTCTGTGCTCTCCTGAGAAGCAACATACCGTAACAGGTTAATCTAGAAATGATACTTACAATGACAAATAGTATTTAGTACATAATAGAAATATTCTTTTGAAATACTGAGAGAAAAGAAGTAAACTTTCAGGCTTCTCAGTTCAAGGCCATTTCTGGCAATGCACATTATGAACCATATTAAAAAGCTTTTCATGCCAAAATGACTGACTCTTGTGTTTTTTATTTTGAGCAGTAAGACAAGTTTGAAATGTCCAAATGTTGGTAGAAGATTATTTTGTTTTCACATAACTATGTAAATTTTGTAGATCATTTATAATGGAATTCTCCAAGTATGTACTCTTTCTTTGTTTAAGGTAGGGCTTGTGGGGAGAACTGAAGCAGAGGAGTGTTGTCACAGCACTAGTATTGTTGCTATCGCACCGCTTAGAAACAAACGTTAAAAATAATGCTCCTTGCTAGCTCTTCATACTCACAAATGCCTTAGTATTGTTTATAATGATAGCTCCTGGTTATGTCAAGCAACAGTAGTCAAAAGATTCGAAAAGTAGACTTCTTCTAACTGTTAACTCATGAGATTCTGGGGTTTAATCACAAAGACTGAGCAGGTTTTTTTTGTAGTTCAAAGGCATATGTGCTTCAACTTCACTAAGAAATCCTGAGAGAAATAAATTTTGCAAATTCTCACATTTCCACACCCAGTAGTGATTATTGCATGCTTAATTTCATTTGAGTACAAAGAGAATTAATTTCTTTTTAGGGATACATTTCTGTATTGCAATGCATAGTTCTAGTTGGTCTTATGTTTTTCTAGAATAACAGAGGTCACAAGGGTATTTCAACACATGAATCACAATCCATTGCACATATGATCTTCTATTTACTTGGTATTTTTAGGCAAGCTTCTTAGAGCTTAGAGGGCATTTACATCACACCTTTTCAATACTTATACAGAGGGTTGGCTATGGCAAGATGAAAGAATGGGTACGAGCTTTAGAAAAAGTGTACCACTTTTTTTTTTTTTTTAATTATAGAAAGATGGAGTTTTCTATGTCTGTGAGCCAAATAACTGTTTTTTAAAACATATCATAGCACTTTTCAGACAGGTTTACTCTTTTTGATGAAAGTTTTTTGGATGTTGCAATCTTTTGACATCCTTGTATGCAGGGAAATACATCTACTCCTGGTCTTGTTCAAAGACTGAAGTAGATCTCCATTCCACATCTACCATGAAAAGAAGTAAGAAGATTATTCTGGTAAAGTGGGGTACCAGTCCAGTTCCCCATTGTTAGATGAAAATAGCTGATGAGTAGATGCTCTTCACCCTTATATTTAATAGACAATGCACAGCCTAATTTTAAAAGCCTTCTTAACAGTGAGCTAAAGAAAAAGAAAACAGATAGCAGATAAATTGTAATTATTCGTAGCAAATGATAGAAGCTCTCATTTCTGGCCTGATGGGAGTCTGTGCTGCACTGTGGACCTCTGCGGGTCTGACAATAATTTCTAGTGTCCCAGCAGGACTGTTGTCAAAAGGCTTATATTTGCTGCATATGCACATGTCTGCCAGAAATAAGACCACATATAGTGAATGAGTTTAAAAAATACTGGGAATTTATCATAACTGTTACACTTTATTTTCTTTATTATTCTCTGTAATAGTCCAAAACTCATTCATTAGCATATTAGGAAAATGCAAACAGCTGAAACAAACTGAGTCCCGTAATTTGTGGAAATATTTTGAGTAGTTACCTAGCATTAATAATACAAACTTTGTTTGTAAAAATAACCAACTGTACGACATCAGAAATGACAAGAAAAAAAAGACAGAAAACCTTTTTGTAGAATCAGCAACCCACTCTAAACTTTCTCAAAAGGGTAAGATTTGTAGTAATGAAAATCACCTTTTACTAGACGAGACTGACACACCTGGGAGATACAGGTGTTTGGGAAATAAGGTCTTCGGGTCTCAAATAGCAATTGCAGCCTTTAAAGAAGAATACAAGTTGAGAATATACAAGCTGCATGCCTGAAGTTGCATATCTCAGGCCATCTAAGAGAAAAAGGTGAAAAGTATAAACTGATTTCAATAAAAATATGAGTGGCTGCACCAGGCCATAGAAGAACTCTGGAGATGCGTTTAAATGCACATCACTTAAGCAATGGCCCATACAAAAAGATAGTTCCCTTGGTTGCTCATGTTTTGTTGTCACATTCCACTTTAGGTGATAAAAATGTTTCAAATGTAATAAATTTACCAATTAAAAACTCTTTTTAGACTAATGATACTTCCCAGAAAACAAATGTTATTAGAAGTTCATTGTGATTACAGTACAGGTACAGATTTTAAGTTTAAAAATTCATGGTAATTTTGAGGGCTGACATAAAACATGGCTCTAGGAGTTTAGATAAATAATAGCAGTAAGATAAATACTAACTACTGAGCAATGGAATTGCACATTATTGAAGTCTCTTACCTTGGTCTTATTTGACCACAGGTATTTTATCCTTAATCAAGAAATATAATACTAGTGCTAACATCCAAAATATAACTAAATGTTTGGATTCTGACATACTCAAAAGAGTCAAGAAAACAGTCAAGATAAAAAAAAGTAAGAACACGGAATTTGCTGTGCACTAACATTCTCGATTCCTGTTAGAAGAGCACCAGATCCACCTAGTGGAACTTTCCTTTATTACAATGACTCTAAAATGCCATCTTGTAAACAGCATCACAATATATGCTGCTAGGTAGGAAAGTTAATATATGTTATTGTCACTGAATCACCCAATTTAGGGCTGGGGAGATTCCTGTCATGCAGGACTATTATGCTGGCTTTCACCAACCTTAAATCTATGAAAGGATGATGTTTACACTGCTCATTTAGGGAGACAGTATTTTCTCATTTTTCATATGTCATGAATGTTTTTTTTTTTCTCTAACTAAATTAAATGTGTCTTTTTTGTGTAATCTCATTTTTTTAAGCAGTTAAATACATTACTCTGACAACTACCTGGTTTTAAACTTCAAACCTATAAAGTTCTGTCATGTTCCTTTTGCATTCCTCCACAGCAGCATTGGTAATGGCACTAAATTCTATTACTGATATAATTTAAAATTCCTGGTGAACTTTTTCTTTTTTCTCTCAATTCCCTAAATCACATATTATTATCTTTCTGGGGATATGTGCAAAATTGCACTTAGATGATGCACGGAAATATCAAGGACGCTTAAAATATGTTTTGATAACATGTCTTTTTACAACTGTAAGACCATATTCAAACTATTTTGTATTTTAAATTAATCTCAGAAATACAGGCAGGAGTTGGTGATTCTGCATGTATGATTCTGTTTGCAGCACATAAGACAGGATAATCAGATTTCATTCCTTCTTTGCCATATACATACTTATTTTCTAAGAGAACACTAAAAAAATGTTTATAAAGTTTTCTAGGCCTCGAATGTAAAGCAGATGTATTAGCTGAACCCACAAGACATACCAAGCTATATTTTCAGCAACTGCTTAGTTTGACATCCGAACATAGAATTAATATTTATTATCTTGCTGTGAAGTTTACAAATTATCATCATATACAGAATTTATCCTTAGGAAGTGCAAATGGGTTCAAATCTGTAGGCATAGCTGTAAAGAGCACAGCCCTTATAAAATTAGGTCTGTGCTATTTGCATGGGATTTATCTTGCCTGAATTAAAAAAAAAACCCATCAATCCTGGATAAAACAAGGAATTAAAAAAGGAAATTGGAAAAATCTGTTTTATATGGGATTATTCTGGACATTTTCAGAACACTCACATGTCTGAAAAATGATGTTATTTACTTTGTTCTATTTGTAACTAGGAGTGTGAATTTAAAAAGCCATGGTAAAAGTTGTTCTCTTTTGCGGTACAAATGCCACAGAAGTACGAGAAGCATAGTTGCAGGACTGAAAAAAACAGACATATGATACATGATGTTCCTACGGAGTAGGCAGCATTTAGCAGTCTGGTACATCCAGTGGCTGTTAATGATAAAATGTGTTGGTATATGATGGTGTGCTACAATTACTTTCTCAGAACATACCAAGACTTTCAAGATGTTTCCTCAAGTAAGAAACAGGGGGAAAGCTGTTTCTCGGGCAAACAGGTTTCATCTCATGTGTTTTGATACTGGGACTATTTTTTAGTTATTATTTTCCCTGTATATCACAATTTTAAGTCAATAATTTCTACTGTATTTTCTCAAGTACAAAGCCAAGTAGAGATTCAGAGCAATATTCAACTATGGCATATAAAATGTCCACGATAGAGATCTCAGTACTCACATAAAGGTCCCTTTAATTAACAGGGAAAAATCGGCATCTTTAAGGCATGACTCATTTGATATAATTTAGGCATTTGCTTTAGGACTAGATTAATCACATCAGAGAAATGACTGCATATCTTCAGTGATTATAGCAAGAAACTAGACATGTACTTCCTATGACTGAGTTGTAAATACGAATTTCACTGATATAGACACAAACTGAAATTTTATCCTTCCATTGTTCCTCCTTTTGCTAAAGCAGAACACAATTTGGCATGTTCAGTATAGGACAAAGAAAACACAAATTATTTCATTCCAATTGCAAGTGATCACCTAGGAACATGGAATAAGCTTCCAAGATTTTTTTTTTTAATATTTAGATATTTTAAAATGATACAGATTTTCAAATGCAATTTATTTTAAAAATTTTTTAATGAAATTAAAAATTTTCTTTTCATAACTGTGACATGGTAATGAAAAAGAATGTCTGTTTCTTAAGCCAATTTCTTTTAGTAAAAATAAAATAATCTGTATAATCTAGATACAGTTACTAGTATATAAATGATGGCATACTGTAGGACCAGTCACCACAAGGAACTTAAAAACTAACATATGCATAGGGAAAACAAAGGTTTTTCCAATAATACAGTGTCTTGTTCCACTTCCACCCACTTAATGAGTGGAATATGTAAAATAATTAATACAATGGGCACGTGAAAAACGCAATTATGAATTTTGCCTAACATTGCCCTTTATTTGGAATAATTTCAAAAAGTTGTGCTCTAAACCCTTTTGAACTTGAATCATTTTAGTAATGGCTGGTTAGAAGACGCACTTTAAAATATCAATAATGTAACTGAGGGTTCTTCTGCTTATCCATGAGGAGAGAAACTGGTCGAGTTAAAGCTCTCTGAGAATACCGATAGCTTTGTTTTTCATTGTTCATGCTGTAATACCATATGAAGACTGGCAAAAGAGAAGTCTTAAAAAACAAAAGCCAGGAGAGGGAGGCCATAAGCAAATTAACCATATCACAAGAGGCAGATCAGGATAAGTATACATTAAATTATATCACCATGTTAAATGATAGAGTAATGCGCATTTTTTCAATATTGCTTTGTATACAGCTTCACATATCAACTGAACACACACCTCAAGGCATCCTACAACCAGATTCACTTGAGTGAACACGTTTTAAACATTCCCAAAGCCTCATGGCAAGTAATTAATGAGTTACTAAAATATGCCATGCAATGAACAAGCATGCTGGGTTACTAAAACGTCAGTAAGTTTTATGAAGAGGTACAGAAGAATTCCAAGTTTTCAGCTGCTGGCAAGACAGCTTTGGTGAAAGCACCGAAGGTTTAAGACCTCCAAATATGTCCCAGAATGAACATTGACCAGTGTTTGCTCTTTCTGTACCAAGACTATCTATGTTTGACACGTCAGCTAAACTGGATTAGGAACTCAGGTGGGAAACTCACAGTAAGAGCAAATGAAGTTCTGAAACGTTTTAATGGAAACTACTCTTGAGATAAAAAAGGCGAAGCAGAATAAAAGAAGTGAACAATGAAAATAATTGATTTCCCACAGTATTTTTCAGAGCCAAGTGCCAGCTAGCTTCTGAAATAAATACAACATGCTATTAATTATTATTATTTTACTAGTTGTGGGTAAAAACTGACTGTGGGTATTGTCACTAACACTCATCTCTCTTGCAATTCAACAAAACATTTGTTTTAAAGAGATACCTCTTTTGATAGATACTTGGGAAAGGTTTTGGATTTTTTTCCTAATTTTTGTGTGTTTTTAAAAATTTTTTTCTTACTTGTGAGACATCAGGAGGACATGATGAAGACTAAATCCAAATACAAGATTTCACATATTCAAGATTATGCATGTTGTGATTTGATTACTGTTTTCTGCTTATCAGTAACGTTTCTAACTCTTCCATTCATTTAAACTTACCTTGACATTTTCCCATCAGATATTTCAGAACCTCTCAGTCTATTTAGTGACTTGATAATTGCTACATGCCCAGTTATACAAAGTAAGTGAGTTTCAGGACCAAATAAAATACTTCATTTTCTTATTAATTAGTCTGTGTTTAATTATCAGCAGTATCTTCCTTTATTCCTTGTAGAAAATCGCAGCTAATTCCATACTTACATGGAAAAAACCACTTAGGTTAACACAAACAAATGGGATGCTGAAATGCTGATGCTTATGGAAATGTAACAAATTGTCAGCAATAAACACAAAATCTCAGCCATTTTGCTTAACAGCACCTCCTGCAAAACAGTGAGGGGGTTTTATCCTTGACACATTGGAATAATCCGGTTAAATCCTGATGAAATGCAAAGAAGAGAGCAGTCAGATTGCATCTCTGCCTTATCTGAATTCCAGTGTCTATGAGAAATCTTATGGTGAAAAGCTGAAGTATGCATCAAAATCCACAGGAAAATATTTTGCCAAGAACCTCAGCTTAAATGAAACATCTCCAAAGAATCTTTTGTAAACTCTTGAACTCTTTCTCACACTGAGGCATTCTTGACACAAATCTCCTTACCTGAAACACTATCCAGGGTTTTATTTCTTCTATAATATATGGTGTGGTCATTTTTAAATTTTCTGTAAATCATCATTTTGATATCCATAGTATTGTTTATTAATAATACCATAAAAATACTGAGAGAAAGTATAATTTCTGATCATATTTTAGATAGTGTTCTAGGAGATCACTGTCAAACCTTGAGAGTGAATCTCTGATGCAAAAGGTCAGCAAGCTGATTTGACTAAAGAAAAACAGAAAACCTAATTGTGAGAGCAATTTTGAACATTTGAAACTCTCAATGTTTCTGTGTTGTCATTCGCTTCCATTTTAAATAGACATAAAATAAGGACTGTCATCTTATTTTCTGTTTTACATGAAAAAAGACAGAAGTACACTTAGATACTCTGTGTTTCTTTCTTCAAAATACATTTTTAGTCATTCTTGCTAAGCCCATTAACTTCTAATGGCACTTGTTTCTGACTCTTGACATTTCATCCTTGCATATTTCTCATTTACTACTAAATCTCATCAGTTCCCAGCTTTGTCTTTTCTGTGCTTCTGTTCTAGTGAATTTCCAAAGCCAACCACTCCATGTGCTTAGAGGCATATTAAAGTCAGTAATTTTTTTTTTCTCTCACATTGCCACATCTTATGTTTCTGATTCCCAGAGAGCCACAAATTAACAACAAAAAAGTTCACAGATCAGAGCAGATAACCTAAAATAATAAACTTTTTTTTGGTGGATGTCATGGACTGGTGCTACTGTATACTTTGCTATCAATAGCAGGTGAGAAGAATTATTTCTGCTTGGAAATTGTTCAACTTCAATTGTTCAAAAGCTTCAACTAAAGAAGCAGCATAGATCTATCACTTCTCTTTAATAATGTAAATTTATGAACCAGCCTGGTGTTTTGCCATCCATCCTCCTAGGCTAGGGCTTTGATGCTTATCTACTGCTTATATAAATCTTACATAAATTTAACTTAAAAAACAGGAAGCACAAAATACCTTGCATTTGGTTATGTTCACTAAAAACACGGTAGAACCATATTGTGTGTGGGAACACAAATGTTTTAAATACTTAGCTCTGCATAATTCTTCTTGTGCTTTATGTGTGCACATGAGTGCATATGCATTTCTTTGTGGCTTACTGGAGGGGAAAGTATTTTATAGAAAGTCATTATGAATGTGTTTTCTGTTTTCAAGTAGATCGTGCATGTAGAACAGAAGATGATGAAAAAATCCATAGATGACAGAGACTAAAAGACAGTCATTAGCGGCACATCTGCAATCACTTAATAGAATTATTATTGAATCTATTACTTTAAAGGGTAGCATGAAGTCCAGACCCTGAGAAAATCAGGATGGCCAGGTGCTTGGCTGATGCCTCAAGAGTAATAAAAAAATGCTATTTGGAAAACTCATACTTGTCCTTTACTGGTGAATGTGTTCATACAACCTGATTAGCTCAGGCAGGTTCTGAGCCAGCTTTTATTATGTGAAGAAAATAATAACTAGGGTCTAACTATGTTTTTTTTCAGTAGCTTCAGTCATTAGTGCATCCAAATCAGGCACTTAGTTAATCGATTAACAAAGCACAGATAAAGCATTCTAATATATTTTGAAACTGATTTACTATTTTGAAACCCAGAAAACTAGAAAGTCTTATTAACAGACTCACAGATTTGCAACAGCTATGTTGTAATTCATTATCTGAACAAAATTTTGTATATCATTGCACAAAGAAACAAGTTTAACTGCATTTTCTCATTTTTCAGATTATAGAAGTGCATTCAAATCCATACACATACTGCTTTTGGATGAATATAGTATTTTCAAGATCCCTATGTGGTATGAAGAACAATCTTTAAAATTAGCAATGAGTAAGAAAGTAAAATCTGAGGTAGGAATCTAAGCCAGGAGTTAAATGTACATAACCTTGTGAGGTCTTGATCATTATGAAAGGGATTGCAAGTACCTGCCAATAACTACTTCAAGGATGTAAACATTTGGGCTGCCAGTGTGTTATTCACATCTATAGAAAATTTATAACTGGAGAAAATGGTATTTAATTTGGAAATAATACAGACTGAATGTGACAGGTTTCTTGGCACCAACAGCTATTAGAATTGTGCACTGCTCTTTATGGAAAGTGACTGAAACCTTATTCCTTTGAAAGTTAAAGACAGTGAAGGACAAAAATCCTTGAAGATGACTTTAAGGATTCAACACTTTTGGCTGTAGGCTGCAACAGAACCTTTTGCAGTTAAGTACATATTTCCTTTCCCCTCAACTTTATTGTTTTGAAAAATTTTGACCTTACTTCTATTAATAATCTTGGTATAATACTTTCCAGTCTTTTTTGAAATCCAGGGCTGTATCTGTGTGATACAAATGCAGTGGACTGCAGAGATATCCAAAGTAGCTCTGAACAATATGAGACAGGAGAATCAAGCAAAAGAGGCAGGGTAAGGCTGCTGTCCTAATTGTGGCACATTAATCATATTGATAGGTCTATACAGCACAGCACTGCATTGGCTCTCACACCTGAGAATGTTAACAAAATCTGTTATAGAGGAAAAATATTTCTAAAATATTTCTGATCGTTAACATCTTTATGGTTAAAATGACTGCCATTCAGTCCTCTTTACCTTTAACTATTGAAATCAGTTCTAAACAGAAGACAAATCATGCTAGTCAAGATCTTGGGAATTTTAACTGGAAGTATCAACTCCTCACAATATTCTGTAGGGCAATGCAGAAGCAGAAAAAAAAGATTTAAGATTTTAAAGAAGAATTATTTCTCCTTTGAAAACTACTGAACACAGTATTCTTTGAAAAGCACCAAAATAGTACTGCAGTCCTTAAAAACATTATGTAATAAATTCTGCATCTTTATTTAATTGAAAAAAGAGGATATTTATTTATGATTTTTATCACTACAAATTGCTTCAAAGTAAAGGCAGAAGTATTAGTTTACAACATTAACACAATTATGTTCTTGTTTGGTTTTATGTATCATCACCTTCAAGTATTTAGTATTGACCTTCCATCAACACAATCTGTATTAAAATGCCTTAAGCTAAAAGTATGAGAGGTAGGTTTTGTGGGCAGCAAATGCAAGTATTTGAAACAAACTATTTATTCCAGCCCAAGTATCACAAATATTGTCTACAAAATAAAATATCCATAATGAAATTACTTAGAGCAGCTATCTTTTACTACAATTGACAATTCTTGTTGTAAAGAAGGATGCTATCCTAAGCCTGCACAGTTCAGAGGTCAAATTCAAAATAGGATATGTATAAAACTTCTAAATTAATATCAGCTTGATCTGAAAAATGACATTATTTTAAAATGGGAATCCAATTTCCTTTCTGGCTCATCAACACTTAAAAGGTTAAGCTGGTAAAATATAATTCTTTATTCAGGCCTCTTCTAAGCTACTGAAGGCAGAACAAGTTGTTGCCTAGGACAACAAAATACTTAGTGACTGTATTTTATCTGTTTTTGTAGAGAACTTGTGGGCTGGCAGAAGAGGTTATTTTCCAGGGTTTTAAAGGAAATAAGAAGTCTATTGCACACCCTGGAAAGGAGATCACGTTCTGAAACTTGAAATATGAACCTCCTGATAGAACACCGAGATTTTAGACAGAAAATCAAATTATAAGGCAATTTATTTGTTCCCTGAATGGAGAGAGATTTTGTTAGGGTACTTCAGAGACGGTACTCTCTCTGGCAATAGGTAGAGCAGGTTGCTTTTTAATGCAAGATTATTTTTTTAATAAATCAATCGTTTGTGCTACCTTGTGTGTTACAGGACAAGAAAATGATCCTGCAGATGGAACACAATAGGTGCTAAAATTGCTCAGCTTTGATTATTAGTGCTAAAAATGACTGCCAATCACTACCTGATTATAATTTGTTTTGAAGAGAGTGCGGGGAAAGGGAAGGAAAGAAATAAAAGAGAAAAAGAGAGGGGGGAAAGTTCTGATTTTAAAAATTCTAAAGCAAATGTTTGCCTCAGAAAGGAGGGAAGAGAAATTGCTATCTGCAAATTTCAATAGCTAGATTTGCGAATCAAACATGCTTGTTTTAATATCAATTTTAAATCAGAAAACAATATATTTTTTTTGTTATTGCCTAAAGTAAGGAAATAATAGAATCAGAGAAACTACTTCAAAGTATTTTTATCATGTCTTCTGTTTAAATAACCTGTAGTGCAAAATTACATTAGGTAGATTAGAAAAGAATCATTTTACTACCAAAAATATAAATGTCATGACATTGTTCACAGTGCAAATGTTTCTCTCTCCTCCCTTCCTTCCTTTCCTTCTTTTCCTTTCTTTGTAAACTGAATAAAGGATTGCATTTGAACTAAAAGAAGTGTTTTTCCTCCCACTAATCTGGAGTCTGAGCACTGCCATGATACAAAGTGAGAGTGGGAAGAGGTAAACACAAGATGTTTAAAGGAATTGCCATGGTTTATGTCAACTTGTGATCTTTTGCAAGTAACAGTATAGAGGCAAGAGAATCATGTATTTAAATGTATTTTCTTTAGCCTGAGGAACAGATGGAATCTTGCACATCAAATCACTACAAGGCTGGAAGATCACTACCTATGCAAAATCTTACATGCAGAAACTGTATGGATGAGTTAAATGTTATGAAGTTAAAATACTGGCAAATGGATTTGTTGAGGATACAGAGCTTTCAATGAGATTTCTAGAGACAGCCACTGCAATACTACAACATAACAACAGTTTCTAAATTATAAGTAACATCCACAGTAATTTAGGAACTGAGTGACTAATGGAGATATTATCAGCATTCAAAACAGAAAGAGTCTGACTGAAGAAAGAATAATTTTCAAACACAAGATCCAAAGGAACAAATTTAATACATTATTGCAATTGGTGTGTATTTAATTATTGCAAAAGAAACAGATATGCATTATTGAAACCACTTTGAGACCTCTGTGGGAGCCCTGGATAAAGGAAATCTACACAGCTACTGTATACAGGAAAAAATGCTATTTGTGTAATATTGCATGGCTTTTTTTGTACATTTAATGAACCTACCGATCCAGTGTCAAAGGTAACTAGAGTAATTTAGAGTGTTATCCTCTGTATTTGCAACCATTGTTGCTAACACATATGAATGTAATCCAATTTACAGCATTATTCTACTGCAGGAGCAACTGAACAAATCCATATACATCTTGCCTCATAAATAAATAATGCATCATGATGAAAGCTATTCAGTTCCATACTTGTCTTCAGAGCTTTTGATATGAAAAACATGAACAACTCTTCTGTTGTCAAAACAATGGTTAATATTTGGTCCTCTAGATATATTAATAAGGATGGCTTTGCAAATTAAGCCAAAGAATTTGAATGGAAATTGAAATTTTCCTTCCTATTTCCTCAAACAAACCAAAGTTGTCCATTACTCATTTCAAAATTGTAGTTATTTAATATAAAATCCACCATAAATGTAGAAGAGAATGTTTTCCTGATTGTATTAATGCATCTCATACATAGGTTACTACTCTACTAATGAGTGAGAAAACCCAAAGTTCAGTGTGCCTGGCAGAAGATTTTAAAGATTCACATTAAAATTTCAAAGACTAGAAATATCTGTTCCTTAGTAAAAGAGGCACATTTATTTTTGCAGGATATCAGAGACATTCTCGAGAATGTTATCCTACCTAGAAACTTTGAAATAGAAGACTTTTGGCTTTGCACCACCACATTAATATGATTGTGTCTAAAGAAGTATTGGCTCACATAGATTAACTTCAAGAACTTAATTAAGTACCCCAGTAATATGCTTCCAAATGTTTGTAAAGAGTGAACAGAGAAAAAGTCATACGGACAACTTTCTACACTCCACAACTCTAGAAGATATTTTTAATAACAAAATACCTAATAACTTGAGATCCCACAGCCTATTGCTAGCACAGCCTCATGGTCTTGAAAGCTCTTCTGAACAACAAAATTGTTGGAGCCATTTAGAAAGCAACTACATGAAGAGCTATGGGTATCTTTATCAATCAGCAGTGTCTCTGGGAGATCAGAAAGGACTGTGGCTCTAAACACTCTTATCTTTTTCCAGTGATATGAAATCTAGCAGGGGGTTCTGAAGCAGAGAGGAAAAGGAACAGGAATTGTAATTCTGGAGTTGCAACGTCTCAGACTACATTTCATTCCTCTCCCAAAATTGTCTCTGCAGAGTGGCACACTCGGGAAATTAAATAACAAGAGGAGACAAAGAGAATTTTTCAAACAGGATCTGAAGGACAGCCCTCCTAAGAAAAAGACATCTTTTCATGCTAGATAGCATGGGAAATTAAGCTGTCAAGTGAGCACTGTACAAAATCCATCCATTTGGTGTGTACTACCCAATCGAACTGTGGAGTTGCTATCTGCTTTGCTGGAGTAGATGAAGAGCCTGCTAAGTGAGACGCTAACCTGATCAAGGTACCTGAATGCAGTATATGCAGTGTGTTTAAGTTCTTTAAGCACAGACTACATCTATTACATAGATATTGTAGGTGTATTAGTCAGCTAAGGCCTCATGGGAGCTCTGAGCACATAGTGTGGCAACAGAGTGGCTTCCATAACTTAGACCTATAGGCTCAAGCTAGATGCATATAAAGAAATTCTGACTTTGAAATTAGACATGTATCACTGCCACTCTGTGACTGTATTGGCGCTATAAAGAGAAGGACCAGAAAGATACAGAACAAGGATTCCTGGATGTCTGAAATTACTAAATGATGTAAGCCTCCTCAGTTTGCAAATGAGACCACTGACAGGAGAAATCATAGAAGAGTGTAAAACAAAACATAGCACAGAAAAGATAAATAAAGAAGGAATTCAAGGATGAATTTGATGGCCTACTAGCAACAATGTGTAACTTTTCCCTTAAAAACTTGTTATCTGAGGAGTGTAAAGTGACAAAATTGATGCCAGCTTTAGAGAATAGTTTCATGGAAGATCCACGGTAATACTGACCCCAGGTGAAAAAGTAGGAATTAAAAAATGCATACTAATAATGCTCATATGAAAAAAGACAACCAAGAAGAGTTAAAGTGACTGAATGTGGATGCCTTATATCTCAGGAGTCTACTGCTGATCCTGGAAGCAGTCAAAATCACATAGAGAAGGTTAATAATATGCTTGATCTGCTTGTTTGCCTGAACTTCTAAAGTCTTTTGATGAAGTAATTCTAAAAAAACTTTTACAAAAAAAAACCCCAAAAAACCAAAAGCCACAAAGCAGCAGTCATGACATTAAGCCATAAGAAAAGCTTCTTTCATGGAGAAATTGCCATTTAAAGCAGGAAACTGCAGGAGAAATTGCAGTTTTCAAGGTGGAAGAAGGTTTCTAGTTAATTCCTCAAAAGATCTGTGAATTAACCTCGGCAGCTCAATATATTTACTAGCAGTAAGATCACAAAACTTGATGATGCTAGGAACTTATTCAAGGTTAAAAAGCTCAGGATCAGTTGGGCCCAATTCTGGAAGTCCTTGGGCCCAAAATTATTATTTTAATAATGCTAGGCAAATAATTCATAAAATGGTTGTTCATAATATACTTGCTATTTAGTATTCCCTTTTCCTCTGTTTATGGTGATTTTTATAGTCACCACAGTGGGTTACGTAGACCCGCTGATCAGTTTCACTATGGCCACTGTTAGAGTCTTTCATTCCTACCATAAAAACATCATGGGCTTCAATAATCATGTGCCCACTTAAAACAAAACTAAAGAATCACTTTCCCACACAGTATATAATTCAATTAAATTGTGGGACTCATCAGCAACCTTGTGAAAGGTCTAAAGCATTTAGCTATAAACTAACGGAAGGCAGTCCATTGGTAACTAATTTTTCTCTCTGGTATTTTTGCTCTGATCCTGAACAGCAGTCATTATATCCTAAGAGAAACCAGGAGTGCAATTTGGGAGAGATTTTCAAGGACACTTTCCAAAAAATTCAAAATCTGGAGAGTAATTGAACCATATCATAAAGATTAATTTTACAGAAGACAAAGACTTCTGTGTGAAAAATGTATGTATGAGAAAAGAAGCTCAGAGTGCAAGTTGAACTAATTGAGAGGAAATGTAAACCAGGCCACTTCCATGTAACCCTCCTCCCAGGAGTTCAATTATCTGTGATTCCAGACCTACTTTCAGTACAGCACAACTGTGCCACTGTTCTCAGTTTTCTTCTGAGAAAATTGCTAGGGCGTGAGAGGGAGATGCGAGAGCATGCACAGGCTAGAAGCATTCGAGACAAGAAAGGTAAAGTTGCAGACATAAGTGATATTGTTGAGACAGGGAAAACTGGCACCTCAAGGATTCAAGGAACAACACTCACATGAAGAGGCATAAAATCCTAATGAGAAAAAAGAAAGGGGCATCGGAAGATAGCAGCTCAGCACTACCACAGATCAGACTGTTCTAGTGAGCCCCAGAGGCCAGCTCTCCCCTCACCTGAGTGATGACTACTTACTTGCCCATTATTCTAAGTGACTCATTCTGTGGGGGTTGATGTAATGCCTAATTCATTAGTCCTACAATGTATTGTGTGTTACACGACAAATAACCTGTGCTTTTAAGGTGTTTATATCTTGCCTGAAGAATCTCTATGGTAAAAGTTCCCTTGGGAGAGTAAGTCCCACAGGGGGAGGGTTACATAAGTAATCCAGAAAAATAGACAAAGAATAATATGATTAGTCATACAGAAAAGCATTTATACTTCAAAGCACAGGTGCACAGGTGGGTTAGGGGATTATAGCACATACTGGACTTTTCAGTAGATTATACATATTTCAGAAAAGTTCCTCATAGCTACAGCATTGAATAAATTATATCTGAATCTGGATACAGAGTATGATCTCTCTAATGAGCCAAGAAACCTGGGACAAAAAAGCAGAAGTGTTGGGAAAGCCTAATCTAGGAGAAATCATTCTAAATATTTGTAATCCCAGGATAACATAATTAGAACAATGTTTCCCAGAAAGCATATCACAGAAGGAAATGGATCTGAGAAAATGCTAAATTATCTAAATGAAAATTAATTAGTGAAACAAAACTAAATTTCAAAGTCTGACTTGTTGAAGAAGGATTGAGAATGCTGGTGGGAGCTTACAAGAAACACAAGTGAATAATTTTTGAAATTACTCTTCTGATTCAAATGCTTTTAGAAATCGCTGCTTGGTTGTGTTTAAAGAAACACATGCTCTATGTACACATAAAAGTTTGAAAGAAACTAGCACGTAAGTCAGAGATGACATTATCTTGCCAGAATAATTTGAAATAAATTTTAGGAAGTTGAATAATTAATTAGTTTCTTAATACCAGAGAGCTGGCTGGGGGACCAGAAAAGATGAGGGAAGATGCCCTTTACCACCAGTGCCTCAGACATTCTCCCTCTCCATTCTCCCTCTAAAAGATGCAAGGTCCTCTCCTCACAGTGGTTTACCTAGATGATAATTTAGAAGAATAATAAAACTGTGTTGGAAATAAAGTAAAAACTGTTCTGTTTAGGAAAACAAGAAGATTCAAAGTTCTGGTCATTCCAGTGTCCTATGGGAATAAAGGGTAAATCACAAAGGATAACTTTAATCACAGAATCATTGAAGTTGGAAAAGGCCTTTATGTTCATTGAGTTCCACCATGAACCTAATGCTGTCAGGTCCCACACCTAAATGTCTTTGAAATATCCCCAGGGATGGTGACTCAACCCTGGTGACATCTCTCAGCAGCCTGTTCCAATGCTTGACAACTCTTTCAATGAATATTTTTTTCCTAACATTCAATATGAGCCTTGAGGCCATTTCCTCTTATCCTGTTGTTTGTTACTTGGGAGAAGAGACTGACATCCACCTTGCGACAGCCTTCTTTCAGGTAGGTGTAGAGCGATAAGGTCTCCCCGAGCCTCCTTTTCTCCAGGCTGAACACCCCCAGCTCCCTCAGCTGCCCTTCACAGAACGTGTGCTCCAGCCTCTTCACCAACTTTGCTGCCCTTTCAGGATACGCTCCAGTGCCTCAACCTCCCTCTTGCAGAGAGAGATCCAAACAGAAGGTATCATCTCTAGCATCAAACCTGTTTCTATCCCTCCAGGACCCATGGCTGATTTCCTAATAGCTAAAAGGAAAGAAGCACCAAATATGAACAAAGAGATTCCCTGAACCAAATTAGGTATGGCTTTTATGTCAAATTCAGTGGCTGACACTGTTTAAAAAGCTGAAATGAAGAAGTGATAATTTCTGTAGCTCTTGATGTATTTTTATTGCATATCTGGCATAACTTTAAATTAAACTTCTTGTTCCATCTACAACTTAAGCGCCAACAGCCACCAAACCAAGGGTACTCTGAATTCTTTTTAGGATTCTGAGTCTGTTTTTTCACTTGTTTTTCAGGTACCTGGATTTTTACCTACTCAAGTGAAGAGTCCTGTTCCTGAGTTAGAGGCTTTGACCTTTATGCATTCTTTCATGAAAAACTTTCTGCAATAAGCTTTTCTTTGCCATCAACTGAAAAAGTGAAACCTTTGAAATCAATTTCAGATAGCAAGCCTTCTGGTCAGAGCTAAGTATCTCCTTCTGACAGACTGCACAATGCTTCAAACCAATTTCTTATCCATTTCTGAAAGATTCTCTTCAATTGAAAGAAAATAGTAATAGTAAATACTTTTCTAAGCTACAGATTTTCTCAGTGAGATTGAGCTCCCACTGACTGGGGAGAATCAAATATGGCAGAACTAAAACAGTAATTCTTATAAGGCAAAACTGTTTTATTAACTCTGCTCTTGAAAAATATAATTCTAACATATCAGGTGGTAAAAACATTTCTCTCCATAGACTCCTATATCTATAGAAGTACTTATACAACTATTGAACAGCTTCTTGTTGCAAATCATGGCAAAAGGGGATGTTTTCCCAAGAAGTACAGACCTTCAAATGGAACATAATGTTAAGCTTTCAAGTTAGAGGGACATAAGGGTTTGGTTTATACTAGTTTTATAAAAGTGTATTCACGTTAAATTCAGTGCAGGTACTCCCCTTTTCATCAGTTCAAGCAAGTTTGGAATCAAAACACAAACCTTTAGTGACGTTGTAATGATCCACTTGGGGGAGCTAAAGGGTAATTTGTTTCCAAACTGATTGTGGCAAAATGGGATGCAAAATTACAGAAAACAATAAGAGCAGTGCTGGTTGATGACCTATATTAGCTTCTGAGGCAAAGGGTTCCCAGTTCTTATTAAAATCTAGCCATTTAGAGAAAAAAGAATCCCAGTTATAACTAACTTAGCAGCAGACAACTGTGATGTATCAATCATATTCTGACTTCATTTATGTACCTACAAGATACATTAAATGAGACAAAACACATGAGGCAGAGTTTGGCCCTTACACTACATATTTGTGCTAGTTAACATCAATTGTGACAAGAAAAGAAATTCTAACATTCAATGGTTTCATTTTCCAACTAATAGAAAATAAAATAACTCCTTTTATGTTTTTCTTTCTTTTGTTTAGATGCTGGTCTCAGGCTACACTTGCCTGTGCCTTGTGCAGCAGTTACTGTGTTGCATCAGGGCTTTGCACCATAGTTATGTTCTTTGTTTCTACAGCCTGAGACACAGTGGGAACTGTTTCCTAACATACTCCACCAGCTGCTTTATCTTATGCTTGATTGACTATGGAAACTGGTAGCCCATGGACTGCTCTGGGACTCAGGTACAAATCAGTGGCAGAGATATAGTATCTCCTGTAGCTGAAGGAAGAGCAGAGCCTTTTGTCTGTGAAGAATCAATAACATATTATATCAGGCTTCTCTCCATTTAGAGGTTGCCCTAAAAGTTCACATAAACTGACATTACAGTTGATTTCAGAAGTCCCAGCAAAGCTACAATCATCACTCATTTATAAGAGAAAACAACTCACTTTCAGACACATAACTCACATGAAAATTCCACTGGCAGAGCTGTACTGTCAGTACAGTGGCTTCACTGTAACATTACAAACTTCACTAAAACAGCACAAACTTCCTCTCATTCCAAATTACCCTGCAGTGCAGTCCACATTAAAGTTTATGGTTGCCCATGTGTGGAGATCTAATTAAACTGCGTCATGTAAATGAAGTTTCAAGCAAAAGTTATGATTAAATAAAAAATTGTGTTACTTTAGAATAACTCACTAACTATAAGGTTTCCTTATTTTATGTCTAATTCAGCTAGAGCATTTAGAAAAAGTAAGCCATACGTATCTCTATAGGAAATACTGTTTCTAGGCACTTTAAAAGCAAAGACAAGTGCTTTGTAGCTATAAACTCCCAAAATATATTTTTAAATGTCATTCAGCCTCCTGAAGGCAAACACAATCATGCTGATTGAATACAATGCTGAAGACAATGGCAAAGTAAATGGAAGCAAAGGGTACAGTCAACTCAGCTACAGGCATGAAAGATGTAGTCATTAACAGCACTTGATGACTGTATTTGTGGTGCAAAGTGCTTTTCTGTGTTCTCCTTGATGTACAAGGACAAGTACTATATAATGTATTTGAGAGGAACTACCACTATAAATTAATTGACTTACATTAATTAATTCAATCTCCCATATTTTTTTCACAAGGTCCATCGATGTATAGCCATTAATTAGAAAGGATTTGGTATAGTCACCCAGTTCAATGGAATCCAGCCATTCAGCTACAGAGGAGGGGTTGTAACCATCATGACCGATCTGCTTTATCTGAAAAACAAGGATGAGCAAAAATTACTGGTGATACTCATTAAACCCTTTTCAGAACAAGAGTCACACATATTATTTTCTTTGGGTCAGTCATCTTATTCTCTGATCAACAGTCTTTTAATGGTTAGTACAACATGAAGCAATTTTGTGTTTAAGCAGTAATAGAACTTAGTTTTCGATGCATCTTTTTCCTATGGATGCTTGCCTTTTATACCAGAGTATAGCAAGACTGTAGCTGGAATGCAATTCTTTCTAGACATCAGAGAATCCATAAGAGAGGGAAGACAAAAGGGTAAAGGAGACATAAATATCCTTACTGCCCAAAAATGTCAGATTTTCACCTTTAGATTTCATGGACAGAGAAGAAATTAGACTGAGAAATGGTTCTTTTGGTATCATACTGCAAATGAAATATATCGTCTTAGTTGTATTACTCCTAATTTATCTTTTTTACCATGCTACATGTTATTTTATAACGGCTGAACCTGCACTATATTTTTCCATCTCCAGAGAGGGTTTAAAAAAAGTCTCTTTCCTCTACCTGCTCACATTTTTCATGACACTCCTGGGAATTTAACATGTTTTGGATTGCTCACTGTCTGTTAAGTTGCCTGATATTGGACAACTGAATCAGATATTATCAGAGTAGAATTGACAGAATAATGTACACAGAAGTGCACCACTTGCATGTACATAGAAACACAGCCACCTAAAGTCATATATCTTGTTTTCATAAAAAACTAGAAAATGCCACTGGCATTTAATTTTTCTGAATTTTGTTAATCTGCCAGGAAGTAAAAGCTGCAATTTCTCTTTCACAACTGCCTCTAAGTGACACAAGTGAAGACTTTCTAGATAGTCATTAAAGCCATTGAAGATAAAAATGTATAAAGCCTCTAGCTGTGCAGTTTGTTACACCACACTGTTTTAATGAATTTTAAAGTACTCTACAATAGTGGCAAAAATAGAAGTAGAATGAGGTAGAAAAATTATGAAATAGCTCCAAGTTTCAAAAATATTCTGCAGATATCATATTTCTGTGGAAGTGTAGCTATTGCTAACTTGATAATACACTGAACTGGTAAATTGTTAAGAAGCTTTAGAGGGTTAGAAAACATGAGTTTTGCATAGGTTCTCCTGACTGTGCAGGGGTGATTGCTAATAGTAAAAGTCAGCTTCCCATTTTTGCCTACTAATATACATTCCTACTTTATGAGAAACAATAGAAGTGTGACAGAAACATAATGCTTTGAGCTTAAGTTTGAAGTGAGTGACGAAGTAATTTAAAAGGGAGAGAATCTTGATCTCAATATCTTACCTGAACCAATTTATTTCTCACAGTTTATTTGAAATACAATTAAAATTCAGAGCAGAGGAAAAAAAAATTAAAGTCTGCATTTGAAAGCCACAGTAGTGTTCCTCAATCTGGCCATTCAAATGCAGAAAGCCAGCATGTCAGGGTCTTGATCTGGGCTTCCTGCAGTGCCAGAGAGGAGTGATGCAGGCAGACTGCAATGTGAATATGAGAGTTTACTCATAGTCTTCTGCTGTAGGTGTTGGGTATAAAATATTAATTGCAATATTTAAATGATGTAATGAAATAATTATCTTAAATCATAAAATAAAGACAAGAGAAATCTCATAATTAGCAGCAGAAATCATAGCCTTTCAGGTCATTGCTGTAACAAAGGAACCATACCGGAAAGAAAGAGCTCAGTTTCGTTGTTGAACTTGACATTTTGGAATTTACTTTCATCCTAATTTAGGATGAAATTATTCTGTGCCAAAAGCATGGCAATGTCTTCTTTCATTGTCATTCAGACTTACATTAAATATTAGATTGACAGTAGTCTGTCCAGCAGATTGCAAAATACTGGAGGATCTTGGGAGGTCTGGCTCCTAGGAAACTTATTTCAGCATCCAATTTTAAAAAGGGTATGCTTAAATAGCAGACACTTGAAAAGAAAGAACCCGATAAATGGAAGAAGAAAAATCTAGTATAGAGAAGGCATGAAGACACACATCCCCACAGGAAACACATGAGTTTCAGGAAATATAAATATTTTTGTTTCCTTTCTCTAACACAGGAAACTGAAGCACCATGAAAACAATTTTCAGCATATCCAGATGGGGCATGTTATGCAAATTATTTCTCATGTCTATTACTATTAGACCTTTACATTTAATAGATTCTGATTTTTGGCCTCCCGATTTGAGAAAACACAGCGGTCTGGTCTGTACTTTTGGTAACCCATCAGTCTCTATGAAAAGTAAACACAACATGGCAAGTTTCTAAATTCTCAATTGCCATTGGAGATCTCCATCAAAAGAATTGTTAAAATTTATATTTCTCTACTACAGCAGAGTTGCAAAGGGCTGCAGGCAAATAAACACAGGTGAACAATGCAATAAACAAGAGGTTGAAAACATCCAACTGAAATGGATGTGACAATTTCAGTCTTTGGATTTGGTGCCAATAGACAAAATTGTTATTGAGTCACTCAAAAGCCTACATGAAAATACTCTGGTCTGTTTTAGGGCAGCAGCTGATTCTGCAAGCATTTTCCCTCTCCTTGCCCCACAGTTTTGTCTGCTTGTATTTAAGGCCATGCTGCAGGTAGTGCTTGGATCAGATGCTGCTTGGCCTTGGATCAGATCTGTGTGAGGAAGAGGAGTGAGAAGTCTGGCCAAGGCTTCAGCTAGACCCCATCTTTTGCAGGAGCTGCATGTGAGCTCAGGTCCATGTCTTGACACTTGCCTGAGCTGTGCTGTAGGTATGTCTGTGCCCAGCCCACTTTTGTTCATCCTCAACCACTGACTCACCCTCCAAGGTGACTTGTCCTGTCCTCCACCCTGTGAATGTCCTGTGGATTTGCCCTGGGATGTGGCTGCTCACAGTCCCTGCCCTACTCACCTTGTCCCAGTGCTCCCTGCCCACTGCCCCCCTGAATGTCCAGCCCACCTGCCCTGCCAGGACAGTTGCTACTATCACAAAAAATTAAACTCAGAACTAAAATAATTTCTATTTCTTTCAGCACAAAAGCAGTATTTTGTTTTGTCATGAACTGAGAACCACTCTCTTATCTAAAACTAGATAGGTGCAGGCCTTGTAAAATGTGTCTAAAATGAAAATTAATAAAATTTCGGTATCTGTCCTCTTGTATGGAAATTCTCTTTCTGTCTTTTAATAATAGCAACTTTATTAACTGTCATTCATAGTTACCTGAATGTTTTCCATTCAAATACTTCCTGACAGACATACTGGTTATCTAGACGTGGCAGTACCTGCTTTTCATATAAAATGCTATTAAGTTTTTAAATAGAACCACTTTGAAATATCTGTCTGGAAGTGCTGCCCTTTTACTTTGCCAGAGATTCAGTTTAGTTGCATCCTACCCCAGTCTTCATTAACAGGTCATGGCTCTTAGATTGTATCTTCTCTTCTATACTGCACTATTATATTGGACTCCTCTCACAGATCATTTAAACCCCATAGGCTTTCTTATTGATTGATATTTCTTGAAAGAAAAACTCCCTCCTACCTAGTGAGTGTATTTCCATGCATATTTCAATCATTTTGTACCAGCTACAACACAGGCACCAGTGGTGTCAAACATCCAAGTAATGTGCACACTGTTTGACTCTGATCTGCGTAAAATCTCTGAGCTGCAAGTCATGACAGTGTTTCAAATATTAACTGCTCATAAATAGGGGCACTATTGTTCTTCTACAAGACACTACTGCCAGTTCATTCAGTTGTTTAGAGAACAATACCAATGTTAGCTTTTTCACTGCAGAAGATTTTCATGTGCTGACTGTGGAAAAGTCTAGGAATTGAAGTCCAAAGGATTTAGAGAAAAACAAACGTTTAAGAAAATATGATTAAAAAAAAGTATGGAAGAAGATACAAACCATATGAAATTTCTCTCCTAGGTCCTATTGATATATCATCAGTATCAGTTCCTTTGAAATGAATAGAAACCAGAAGCCAGAAAGAGCTGTTTCTCACAATAAAATAGCGATGTCAAGTAGTATTTCTCAACTAATGGGTTGAGAAATCACTCACAAGAGACCATCTGTACAAAAGACTTTTTAAAAAGTATATCACTGCTGTGTTGATAGAGCATTTTACATTAGGTTAAAAGGTACTTGAGTTTTTTGTCTCTGAAATGTGGCCAAATAAACACAATTAGATCTTCAAAGTAATCACATATGCACCAGAAAAATCAAGGTAAATTGTGTGGCATGGACTGTTATTAGTTTTCTTGATCTTCACGGACAGATGGGGAATTAATTCTATATTCTCCAAAGGTATGTCACTATCTGGTGGAGCTTAGTATATATATCAAAATCAAGCTTTTTATGTGCTGTAAAAGGAGGGTGAGATTACTTGACTTTCACAGCTTTTTAAATGATGGTTATGATTACTGTGAATTCATGCTTGCGTTCAATTGGAAGAAAGATTGTTTTAGCAAGCATACAATGCTTTCTTTTACACTGCTGGCCCATTCAAGAGCTTTAAGTAGCATTTTTTGGAATTTATATGAAACTATCAACTACCTAGCTAAGAAATTTTAGGTGGTTGTCATGAGGGATATATCAGTTCTTTTTTGTTTCCTGTCTTTGTCAGTTGCCTGCACTTCACAAATATGGTCAGTTGGAGTCATGTTGTTGGAAGAAGAGATCATTTCTCCTCTGAAGTGATGAAAGAAAAGGCTCAGAAGAGTGACACTTCTGTAGCCCAGAGAGTCTGGCTGAAATAGGGGCACCACACAGAGTGGGTGCCTGCAGTGCCTGGGCAGAAATTGAGCCTGCAGTCAGGGTCAGAGGGGAAGCTTTCACAGGGGACAGGCACAAATGATGAAGGACCAGAGAAGACTTTGCATGTGCTGCTGGTGAAAAAGGCACTGAGTGAAACAGGGTCCGCCTGCAGAGACAGCGTGAGGGTGAGAAGGACCTGTATACAAACTTTTTGGGTTTTTATTTCATCTACCCTATTACATATTTTAAAAGTTAATTATTCAAACTTGTTTTCTATTAATGTTTGACTTTTCTTTCCACTAATCAAGAGCCTTCTGTCTTCTTGTGGAGCTTGATAGGAAAAGACAGTACAGGCACATTCATTTCAGAGCAGCGCCTGATTGAGGATCTTGTCTCAATGGAAGGTCCAGAATATCCCTGAGTTCAGCATTTCCTACCTAAGATGGTCAGAATTGCAGTAGTTTTTTCAGCTGGAATCTGTCTTCTAAATTTATAGGAAAAAAGATGCACACCTGGTGGCTTGTGTGTTGTTCTTTTTCTATTTTCTGGAGAAATGTAAACAGTTCCACATCCAGAAGAATAAAGAAACCTCCTTGTTCTTCATCAGATACAATAAGTGGGACAAGGGAACAACAGTTGTCATTCAGTGACAATGTATGCAACAGTTCGGGCATATCCATTGCATAAAATGTAATCTTAAGAAGATCTACATCTGAAATTTGTGGACTAAGTGGAAGGTGTGACCTTTGATCTCATGGAAAAGTTTAAGTCAGCTCCTTCAGGTTGTCATCCTAGTCTGGTTACCAAAAAAAGGGGATAGCACTTCCTCTTACAAAGCATATTTCCTTGTCTGCTGACTATTCTCAGAGCAGTCAGTGACATTGTGGAGCCAATCACAAATAAGAAAGTATAAAAGAAGCAGGAAGGTAAGACATCCTGTATGGTAATGGTGGCAGGACCAGCAGCATGCTACTGTTATCTACATGATACAGATAAATGTCAGTGTATCATGTCTAGAGTGGGTCTCTGATAGGCTCAGATAAGAAGGAAAATGTTTGTGATACTGCTTTCATCAGGCAGTTTTGAAGCATGCACCTGGAGAGGACATTTGGTCTGCAGGACCAGTCTGAAGCTGGTCTGAATTAAACACCTTGAACTATAGCTTGCATGTATCTAATTGCTTCTACTGATTCATTCCTATTTGCTGCATTACTTAAATAACACAGACTACCCGTTTGTATTTCAGACTTGAGAAATTCAGGTGTTGTATTGGATTCTAGTGCTTTTTTCTGTCCTTATGGTTAAAGGTCTTGCAAGTGGTGCAGGGAGCATGTGAGTGGCCTCCCTTCAAACCAGGAAAGAAATTACCAGAGCGTAAGAAGCAGGGAAAACAGCAGAGCGGAAAGCATGCCCTTCGAATCCTGTTTTTCATGTTCACTTCCAGCAGACCAGAAACGAGGAGTAACAGTCAGAAAGGGTCATCAACATTTTGCAGCATCTCCTAGTTTGGAAATTGTCTTAGGACTAGAAGTTCTAAATGGGAGGTAATTAAACACTAGGACTGAAATCAGCTAGCTGAGCTCTGGGATGTGTAAGCCAATAGCAATATAGCAACAGTAAACACATGATGTGATCTTTCTCTTTTACATACACAGCATAGTTAATGAGCACATGCACAGAAATTCTATTTTCCTAAATGCCAGACTAACTGTGCTTGCACAAGAGTGTTACATATGAGTAATAAGTCCAGCACTTTTTGGAAGCAGAGCTTTATCGCTCTTGTAACACCGCTCACAGACAGGATGTGCTCATAGCCTGCTCAAATCCTACTTCTTGTCTAGTTCTGCAAAGTACCCAAGAAAAGAGGCTGGCTGCTTGCATGCCACTGCTATTCCCAAACTTGCTTTGTGCTGAGACCTCTCTGTGCAGGAAGGAACAAGCTGCTTTAAGAATAGCTCTGAAGCCCGGAGAAAGCTGCTCTCAGCTAACCATCTCAGCTAACTCTCTCTTCCATCTGTCATATGAGCGCATGTGTTCCCATTATATGCCAGGAGGAGCCATACATTGAGCATCCCACACAAAACCAATCCTTTTTCTTAAATAAGTTCTGAGATAAGCTAGGATAATTGTAATTTAAAAAATCCCAAAAACCTTTTGAGGAACCCACTGAGAAGTCATTTGCACATAGCTCTGGGATGCTGAAATAGCTGGCCAATGCTCCTTAGGTTTTCTTCGTAACTTAAGTGTGACTGAAATTTTACACCATGACTGTTATTACTTTCTTAGTCAATTAAGCATACACTGTACACAATTCTTTTCTCAGTATTAATTTTTTTCTCAAGGTATTTGCAGCTTCAGTATCTTTCTATACATTATCTCCACTTTTCAACATACCTGAATTTCTTTTCAATAAAGCATATAAAATCCTCCTCCAAACATTTATTGATTTCATTTTTTTCATACAAAAATCTTAAATGCAATATTAAACACTGTTGTGAAATTTTCATTAAGACTGATTAATACTCCTATTTCAAGAATTAAGTTTGCAAATGGTATTTCTAACAGACTGTCTTAATCTTATATTATTAAAATAAGTCATTAAGTGCTCTAGCTAATGTTAAGGTGAAACTTGAGTAACTTAAATGATGTTGGTACAAGACAAGAATTAGAGCTACAAGCTCTAATCCAACAAAAATAAAGAGTATTTTGGAAAGAAGTGTTCTATCTCAAAGGTTTCAACCCTGCTTACCTACTGGTGAATATATAATTTTTCCCTCTTATGAAATTTTCTTCTCAAATACAGAATATAATGGAGAAACATTTTGAGAAATCCAGGTAAACATACCCTTTTATAGCAGTTAAACACTTCATAAGAGACTACAATGATTAATTATTCTATATTTGGCCAAAATGTGGGTATTTTTCCATATTTGAAACCACTTCAAGCTCTAGAGAATGGTTCCAAATCAGGATACTGGTGTTTGACATCTAGAAAACCATCACTCTTTAGGAAGGCAGTAATGATGAGAAAAAAACTTCAGCTACTAAATACTTGTTGCATTTCCAGGCTGCAGAGATGAATATGTACCAGAGTAAGAAAAAGAGCTTTTAAAAAAGGTATTTTACAGCCTTGGTGATAGATTAGTTGCTTGATTTTTACCCTCTAAACTTATTCAGTGCTGCCTGGGGCTTTAAGGAAGTGTTTGACAGGTGTTTTTTAAAGGACTTAACTTCCACCTCAAATCATGAGCTAAAAATTATCTCAAGACAGGAAACATTATTAGTAAAACTAAAAATAACATCATCAGCAATGTCATTAAGTAAAAAACACAGGGAGTCATCGAGATTTAAATTAAATGAGGAACAGAAAAGAGGTACATGTTTGAAACAAACAAACTAACAGAATTTTTATCTAATGAGATTCAAATTAGTGAGACTCCAATTATGGTTTGAGGTCTCAATATATTTAGATGGTCTGCACTATTTTGAATGAAGGATGACAGAGCTGAACCTATCAACATACAAATAGCTATACAGCAATGTTTCATGGTTTGTTGCAGGATGTGGAAGTGTTTTATGTCTTTAGCAAGCTGTTGTGAATACAAGGGTGCATTGCATTAGATAAAATTTCCCATGCTCCTAATTTTTGGGCTCTATAATTTGCCCTCAAAAGAACTCAGTTAATATAGGGAATTATGTGTTTTTACTATGTAAGCTCCCATACATTGCTGAGTCATTTATGTGGAGAAACATGCTGCACAGCTTCAGTTTGCAACTGACTTTGTTTTGGTGTAACATCCTTGCTTCAAAGACACGTTAAAAATGTGGTCCTTAGGGACTGCCTTTTTAGCTCAACAGGGAAGAAGCTAAAAACTATCTCACCATTATTCAGCACATGCTTCAAGCCATCCTGTGTTACTTAATTGTCTTTGGTTCAGAATTCTTCCGAGTAGCTGCATAACCATCCTGTTCTCAACTGGTTTCAAGAACACCTCTTAATCTCGATTCTGTCTCACGTCAAGCAGATTTTAAAAGGATTGCAGTTGTAGTTTTATAACAGAATCTGCTCTCAGCATTAGTAAACTCTCCAAAAGCAGACAGTATTAGCAATGTTTTCATGAACACCAGCCACTGAGTACAGATAGCACTAACATGATGGTATATTAACAATCGATTAATTAATTTTGAAGAAAGTAAACAAGACTACATGAAAGCTGACCTCTCTAAGAAGCATGAAAAACAGAATAAATATATCATCAGCTATGAGCTCAGCTAAAGATTAAAAAAATTTTGTTTAAATGATAGTATTGCTGAAAAATTAATAAATTCATAGACAAACCTTTAATATCCTTTTTAATTAATCAAATGCTACTTTTAATAACCTGCTTCTTGTACCATTTATCTCATTCATCTAATATGGTACGTGGAAAATTACTATTTTTAATGATCTTTGGTGTTTCCATGTGCAGACTCACATTGTAGTATATATGGATTGACTAATACCTCCAGATACAGAAATTGCTTCTCAATTTGTTATTTTCCTATACAAAAGAAACCCTTGTGCTCTTTTACAAGTCATCTATCTAGGAAGCCATGCTGCATCGAAAAGCCTTTTCCAACAATGTCTGCTTCATGATCTAAACTGAAAAATCCTTTAATAACTCTTGTCATTCTCCAGTATTATGAAACTTCAAGTGGACTAATCTCTATTTACCTCAATTATTTCCCACATGCTGCTACCAGAACACTCAGTGCACTTTACACTTGACTTTATTCCTGCCCTAGTATTTTGCACAAAGTATCAGCATCACATGTGACAGCCTTCTGAACCCTACTGGTGTCTGCTATTCATCATTCTTTCTCCTTATAAAATTTTCCAAATGAAAGTAGTAATTTTCCATGCTAGGTCCACTATCTCTTGTTTGAAACTGTAGTAGAAGCCTTCAGTGATACATTCCGGTATGCAGAATATTCTATAACTGATTTTAAAATCTAGATTTTAAATTGGCTAGCACTAAAAATCATTGGGAAAATGGCTGCAAGTTTTTCTGTCCACAGCCAAGAAGCAAAATCAATATACGTAGCAAAAAATTAAATATGCAATCTGCAGGAAGTCTCTGTATCTCACACAAAAGGCAGGTATTAGGAAAACAATCTTTCCTCCAATACTTTTATGAGTACTTATATAAAGGGCAAAGTATTTCCATGGCAACTGCTATGTTAAAACAAGCATTCTGGGATTCATGGACAGCCTTATTTAAACATATGTAATGGCAGTCTATAAATAGGCTAAAAGGCCGAAAGTAATTAAAATACATTCTAAACAGCCATCATGTCAAATTACTTTCCTTTACTTTCCTTTGCTTTGTCAACTACATCTATACAAAGGGAGTCCAATGCACTGACATTATTTTATGCCATATTTGCATATGAAAAATATATGTCTACAAAACCAGTAGAGTTACACCTATCTCCATTCAAAAAAGTGTTTTAAATAATGTGAATACTGCAGAGGTTAATTCTCTCACTTGTATAACAATGGAAACTATACCTTTGGGAGAAGCTGGATTGCTTGGAGTATTCTCTGTCTGTGCCCAGAGTTAAGGATTCCTATTTCCAAGAGATCCTGGTCTTCCATCACGTTGCTTCCCTAAAAATGGGGAAAAAAGGTGTAATATAAATTAAAAACTTCACAGATAGCCTCAATAGCCTGAAACAGGCCCTTCTGTCCCATTTAAAAGAGAACACTTTGCTTAACTTACAGCATCTGTCAAGAATAATAAATTACTGATGATTGCATTCATTTTCACGATAACAAAATATGGTGGAAGGTGCTTGAACCAATGGGCTATTGCTACACTGCTGGCAGCAGTGCCAGTGGAGAAACTGTAGCTCTCGCTCAAGTCAAATACCAGATGTGAATACCTCTTTCATTTGGAACCAAAGACATGACTACAAAATTGTTCAGAAACTCTCCATTTTTCCAATTCATCTCCTACCTCACTTAGCTATTTATGATATTCATTTTCCTCCAGACAGAATAAAAACCAACAGAGAATAAGATGAGAAAAGTGGATGAGGATAAAATTATTTAGTTGATTGATAGTAAAACGATGAAGAAAGGGACTGGTATCAACAAACTATGTTGTCCTCATCTCCCTGCATTTGACTGTACCAGTTCAATCCTAATTTACTTGTCACTGCTTTTATCTTCCTGCTTGTGGGCAGGTCAAATAGTTCCAAACATTTAAATAGCTGAAAAAGACCATCTGTTCAAATAATACACAAAATAATTGCCCAGAAAAGTTAATTAAATAAATCTCCACAATTCAAGCATTTCTTCTTAGGAGTTGCTAGCAGTAGGAGCTACACAAACAGGACAATATAATTCCTAAATTCAAGGAGTCTGACACCATCTAGTAAGTTCAGCATTTGAAGGTCAATGATCTAAAGAGCTATCAGTGACTATTGGAGAAATCATTGGAGGCATGATAGTGGCTCAAAAGGGGAATTGCAGATAGGGAAGAAGTCAGGATTGCTGGCAATCTTGTATTCTTTTTTGATCTCGTCCTTTCAGAAAAAGAAATCAGCTTTTTAAAAATATATTTTATTTTTTAAAAGTCTCTATTATTATTCAATTATTAGTTGAAACTAAAACCTGAAAAAACAGATGACCTGTCTTGAGCTCTTTGTCCTGTTGGAGTCTCATGACACTAATTGGCCAGAAGCAAGAATTCTTATTTGAACTCATTTAATTTGATCACGAAATAGGCTTTATGTGAGCAAATCCATGAAAACTTCATCTCTACCTTTCCATTTGGCTTGCTGTTTCTGACTTAGCACAGCTCTTAAGAAGCGGCAAAATGAAAAGCAAATAGGCACATAATAGAACATGCTTAAATGCTTTGCTAAATCAGGGCTTAATAAGAGATATGACTTCTTTCTGAATATAAAATCTCCTGTCCCAAAGCAGCATGGATTTCTTTCAAAAATCATCCTGGAATATGGAAGATGTCACTCTTTTCAGCTGCTAAATCTTCACTCTTTTCAGATGGACTGAGGACTCTCAAGTGCTACTCCACAGAGTACCCTGCAAAATCTAGGTGATGTCTTTTGAAGGGAATTGAGGAAACCTTGCAAAGCTATTATATTTTAAATTATATTTTACAGTAAGTGGTATGATTTAAGACTACAAGTCTGTAAATCATACCTGAAACAATACATCTGTAGCATTCAGAACAGGGCAGGCAGAAACCTGTTCTACAAGGAGAAGCTGTGCAATGATGCCATTTTAAGTAGATCACCTGGTATAAGAATGCATGCAGCATGAGCTGCGCAAACAGTGATAGTAATTAGGTGGGGGTAATACCCCCTTCATTGCCCTGGTAAACACATAAAAAACGTAATTTCCTCTTTCTGCCTATCTCTTTTAAGTGAGCAAAAGAAGGTTGTAAACTTACAGGAGAAACTCTTGAAAAAAGCCATCCATTCTGGGCTGGATTCTCCAGTGGCTGGAAATAGCTAGCATAAATGGATTTCAGGAAACTGAGCCAACTGAGGATCCAGTCCAAAGCAAAGACTATACATTTCCATTCATTTTAATAAATGCATCTATTTTGTTTGCAGCTACTGTTTTCACTTCATTTAACTGTTTTTTAGATTTCACCTTCATTACTGCATGCTATTTACACACAACCGTGGTGTACCCATTGCTGTTTATTGGTGCCAGTAACCTTGGCATACAGATTCAAATATGGCTTTGTTTAAAACTCGATTAACTAACAGGCACAGGAAAAACATTTGCACATAGTTGCTGCACAGCAGAGAAAGCATGATTTTATTAATTATTTGTTATTGTTATTTCCTTATGTATTATTTAATATATATATTTTTTTTACGTCTGTCAAGGTTACAAAAGCAAATATTTAAAACTCAGGAATGTCTGGAATTCATGTTGTCTCCTTGTTTCCAGTTTAATAAGGCAACAACCTTGTCTTTGAATGTGCTCGGGTTTTAGAGCTTTGCTGTGTCAACAGCAGCAGACACTCATCGCTCCTGTAAAACTGATTTTATTATCTTCTGCCATGGAGCTAAAAAAACTTTTCATCTTTCCACAAGAGCAAACCAGGAAAATTTAGATACTCAGCATAATCCACTACTGCTTAGCATAGAGGAATAAACTCATAGTATTAGAAAGCTGCTGTTGGGTCACAGGAATACCTGTGAAGAAAAAAGAAACAGCCTATCCCTCACAGTCCTATCTCCCTAGTATCTGCTCACATTGCCCTCTTAATCCTATACCCTGATTTTTTTTTTACCTGATTGTTCCTCTCATGCTCCACCAGTATCTTTCCACAGGCTCCTACACTGAGAGTGAAGAAAATCTAACTTCCTTCTGCAGCAGAATAGCTATAAGGGGAGAAATTCTCTCCCTGCTCTTAGTTTCCATCTATTATAAGCTGGGCCAAATGCAACCTCAATTAACTTTACAGAGATGACATGTAAAATGTAATTAAAATGAATATGAATGCAGGACTGTCTCGTCACATTATCTCATCCTTAAAAATAGTTGAGCTACATTAGTTGAAATATTCACCAAAAAAGAAATTATCCTAGTAGACACCTAGAGAATTTGAGTCCAAAGATTTAACTTTTATATGCTTACATGCAAAACAGGTTCTTATTATAGGAAATATGGGATAGCAATGTCTACTGAGCTTATTATGCTTTCTGTAATGAAAATGTAAGAGACTTTGTGATACTGTAGTTTATTAAGTCTATAGGAAAACTTAGCTGGAAGGAAAACGTCTTGGAATTAAAGCCATAAAAACACATCAAAATTGCTTATACAAGGACAGATTCAGATCTCACTCACTTCAGCTTACAGTGTTTAAATTCCTGTCTTATTAATGCATAATAGTCTTACGAACTGGAAAGATCCTGCTTCTGAAGTCCCAGTCAGGAAAGAGCGTATCTGAAACCCTCCAGCCCCCAGATTTGTGGTTCTGCACAACTCCCAGGATCATCATCTTTTTCCCTGTAAGCACACACGGGAAGCTCATCTACTGAGCAAGAAGGCAGTATTTTCACAGAACAGTTGGGCTCAAGAACTAAGGAAAAACTGCATGTGGGAGACTGGAGGCTTATGAAAAACAATATATTTTTTTAAACCCAGAAATTCTGCTAAATTCTGAGATAATTCCTATAAATGAGTTTAGAACAAAATGTATAATGATACATTATGAGATAAAGATGTCACTGGCACTTATTTGGGTTGTTCAATACAAAATCACCTCTGGCATTCTCCACCTAAATATAGTCGCTCCCAAAAATTCTGGATTAGACCTAAGCACCCATATGCATTCTACCTCCTGCAGGAACAAAAGAATTTTGAAGATTCGTCCCTGAAGATAATAAAATATGATGATTGAAGAACATATTAGAATGGCAGGCATGACTATATGTTTCACAGTCCTCCTTTCGTACCCATGTTTTTAATCTTCCTTCGCATATTTTCTGTGCTGGAGAACTATCATGAAAAATTCTAATGTCTGGTTCTGTCACCAAAGTAAAATGGTACAGAAGCTTTAAAATTGCTGGCAGATGTATCACTAGATTTATCTAGAAATTCAACCACTGAAGTTGGAAGAGATGAGCTGTGGGGAATAAAATTACTGAAAGAAAGAGAAAGAACAAATTGTCTTTGAATTTAAAGCTTTCTTTCTCCCCTGCAAAGGAAAAAGACTTACATAAGAAATAGAAGATTTGGGGGACTTTTGGCTTTAGGCTGGCAATGCCAACTTAAAATATTCTTTTGGTGTTCATCTGTCTCAGCAGTGGAGGAAGAATAGTAAATCTGGTACCTAAAGCTGTGTAAGAGCTGCTGCTCAACAGATTGAGTCAAAGTCATTTCTGTGCAGCCACTACTGAGCCCAAGGTCAGCTGGAAATACCAAGTGCTACAGGAGGTAACAACAACTTCTGATAATGGTTTATGTTTCTGATGTACTGGAAACTGGCTTGACAAAGAATAGGATTGGTGTGGGTAAGGGAAGGATGACTTTTCAAGTAAGTACAGAAGCAGAGGTGCTTGCATCACTCTCAGTGTGAAGGGAGCACTTTATACTCTCCTTTTCCCCCTCCCAGCCATCCACGTAGTAATCTGCTGCATCATCAACATAATGAGATCAGAAGAGACTGAGGAGCTGGTACAGGCAGCATCCAGCACGCAGCAGTGGGTAGGATCATGGTGTACGTGTATGACAGACAAGGTCTGGTGGGTGCTTGAAGTGCCTTGCCAATGTCTCCACCAAAATGTTCTGCACTGAGCCTCACCCTGATGAACTGAGACCTGCCACTGCAGGAGCACAGCTGGGGGGTTTCGTGGAGTTGGCCAACATGCCTCAGTTCAGCTAATAGAGCTGCTGGAAATATGGCCTGCCATAGAAGAGAAAATCTGCTGGGCTTTACACTTAGCTGGAGTATCCAAGAAGATTATTATTCCTGTCACTCTTATAAGAGAGGTGGGAGCAGGGCAGGAACAGATGGGAATATTCTTCCATTACACATGGCTGGGGACTGAAGTCAGAGAGAGAAAACTGGGATCAACAGCACAAAGATACTCTTTCTAGCTTTCTGCCATCCCAAACGCGTAACTGGAGAGGAAGGAAGCAGATATCTGGTACCAATGGAAATAAGGACTGTTACAAAGCACATCCTCAACAACTCACTTAAACAAGCCTCCTCAGTTGGAATTGCATTATTTCTCACCCACCAAACTAATATTCTTCCAAACTGTATGCTCTTGAAATAGTGGACATCTAAACTGTTCTCTGACTGGGAACAAATTGAAGACATCTCACAATGTAATTAAGAACTGAATAACCAAGACTTTTCTTTTTCATAATCTAAATCATATGCCAAAAGGTTTTTCCAACACAACACGGCTTTCCCACAAGATAAAAAAATTATTTCTTCAAGACTTGCAAGAAAGAACTAGAGAAATGTAGCTTTCAGTAATGAGCACTGCTTCTTCTTAGTGCAAAAATTTCAGGCAATGTGTCACATATTTTATTTCCAAACAAGAACTGGCAAATGACCAGAATTTAGCAAGCTTCATTATAAGTGAAAAGGTTGTCTCTCACTAGTATTTCCACTGTTAACATGAAAACAAGATCTGTAAGAATGATTACTGAGCTAAATGCCCAACTTGTACTTTAAGGTCAGAAAGATTTATCAGATTCCTTAAGATACTGAAGAAATTATTTCATCTAAAAACCTGACAAGATTTTGTTAGAAAAATCCCCTGCAGAAGCATGAAATTCCGTCTTGGTAGAAAGAGATTGATTATAAAATATGTTAGGAAGAAATGATCAAGCAGGTTGCAAAATAATAATTTGATAACATTCTTCCAAAATTAATTTGCTGTAAAACTAGTAATACTCATTCTCAATCCTCACCTCGCTCTATTTCCAGTCTTTACATTTACGACTTTCTTAGCAATTAAAAAACGCACACAACCAGAGAAAACTGAGAGAGTTTTCCATGTCAGTGTCATTTAGTCAGGAAGTAATAACAAACTACTACTGCAATACTAACTAAAAAGTTAGTAAAAAGGCCTTAAAAAAGGCCATTTCACTCATGGATAAGGGTGGAGTGATACAAATCTTTGGTGTACAATCTGTAACCTTGCATAAAAAGTGGTGATGTAAGCCAGGCCAGTTTAAAAAGGAGTCCCTACAGATCTGAGGCCCATATGAGTTAAGCTTTAAAGACCTCTCTCTGGTTCACATTCAGCTCTTCCAGAAATGAACCTGAAGCAACCAGTGCCATCAAAAGCTTTTCAAATATTGACATTCAAATGATCATATAGCCACAGACCTTTCACACAACAGGAACAGTTAATTAAAGTGTAGAGGTAATTAAACAACACAGATAGCTGAGACAAGGATCCTTGTAGGAAGAATTTCTGCTATTTTTATCCCTCCTCCTTGTAGCACTGATTTATCACAGGCAAATTAGCGGCACAGATAAGGTGGCAATTGAAAAAAATTACTCCTGATGTCACACTTGGCCAACTTAATTACTAATGCTGTGGACCCAACTCTGTCTACCTATTTAGTCATAACAATTCAATAATATAATTATTAATACTTACCTAAATTACATCTTAATGTCTTGAACATATACTGTGAAGATGATTTAACTTCATTTGAGTAATGAAAATTCCAGAGAGTCTCTATTGTACCATTATTCCAATTATTTGCTATAAATGCTGCTTAGCTTGGATGCTAAATTTCTCAAAAGACCCACTTCAAAAATCAATATTACTGTGAGCTAATTAACAGACTTTTAAAGTCTCAAAAAAATATTCCTTTCTCCAGTAAGTGTGTTAGGCTGTGGAGTGCAAGAAGGGGAAAGGATAGTATTTTCAGACTTACCAAAAATGTTGAATACCTACCCTGCATGTAACATGGAGTTTTAACCAGCTAACACTGGTGGTACTGTAATAAATAAGGAGGTGATAATAAAATAACAAAGTAATTTCTTTTGTAATAAAATTTGGTGGCGATTGCTGCCAGCCAACATGCCTTCACTAAGAGCAAATCGAGCCTGACAAATCTGTTGACCTTCTGTAATGTGGTTACAGCACTGGTGGATAAGGGAGGGACAACTCATGTCCTCTACCAGGATAATGCAAAGGATTTGACATTGTCCCACACAACATCCTTGTCTCTGAGCTGACTTGACCAATGTGCCTCTCGGTGGGTAAAGAACTGGATGGATGGTTGCATTCAAAGAGTTGTGGTCGATGGCTCGATGTCCAAGTGGACAGCAGGGGCGAGTGGTGTCCTCAGGGATTAGTGCTGGGACTGGCACTGTTAAAGATCTTTGTCAGCACCATGGACAGCAGGACTGAGCGCACCCTCGGCAAGTTTGTCAGCAATGAAGTTGATACTGAGGGTAGGGATGCCATCCAGAAGGACGTTAACAGGCTTGGGAGGTGGGCTCGTGTGGACCTCATGAAGTTCAACAAGACTGAAGACAAGGCCCTGAATGTGGGTCAGGGAAATCCCAAGCACAAATGTGGGCTGGGCAGAAAACGGATTGAGAGCAGCCCTGAGGAGAAGGGTATGGTTGATATGATGGGCAATGTGCACTCACAGCCCATAAAGCCAATCATATCCTGGGCTGAATCAAAAGAATTGTGGCCATCAGGTCAAGGGAGGTGATTCTGCCCTTCTACTCCAGCGTTGGGAGATCCCATCTGGAGTGTTGCATCCAGGTCTGAAGCCCTCAGCACAAGAATAACACAGACCTCTAGTCCGGAGGAGGGTCATGAGTATGATCACAAAGCTGGAATATCTGTTAAAGTAGGCTGAGAGAGTTAGGGTTGTTCAGCCTGGAGAAGAATTATGTGATCTTTCAGGTCCCTTCCAACCCAAACTATTTTATTTTATATTACTATAATTATGTAATTCTATGAAATGCAAACTCGCAGTTCACCTCTCAGAGTGTCCTACACAAGTGTTGGAATCTGGAATGAAGATAATGTTTCTCTCCACATTTTAAAGGATCCAAACCCTCTGACAAATACTACTTTTAACCTTTGTCCATGTAAAGGGCTTCCTAGGCTTTGGGATGAGACAGAATTTTCAGGAATGTAAATTAGATAACAGCATAATAAGTAATTTACCACACGGTGAGAAATGTAGACTTTTGAGTTTGTTAGACAAGATGGAGGATCCTTGTTGTTTTTAGGTTTCTTCCTCCTTCTTCATCTACTCCATATTCTGCAGTGTTTGAGTCACAAGACTATTGGTTAGAATTTGCTGCAATGCAGTGTTACATGAATAGAAGTTTAGTTAGTAATTGGTAGAAAAGTAGAAATAATGTACGTTTTAGGGGATAATTGGGTAAATTATCTTTAAGAGAACCTTGAATCTGTGTGTTAAAGGCTTTTTGGGCTCTTTGGTGTCCTTTCTCCCTCACGCTAGGCTGGTGTAAAGCCTGGTGTGCAGAAATTGCTGATGAGGAAGGAATAAACAACCTGAAGAATGAGTACAACTAAGAGTCCAGTTCAGTTTTTTCTTAACAAAGACTTAAAGGACAAGCCTCCCCTATCAGGGGAGAGACATATAGGAGTAGTAGAACTCTTACACACAAGTATTTCCTTCCTCATATTTTATCAACTGCAGTCATGTATTTTAAAATGTGAGCCATCAAAATCATCCCAGAGAGCACAAAATGAAGAATCAAAGATATTAACATTCTGGGCAGGATCCACACCTTAAAAGTAGGTTATTTCCAGAAGGGTCTTGTCAAATAGCAGCAAGGAAAACATGCCCAACAAAATACGTAAGCTTACACACACACCCTAAAGTTATGACTGACATCTGCAAGAATTTGTTCACCTCCTGCCTACAACTGAACCCTGCTCACACTGGTGGCTTTGCCTGTGGGCTGCCTGGTGTTCAAGCTCACAGTTCAGAGCAGACAGGGCAGCTAAGAAACCACATCAGTCCTTTGTGGGAGTCTAGAAAGTAGGCCCTCCTCTAAAATGCTATCAGAGCTTGATCTGGCAGGAAGTCTCAGAGCATGCCCAAGGCAGAAACAAGAGCATGACATGAACTGGCTGCTGCTCTTTCTTAAAATGTGTCAAAAGGAGGAAGAATGGCTTTATCTTTCTTTGTCATAGAACAGCCCACCTGCATTCTGAAAGATCAGATTTACCTGTCCTTCTCATCCTCAAATTTACTAAAAACAGAAGAAACCATGCAACAACTATTAGGATAGGGAACTCTCACGTTGAGGAGGAATTGCTTATTGGTCCTGCTAAAACTATATTGCTGTGAGGGTTAGTAAGCCAGAAAAAATATTATCCTTTAGAACAATGACAGCTGGTTGTGGTAAATCAATCTTCTTGTGCTGTTTCTAGAAATGTTTCTGGTTTATATCTAGTGACTGCCAAAAAAAAAAAAAAAAAAAAGGCGGAAAAAGCTAAAAATTCACTACTTTCTTTCATCCAAGTATCCTAACTTCTAAGTTACAGGCTTGTATTTGTGTTACAATTTGAATGAACAATGAAGCAGATGTCCTTGTCCAAAGGGTTGATTCACATGTCAAGATCCAGGGAGCAGGACAGGAAATCCAGCCTCCAAATACTGTGTAATGCAAGGATGCAAGTGGAAGCAAAACTTTCAGCTATAACTTCTGCTTCAGAGCATCTCACCGGCTTCCTCTGCTTAGCATTGCACACTTTTGTTCTACGTGCATTTCTCTTCCTGTTGAGTTATGCAGGGTCTTGTTTGCCTGATTCAGTAGTAGACATCCTGCTCCCAGAAACAGGAACTCTGCAGTCAAACATCATGATGCTCACAAATCGCTGCAACTCACTGTGGTTTTATTATGGCCTTGGAGGCCTCACTTGGCTGTTTTTTAGTCCATCCTGTGCATTGCAAAATGAAGGCACTTCCTAACTGTCAGGTGCCCAAACCATTTTCAGGACCTAGCTGCTAGTAACTGGAGGTTGCTAGGTTTTATAAAGCTGCTGGTCTGCTTAAATTACTAAAAATAATAAAATACAAAGTAACTCCCAAAAATGAGAAATGCTGGGAAATTAATGGTGTTTTCTACACACCACTGATTTGTTATGTTTAAATGTATTTCACAGTCCACCACACTGCTTTTGATTTGCAGCTGTGCAGCAAGGGTAAAAGATAAGAGACATTGTGAGATAATAAGGAAATAGAATATACTACCTTTCTCTAGCTAAAAATTAGAGTATTTTGTTTGCTTGCCAAATATAGTTGCTATATTGAGAATCATTTTTACATATTCTTACAGATTTTGTTTGCTAAGGCAAGCACAAAAGACAGCAGGATTGAAAAAGGTTTTGTCATCTCTCACTGCCCACAGATATCTTTTACATGTGATTTTTCTTATACAAAGCCCTGTGATTTATTTCCACAGTATGTGCAGAGATATTACTAGCCAAATCCCTGAAGCCCAAGAGGTAAGCGGAGATGGTGTCCATTTTCTTCAAATCCTTTCTAAAAATAACAGAACATTTGATTGAGGGTTGACATTTTTCTTTTCTTCCTTTGCTTGTTCTTGTAATTCATTTCACATGGGAAGTGGGCTGTGTTTTTCGTATCCCTTCCAACTCAGCAGCCAGGAGGCTGGCATTGCGGGCCCACTCCCGTCACCACGGCAACCAGCAGATCACTGTGATGCCATCCCATGTGCTTTGTGTCACTACACAGTGCTATTGTTCTCCAGTAACCGTTTGGGAAAGGCATGTCAATTTTCCCACGAGGGAGGATTGATTATCATTCCACTGGTCATCTTGTGCATCATGCATGGACTGCTGCATCACCTTAGGATGTGCTTTACTTCCCATGCAGTGACTTCAGAAATGACTGGTTTACACCATGAAGCCTATGTTCAGCACCTGGCAGACCCTGCTCCTCAGAAACATTGCAGGGAATCTGAATTAAGCCTGCAGTTCAGAAACATCAGTATAACCACACCAGGTAAGATCAAAGGTCACCCCTAACTCATTGGTTCAGTGTTTCTGCTATTGGCCAAAACTACCCGGACAAGGAAAATATATCAATAATTTACCTTATGTATATATATATATATATATTTTTTTTTTTTTTTTCACTCTCATCTTCGGGCTAATTAAAAGTTAAGCACATGGGCATTTAGCTACACCAGAGACTGAATGATATAGGTATACATGTATAACCCAACAGGAGGAAGACCTGATTTTCCTAATAAAAATCTACCATAAATTTGAATGGATACATGTGATCCAGCAGCTCTTTAGCATTAGGAGAAAACTGATTTACCATGCCTTTTCTAGCCTGCAGCAAAACTGCAAAGCGCTTTTTTTTTTTTTTTTTTAAATGTGTTGCAGAGATGATAGAAACCCAGGCTATCTTACAAATTTACTTTGGGAAGATATATTCCACGAGAATAGAAGTAAAACCACACCATTCCAAACTGTGCTATGATGGCAGACTCAAACTTATAGAGATCATGGAAGAAAGAATGTTTAGAATCATCCCCCTGTACTTGGCATGTATGAGGCCACACCCAAAATCCTGTGTCCAGTTCTGGGCCCTTCACTACAGGAAAGACACTGAGGTGCTAGAGTACATCCAGAGAAGGGCAACAGAGCTGAGGAAGGGTCTGAAGCACAAGTCCAAGGAGGAGCAGCTGAGGGAGCTGGGTGTTCAGCCTGGAGAAAAGGTTGCTCAGGGGGGACCTTATCACTCCCTACAACCACCTGGAAGGAGGCTGCAGACCAGTGGGAGTTAGTCTCTTCTCCTGTGTTACAAACAATGGGACAGGAGGAAATGGTCTCAACTTGCACTATGGGAGGTTCAGACTGTATATGAAGAAAAATTCCTTCACTGAAAGGGTGGTCAAGCATTGGAACAGAGTGCCCAAGGAAGTGGTTGAGTCAGAATCCCTGGATGTATATAGAAGACACACAGATGTGGTATTTAGGAACATCATTCATTCAGCAGTGGATTTGGAAATGCTGGGGTAATGCTTGTACTTGATGATTTTAAGAGTCTTTTCCAAACTAAATGATTCTACAGAGTCATAATCACAGACTGGTTTGGGCCAGAAGGAATCTTCAAACATTGTCTAGTTCCTGTAACAGGCAGGGACAATTTTCACGTTGCTCAAAATCCCTTTCAACTCAATGAATAAGCCCAAAGAATGAGAAAAATACATTCAATTTATGCTAATTTTATCTAAACAGAAAAGGCTTCATTTTGGAAAACAACTGGGTAGCCACTGATATGTAAAAAGTGCACTCTGGAGTGTTTCACTACATTTCTTAGTATTTATTTTTCAATTCTTGACAACATATTTCTTACATTACATAGCATCATTTCACATAGCATGGTCTAGCTACATCATGGATGATACAACAATTGTCACCTAGAACCTATAAAAAAATAAATGACTACCACTTTGTAGCTGTTGACTGGATCTCACATAAAATATTAACTACCACAGGCTTCAAAATAGTTTGCCCACAAATTTTTAATGTCTTGACATTGAACAATACCATTTATTATTCCAAAACCTAAACATAAACAATCACATCCAAAAAATAAACAAATTAAAAATCAGATTTCTAGTTGTGCAAGCCAGATAGCAAATTGCCCATTTTCTGTCTACTTTTTTCCTTCATATCTGTTTCTTTTTTCCTGTGCAACTTATTCCCAATCCACATATTTTAAGAAACAGTTCTAATATTGTGACCTTTCTTTCTGTACACATTCTCTGCATTATTTACATCTTTTCAATGTTTTGCAAATGCTCTTGTATTGTTTACATCAGATACAACACAAAAGCTGTAATTAGACTACCACAGTTCTGTGTTTTCTACCAATATCTGAGTAGTTAGAAGTTACAAATACTCACACAAGATGTCATTTTTACACCTCATAAATTAGTCAAATATCTAATGGCTGGCATAATCTCTTATTACTAGTGAATATAAGGAAACAAAAATCCACCTGAGGAAGCTTGTTCAGAGAAATGAACTATGTAACTTGTGCTCAGCCGAAGCAAGCACATGTTGGTCTCATACATATAGTCCTAGCACCTTGATGGAGCCCTCTGAACTCTCCATCCTGACTAGCAAACAGTTATTGTCTTCAAGAGTCTTTTCTATAAAGGTAAACAACTTCTGCTTTTCGTCCAGGGGGCTGATCTTCTCATGACATACTGCATTTTCTTAAAAATCTGAATTATTGTGTTCAAAACTAATGAGGAGACAGCCTGATATACTCTTAATAATGTTAAATGTACTCAAACTAATTGAGTTGCAAAAAACTATGGAAGGATTCTGCAATGTTGCTACACAGTTGTTTTTCAAGTTGTAGGGATATCTACTGTCAAAGTCCGTTAATCTGGCACTCTAGTACCTCATTTGCTCAATCACAAGGAAACCTTCAAGCCAGTCCACCTTTTCTGGCACCCTTCTTCCTGATGAAACTGTGATGAGTGTTTCCACCAATCCCTTTCTATATAAGGATACTGCATTTGACACTTAACTAGGCATCCTGTGGGGCCTCCTACTATCCTAACTCAAGACAAGGGGTTTACTGACACTTTACATATTGCTCCATGAGCTAGCTTTTTCTAATTTGTTTTTTCTTTGCAGTAAAAAATTTGCTCCTAATAGTTTAGTGAACACTTGAGTTCCCCTTATCCCTCACGCCTCTAATATTTGGTCCAAACAGACCAGTGCTATCAACAAATTGCACAAGACAACAGTATGCTCCTGATCTGGTGAGACAAAATCGTGGGAGACTAACATCACTTGATATAATTTCTAGATTTCAGTACACCTTCCTAAAAGGAACAGCCACTGCAATGAACAAAACAGACAAAACAGGAGTTACTAATTCCCGCTACACATTATAGGAATGTCACGAAACCACAAAATGCCAGACTGCAGATTGTTCAACACTGGCTAACTACCCTTCGCCTCAGGTTACATATCCCACATGGCACCAAACACACACAATAATTATATTTCTGAATAATCGAAGAATTCAGTACGGGAGGATGGATTGTACTTGGAAAATAAGGCAGCTGATATTTCTTTTTTTAGCCTTTATTATTGTCTGTGTGAGTCCCAGTCTTATATATAGTTTCCCATTGAAGACCTCACCAGTAAGAATGACTCACTTTCTTCAGACTTTTTTTAGACATTCATTGAATTAATATTAGACAGCTCCAAACAACAAATTAATGTATTTTATAAGACTCCATCAAAGCAAGGTGGCATTTTAATAGCCATTATACAGATAAAGAATTACTGTAGAACAAATAAGGGCTAGAATTTAGAAAAAAATAGACTATATTAGTTCTTAATGCATAAATGAAGGGTTTGTTTTCTTCAAAAAGTGAAGTACTTAGTACCTATCTACATATGTATTCAGGGACAACTGTAGTTATATTCAGTTTTAGCTGTGGGCACTCACACTTCAGGAAATCAAAATCTTCTCCTTCCCTTTGTATTAAAGGATTTTGAGTGCAACAGTTTTATCGGGCAAGTTTGTCACAATTTGTAGCTAGCTGTCCAAGTAAATAAAAAGCCTGAGATATCCTGGAAAATGGAAAAATCTGAGTAACATGGAACTACAAAGCATGCTGGAAAGCATGGCCAACTCTCTGCAAGACCTCATCTTAAGCCCAGACAAGGAAGCCAGTTTTCTCTCAGCACCGACTCTATTGGGTTTGAGGTGTGCGTGACAAGAACATCAGTGTGAAAACCATCTGGTTAAATGTCCCACTGCTTTTCAAATCAAATAAAAATGTTTTAGATCGGTAAAAGAATATGGATGTGAAGCCGACATTATCTGCCCCCCTCTTTGTTTTCAGTTATTTCATCTCCTTTTTTCCTCTCCTTCCCATTTTCTCTTGCTCCCTTGCTCCCTCCCTTCCTCCCTCCCTCCCTCCCTCTGATTTGGAGACCAAAGAAAAGACATATGGTAATTTCTGCTTAGGAAAGAGAAATGGAGAAAAGGAGGACACGGGCAGCACAAGAAGAATCCAGCCTGCAGGAATGGTGAGGCAGAAAGAGATTCCAGAAACCAAAGGAATTTTGGGGGACAGGGTCAGACACAGAGAAACTCCGACACAGAGAAATAAACAGAAAGGAAGAGTGGTACCCAGGCAGCCCCAGGGGAGACAAGAGGAATATTTAAGAAACTGTTTCTGCCATGAGTTTAGTTTATGGAATAAAATGCATGATTTAAAAATTAAAATAATGATAAATTACATTTAGGAAGCTCATACATAGAAAAAAATATTCCTGGTTCATTCTTTTTTAAAATTATTAACTATTAAATACTGGTTTTGTTATTCTGCACTATTTTGAGATTAACTCCAATCCTTGCCACTGACTTAATCCAGAACTGAACTAAAGGTACTCAGTGAGATTCCTTGGGTAATCTGGCTACCTCTGACTCTCTCCTGAGAAAGTGTTCTTCCCAACTAAAGGTACTTAGAAATCTGGATGTCAAAAGCTAGACACAAGCAGATAATTGTCCACAAGATAGCTCAAAATTCACAGATATTTCTATCCCAGGATCATCTCTTGATGATCTCTATATGTAGGCCAGCAAAATTATTTAATTTCCCTCAGCCAGATAAGGGAGTATAGAAGCATTTTCTCCAAACTCATAATCCAAATCCAAAGCTGAACTAAGAGAAAACCTTTAGAAATATTGTCCTATGGATTCTCCATGGACCAGGCTGCTTCTGCATGTCCTAGCAAGCATTTTCTTTATTCTCTTTCCCTTGAGTCTCCATTTCTTATTTTTGAAAAATGAGGGAAATAAGAATGCTTTTTAAACAAAGCATTGTGAAGAAGCAGAGTTAGGAGGTAGAGAGTAATCAATCATACAAGCAGCGAGAGCAGAATTTTCTGACAAAAAGCTTGATATTACTGAGAATCATAGATTTGTTGAGATGTTGATTCTTGGGTATAATATTCCACTCTTGCTGCATAAAATTATTTTTCTGAGCATAAACTGCAGATCTACTATTTCTATAAGCAATATAAAAAGTACTTAAAAGTAAGAAGGTCAGGAAATAAAAAGCTCATGGACAGAATAGGCATATTCCCAAATTCCAAGGGAGATTGAAAACAAAATAACTTGCATTCTCAATTTGTAATTCCTTTCTGGCAATGAGAGGGATGGCAAGGGAATTCAGAGAAGCTAACAGGGCTATAATATTCATACTATATTTAAAAATGGATCAAGGCTAAAAACCAACTCAGTTGTGCAATCTTTCATCTTAATGCAGCATAGCAGCTAAGAACTGCTATTTCTTTTTAAATGCCATCTTAAGTTACTTTGAGAAGTGGCCTTTCTGTGTGATTAAAAGGGGAGCTCTTTAGAGAGAGCAAACCTCAAAAAGTGAAAAAGTTGGGAAATAGTTCTGCATAGTTCTGAAGAACAGAAGCTATCAATAATTTCAGAGATTTAAGAGCTGTAACCAGCTACAAAAAACAGCATACTTTTTCTCAGTGTAAGCTGTAAGACACCGGTGAATAATATACAGGTTTTCCCCCCTTCTTTCTGACTAGGGGGATAGTGCACTGAGAGACCACTCTTTGCTAATTTTTGGCTGTTAAGTAGGCATTCAGAGAAAATATAATTTGAGATTTATATTGGAAGGTCTTTTGATAGGTATTTATCCAATGTATTTTTATTCATGGTATTATAGTTTTTAATATTTATTCACTTCTCTTCACAGTAACCTTAACCCTCCACTTCTGTCACCTGGACAAATACTTTGGCTTTTATATGTCAGAACTAGGTCTAGACTTTGGACCAAAAAAAAAATTAAAATAATTATTATCTAATCAAAGACTTTCAACACAAATCTAAAGCAGGTATGGTACATCTTGCAAATTTAACCCATAGTTGTTCCCATCAATAATGTTCAATTTCCAATAATTCAATAAAATACTGTGTAAAATAAGAGTAATAAACACCTGAAATCTGAGGTTTCAGTTAAGTCAAGGGTTGAATTTGCAACAAGTGCATATGTCCTCAGTTACACCAGCATTAGTCACTCTAAAGCAAGTACAGTGTATTGCTGAGATTTTATCCCGCATGTACAATAATTGGGGTTTAATGGAAAAGATACAGAATAGAGCACGTTCCATAGTGAATAAAATGTTTGAAATGTTTAATGCAGTGTTTTAAAGACTAAAGAAGTAAATTATTTGGGGATTAAAGGAGCATTTGTATTTCTTATTTAACTGAAAATACATTTCAGTCCGGACTGGGCTAAGAACAAGACCAGAGACCAGGTATGAATTTCATTGTGTGACCTTGTACTTAAAATGAACAAAAGATTTCTGTTAATTCAATGAATTATGCATATGTGGAATAAAATAATAGTTTAGACACAGCAGCAACTTTGTCTACACTGGGCCTTTACCTTACTTTCAGCAGATTTAAGAATGTCTCTTTTCTCCCATGTAAAGTCAAGAACATTAAACTTTCTCATAACTGAGCTTGTGCTTTGACCCATACGAAGCACAGGCAAAGTTTTTGGAGGTGACTTCAGGTGCACAGTTCTCAGCTTCTGAAAAAATTGTGACTTAAGTGTTTCTAACTGCATATACTTATTTTCAATTGTCTAAAGTTATAACGTGAAGTACTATAATTTTATGTTTTCTAACTCTATAACCCAGTTTCTAAAATGCAAATGCATGCTCATATATATAGGCTGTTTTTTTCTAATGTTCCAGAAGAACAACACTATGCAAATATTCATCTCTTCTGAAGGAGAAAAGAAGGCAGTTTAGAGGTCTCATTATTGTTTTAAATTACTATGGGGCTAAGGTCATAAAATTTAAGCAACACAGCTTTAGAAAAATAACAAAAGGTTTTATTTTAACTGCTAGTTCTTTGAAATATGTGCCTGTGCATACTCAAATCTCAGTACACTTAATGAGAAAGGAATTTTGAGGGAAAAAGATTAGTAGAGAAACCTGTGATTGAAGACTCTATCAAAAGCATTGTGAATGTGAAGGGTGAACTGAGGTCACCCAGGTACTGTACCTCTCCAATTCTTTATTTCTAAGCACATGGAATATTTCACTGTAATTAATTATCTTTTTGTGTAATATGTGTACGCACAAATGTGAGTGTGTGAGCATGTGTGTGTGAACAGACAGAAGGGACAACATGGTGATAAAGGCTACACGGGTGTTGCTGCTTTTGTCACTGCCAAGGTTAAAACAGATGCTAGGATGTTGGTACCATAAACAATATATGGGCATGGTGTGCAGGAAAAGGAAAAAAATTCACCAATATGCAAGAAAACAAAAGACTTCCAAACTGAAGGACAGTAAATTTAGATACTCAAGAAATTTAGAAGCAGTCAGGCAAACTGTACCAGGAATGGCTTGCTTGCATGGCAATTCTGGTACATCATTCTAAAACAGCTTTTTAAAGGTAGCTGTAGTTTTACTAGCAAAATTAAGCTTGTCTTCCCTGTTGAAATTCTAGTTGCTTTTGACAGAAAATAATTTCTCATCTAAATGATGGAGGGCACAATGTGTGGTACAGTACATCTGTTTCTTTACTGGTTTCCTTTAAATAGTTCATCTCCCAACTGCTGAGTTACTTCATTTAGCTTTATTCTCTTCCCATTACATCCCATTGGAGCCTTCCCCATTTTCTCTCCACTAGAGTCAGTGCTAACGATAGTAATTTTCTGTTGCCAATAACACCACCATACATTTCCCTCTGATTTAGGCAAAGGCTTTATGGTGAATGGTTGAAGACAAACAGCCCAGGAGATAGAAATCTATCCTGAGGAAGAATCCTGTGATCTGACATATGTATTAGTACTACATTTATATTTTAGTTGTCCTCTAATAATCTATTCATTCTCCAGAAGTTCTCAAAAATGATTGCTAAAGGATTTGGTATTCTCTCTTCAGTGTCTTAAAACTCTTCATCAAATATCACCTAATCTAGGTGATTCAGATATTCTAATTAATCAAGTACTCTTTTTTCATGTTTTGCAATATGATTACTCTCACTCTTTCTCTTCCTCCAATTTCTTAGTGGTCTTCATTAACACTCTACTTGACTAATTATTATATTTTGTTCTTAATGCAAAACTAAAATGAATTTTATCTTATTCCAACAGTGGTTGTGGCTTTTTAAAATATTCTTTTAGCTATAGCATATTGATAAAAACTTCTCTGAAAGTATTCTACCCACACAGTTAATGACACTGTATTTTCTCTCCTAATTTTTTTCCTTTTTGTATTTTGATTATTTATCTGTTCTTTCACAATGAATTCTTTCTTTATCATATATTGTTTCTGTTTTTTGATCAACATTAATACTTGTTCATACAACTACCTGAGCTTTTCTTACATCATCCGGTCTTCCATCAAAAAGGATTACAGACCCAAGAATCATGTTTATTTCCAGTTATCTCTTTGTAGTCATTAATCTTTGCCTGAAAACTCCTTCAGAGTCCCACCATGCCGTTATCTGTAATCAAGCCGCTCTGTACTGTTCTGTCATTTAACTTAGTCAGGGAAGTCTGTCATTGTTTGAAATTTTTCTACTGTTTCAGATTCCATTTAATTGCTTCTTGTTGGACGATGTTGTTCTAAAACAGTAATATACACAACTGTACACTATGTTGCTTTGAGAGTTTCTTCATTCTGATTGTTTTTTTTTAATTTTAATTTTATTAAAAGATATTCCCGTATGGTATAACTAAGAATAAGCTGTAACTTATTGTTACATACAGGAAATTAGTTTTAAAACTGTAAATAGAACTAAAACCTGATTGTCCTGTGAATCTTCAGGTTTTTGCCCTGAAACGCAAAACCTCTTAGATTTTCTACCTCTCTTAATCTTTAAATTTTCTGTTACTTTAAACAATGTTTATATCTTGTCAAGTTTTCCATAACTTTCATCAGTTATCAAGAACATCATCATACATATCACTCTATACACAAACATTTCTAATTCTTGAAGATTTACCGTTGTTCCTTTTGGTCAACATAATCAGCTCGAAGGTTTTGCCCTTAAATAAATACATAGCAAGAATGTTTTACTAGCATTTCACCTGTTATTTTATGAGTTACTAAAACATCATGCTTCATTCTGATTATTAGAGTTTTCATCCACTTTCTCAAATGAGCTTTCAGATTAAATACTCTCTACTAGTTTCTCATAAAATTGCATTTAGGGCCAATAGCCAATTCCTCACATATGTGGTCTCATCAGTGTTTGTCCATCAAAATGAGGCTACCCTCTGTGCTAGGCAGGCTTTTAGCTTAAACACACTGTTTAACATTAACATTCAACATATTGTTAGAACAGATGGGACTAATTCCAGTCTTCATGTATCGTATTCACAGACATATACCATGCAATAATGTTGCTGTTAGTTGTAACTGTACGTGTGATGGCTTTCAACATTTGGATTTGGCCCTTTGTTCCCAGCAAGGGTAGGACTGAGCCCAATACATTGCTGTGCAACTTGGACAAGCTCTTTCTTCTAAGACTGAGCTTAGCAAAGTAGCACATATACACTAAGTATCACTAACCTAAATGGGAGAGGTGAGTGCAAAGACATTCCACTCAGAAACTGGCACCTGGATCGTTGACCAGGAGTGCAGCCCAAAGTCCTGTCTCTCTGCCTTGTATGTACAACCTTGTGTGGAACATGTAATAGAAGATGGCCAAATATTCCAGAACAACCAGAGAAACCTTCACCTAAAGGTTAACTTAGCAGAACCTAGCACACAGGCAGATGGACCCATCCCTGATTATACCTTCAAGATACAATTGCTGAGACAGGTTTAGATGAAAATATGCTTCCTCTGACTCTCAAGGGATCCACCATGTGCAGGATGTCTTAATGAAGCCAACAGTCTGTTTAGAGATTTGTTTCTTATGAATTGACCATTCAAGTGAAATACACAAAAACTTCATGTCTCTGTCGAGCAATCATTACTGCTAAAATTTTCATAAAGTCCTCTATTGAGTGCAAGATCAGTCGCCAGCCTGCAGTGCTGTGTTTTTCACACACTCACATTACATATATAGATACATAAACACGAACTAGATTCCTCTAAACTCCCTTTCCACTAGGGAAATGAGTACTATCTCTCCATAGCTGCATGCACTCACACAGGATGATGCAGACTTGCCAGAGACCTCGAGAGAAAAAGACAGTGCAAGCTATTACTTACACATGCAATAATGGGTTGTACATTGATAAGCCCTTTTGTCTCTTGACTAGCTTGAGGAACACCATGACCAAAGCATTAACAGGAACACGTGGAATGGGATTATTTTTTAGACCCACTGCTGTTGCAGGATAACAGGCACAATCTTCAACTCTGGCACCCACCAGGGCTCTAATTTGTAGTTTCTATAGTAAGCATTCCTACCAGGATGAAAAAGAAGATCTTGAAGCCTCAGGGCTAGATGTTCTGATGGAGGAGAAAAAAAGCTCTAATAAAAATAATTTGTGTTTTGTTTACAGTGAACTCTGTATGGATTCTAGCCCAAACTGAACCATCCAAAATTTTGTATCTATATTATAGCTTAAGGAGATCTAGTACAAAACCATCAATACAGCCTAGACAGTGGTTCAGCTGATCAGATGAATCTACTTTATTTTATCTTCAAATAACTACCCTGATAGTTATTCAGCCACCCAGCTAAATTGCATTCTATGCTCCGTTGGCTTTAATGTCTGATTAGGTGCTTCACTTAATCACCCACAGAAATGAATTCAGAGTCATCTGAGGTGCTGCAAATATATGTTGCTTGGAATCTGACTGAAGCTCCAGACAGGTATGGCTATTTTATAGATCCTGTACCATAAAGTCCAAGCCTACACAGATGTCTCTGACATCTCAATTTCAATATGAGGGCAATTGAACTGAGCCCTAAATATCTATTGACATGTAAATACACATGTAATTGTCTATATTTGAACTTTAAATCTATCCTGTTTTCCTTGAGCTATGGGAAAAAGTGGCCTGTCTGAGGACCTACAGGTGCAAAGGTTACTGGGGTGAAGGAGAGGAAGACTCAGAAGACACCAGAATGACAGTCATTTTACTCATGCAAAAACCCAAAGCTACACTGGTACTGAGAGGAGCTCCACATTTTTAGTGTTAAGTTCTGTAGGTCTGCCATGAAACTAAAAGCAAATCCTAGGTGTGAGAGTAAGGCTCTGATAAGGGCACCAAAACTTGTGGTTCCAGGAATATATTCTAAGATTTTATTAGATGCGTAGGAAATCTTAAACCACATCTTATTCCAGCATCAGTGGGACTCTGCTAAAAGTATGGCTTGCTGTATATCATCAACTTATCAACTGCCAGTTTTAAGGTTGCCTTAAACAGTTCTTTATTTCTGGGTAAACTAAACACTGACAATGTCTTCTAAATCTTCTTACAGTCCAGAGGATGCACGAGTAGCCCAACAAGTCCCAGCAGTAGCCATTATGGGCCTGGAGAGCTGATAGCCTGGATGCTGCAGAGGTTGATCTGCTTGCTAGGAGGTGGCTTCTGGAAGCCACCAAAGTCAGCAATGACTAGAACCTTGTCTAAAATTGGCCGCTTTTTCATGACCAGCCACATGATTAATTTAAGACAGACTCTTTTTTAGCTTTCATCTAATGCCTAAATCATCAATGTCTGTCCTAGACATTTCTGGTCAAAAAATCTGGTGGTCTCCACAAATGCAGGACTTGGAGCTAATTCACATTGAGATTTTCTTTTAGGTTCATTTCCCTCTAAGGAAATAAAATTGCTTCTGTCCATTATACTTGATACAGAATTTAAGATTCTCAAAAGAGATAAAATGCAAGAAGAATTACTATGTATTCCAGAGGAGCAATTACCAAGAATGCCACCTGAGAGAGTCTTCAGATAAACTTCAGATAATCAACCTTCAGAACTGGTGAAAAAAATGAAAGAAAAGAAACAAATAAAGAAAAAGACAGAGAGGAAGGGAGAAGGAAAAGCCTGAACTTAACTCAAAACTACATCCAAAGCAGTCAGCTAAGGGGAATTGAGAAGGTAGACCATGCCTAGCAGTTACAAACCTGGTAAATACTTTTGCAGGTAAGTTCACAGAATGAATACAAATACAGAAAATGATTAGAAGGTAAAGAAATGCATATGCAAGTAAGTGGAAACTCAAGACATCTATGTTAAGCTTCTAGACATGTCACAAACTCTGTGTAATTTAAGATTCATTTTAGCTGCCAAAACATCAGGACTCCACAACTGTTTGAGGAGCTCAGTGATATCCCATCTGAACTTGAGCTGCTAAATCATGAAGTGCCTGGCTGTCCCTGGTCCTCTGCAATATCTGTCAGCCTTGTCTAGATTTCCTGGATTCCCTATGATATTTCAAATGGTACTGGACATCTACATTTAAGCAACTGACTTGACCTGTTAGACATTATGTCAGTAAGTATTTTGAGAATTAGCGCCTCTTGTATCCTATGTATGAGAGTTTTAAATCCCATCCTGCAGTCACTCTGTCTCAGTTTCCCAAGAGTGAAAATGAGAGAATTAAAACAATAAAACCAAACCACTCATGCAATGCTTAGACCATTAGGCAATGCAAGCCACATAAGTAGTCGGAGGGCTAGAGAGGCATGTGTTTTAAAAGCAGCAATGAAAGCTTAGAGTGTAATGCAAACATTAACTGTTGATAGTGAACAATATTTTAGAATGCCAAAGATATAATAAAACACTTCATATTTTTCTGTTAACTGACTTTGAATGCTGGTCCCAGTTTCTGTCATAGTGTGTTTTATCAATCTTTTTTTAAGACACTTTTTTTCACCAAACTGCAATAATAAGTGATAAAACTTCAGAATATCTTAAATGATTAGGACAACCTACAAATAGATAGTTATATACAGTTCTTAATCAGAACTAGTCCCCACTGGGCTGTGATTTGATTGAACTGCTTTTATCTCTGTGAATCCAGAATGGAGTCTTGTATAAAGTTTCACAGTTGCAGAAAACTGCATGAGAGATTTTAGTTGCACATATATATATTTACATCTGTTTCTCTGCAAGTCAACTTTTTTTTTTTTTTTTTTAAATCAGCATACTAAGTGATGTAGGCCTGCAAGTCTGTGTAAAATTATAGCTTGTCCCAGGGATACACATTGCACCTATGCATCAAAAAGATGCATAAATTTTGTTACTGTTTATATCTAGTTCATATACTGTGATTTATGACTGTTTTGATTGTTTTCCTGCACTTTGGAATTGGTTTACCTGCGAAATAGCCTTCACACTAAGAAACTGCAATATCATCTGCATCTTCAAATATAGAGTATCTGCACAAAGTCACTACAAATTTCTACTTCTGAAGGACAGTGCAGCCTATTACACAACAAATTATCAAAGTTAATGATGATTGCGTATCCATATACATATTCAAGCACTTGTGAACCAAGTCTTGGGACTGAATCTGCATGGGGCCTACCAAATATTATGGAAGCGTCATTCCTGCACAAAAATAACAGCGGGTAGGAGCTGCATCTGCTATGTGCACAAACATGCTCTAAGGAGAAATAAAGTATTTCATGAAAAAACACTGATTTTTAAAACACTATGTTTCAATGCATTTTTTAAAACATACATATTGATAAAGAACTGAAAAATATTTATACTGTAAAGTTAATAGGAATCCAGCTGTTTCTTCATATAAAGTCCAGACACTCCAGGTAAGAGAAACAAATCTTCCTAATTCTGACTACAGTCTAGTGAATAACTTTCCTAATGCCCAAGGGGGACTAAACACAAGGAGTTAATTTCCATGACGTAATGAATGATTAACCATGAAATCTTTTTATCAGAAAATCACCTTTTTATTAAAATGCTGATTTAATTAATAGAATTTTGCTGTTGAGAATATTATATATGGAATATATTTGTTCTCAAATGTATGTTATTCCATGGACATTAATTATAACATTGTGATATTCCCTATTCTGTTCTGTACAGCTAGTAAGACCTGTACTACTAAATCATACTTAAAAGGAGTGTGATGGTTGTTGCTTAGGCAACAGAATGAATAAATGCAGGTCAGAATATGCTTCCAGAAAAAACAAAAGCAGGAATATATAATACAGAATTAATAAGAAATATGTCTTAACTGATTTTTACTGTATTGAACTATTAGATTCAATGCAAAGCAGATAACCTATCTGAAACATTTAAGTTAGTAAGATGTTAAAATCTAGTTTAATATGTAAAGCATTGTAATAAAGGTAAAGCTGTTCTGTCATATTAAGCAAGAATACAACATACTAAGTTTGGAATAATCTGAATTTTTCTCTTAGCATAGTAGGTGTTTCTCCTCTCATTTTCCTATATACTTTCTAAGTTTAATTTTCCCTTTAATATTTTGGATAGGATGAAAAACAGCTTTTAAAACACTCATTTAAATTTTTCAAGAGAGGCTTTTCTTACATAATGCTGATGTATTCAAAGGAGTGATATAAAAAGAAATCTGTGGTTTGTTTCCATTAAAATATAGGAAATATTAGATTTTTGGTACAGACAAACACTGAAATATGCAAAAGCACAATGAACAGTGAAATCAATAAACTGGAAATTATAAAACTACTGAAATTATAAATTTTCTTTATTACTACACAATTTCACAGCTCTTTTAATGTCATTGGATTTACGAGTCTAATCTTCCATTCAATGCATGCTACCTCAGCTAATATTAAGAGCAATTATGTATTTTATCTGTAATATATCAGAAAAGGCTTAAAATTACTAGAAAACACTGGCTAACGGAGAATAATGCAAGCAAAACTTAATCTGCCTGATACATTAGAGGTTTGATTTGTACATTTTATAACAAAATCTTGTATGCAATTTGTATTTATACATAAGTACAGTAATAAGAGATGTAGGAAAGTCGTATAAATTCCCTGAGAACATGGTTTAGGCCCCTCCAGAGGCAGGGTATGACTGAAAAGCCCTCCAGGGCAGTTATTTGACTCCTCTGGTGCTCATAATTTACCTGTGGTAGGTGTAGCCCTCTGCATCTGTTATGCCACCTACACCCTCTTGTGAGCAGTTTTCTTTTGTAACCTCTTCAAGACTAAATGATCACCTACTTATGTAACTAATGCTACAACATATATAAGAATATGTAGTTACACTTTGGGAAACTGCTGCATGATACACTTCCCCCCCTTCCATATTGCTGGGCTGACAGCACAGCCTTGCTTTAAAGAATATTTAAAGGTACAGATTACATTGATTTTTACTGATCTAAGCAAATGATCACATAGCAGCCATGTAAAAATAGGAAGAAATGTCTACACTCGTATAATGTGAAAATGGCAGAGATATGTCCCTTCTTAATTTTTTGATCAGTAGTCCAAAGGCATATAATGATGTTGGCAAAATAATTTAAAGAGGAAGGACACAACTCATGTGATGATTTTAAAGTTATAATATTCATCTAATTTCACTTCTATTTCTTATATGGCAGATAGAAGTCATGAAAAGTTAGAATTGCTCCATAATATACATGGATACTAAAAATGTATTTTAAAGATAATTTAGAATATGTTTTTAGCCCTAATACCTTTTAAGAAATGCAGTCAGGATTTTTGGAAGAGGCTCAAGTAGGAGGAATACTGAAGCAGGTAGAAAAGTGATTATATAACAGCCTTACAAGTAAGCTTCTCTCTTTACTGTCAATATTCTTTTCAATAGAAAGTTTGTGCATGACCGGTCTGTTACTTTACACCACCAGGATTGAAAATCCTGACCTAACTAAATTTTCATTTAATTCAAACATTCCTGATAAATGCCTAGAGTTAAAACATGAAAATGGAACAATTAATAGGAATGCATTACTTTTCCTCCCATGGCATAAGTTTCAACAAGTGAATCCCATAGCCTGATTATCTAAGATGCAAAAAAATATTTAATCAAGACATCCAGAATTACTTGCAGAGAGAGAACACCTCAATAAATTATTTTCTGTTATTAAAATACCTCTCAAGGCAAGAATGGCATTGCATGTTCTTTAATTATCATTACAAGTTAATGTTGAAATAAAAATAAGAATATGATGCACTGCAGAAAGGGATGCTTGCAGCTTTCCCATACTATGAAAATTCTGCAATGGATTAAAAGAACTGTGCATTTTTCTTCTTTAATGAGGGGACCGATGTGGGAGAGAAAGAACATTAATACTCAGTTTTTATTTTATTTCAGGCTAGACTCTTTTGTAATGTGTACAGTCTGGAAGTTTTTTATAAAAAGGCAGTTTATATATTAATTCAGCTACACATAGGAAAGTGAAACATTAAACAGATCTCAGTGCAATGCAGAATAGCTCTAAGGTTTTTATGAGCACATAAGAGAAAGACGAAAAAGGCAGCCACAGTGTATATACACAGCTATGCACGGAAGATTTCTTACCATGAATTGCACATTGTCAAATCCATTAGCCAGCAAGTGGTTTTCATACTGAGGTAGCCCAATATTTTCCAACCATTGTCCCACTGTCTGGACAGGGCATCGGGGTCCTGTAGGAGGGTGAAGAGGGAGGCGTTTAAGCAACGAATAACCATCCACTGGATAATAGCGGTAGTCCTGGGCTGAGAGGTGGCATTGCCACATCGTGTTCCTGGAAAAGTTGGTATCAAACGAGCCCGCCAGCTTGACAGATTAATGTTTTCAGCAAACAGAAAAGTCAGAAGTAAAACATAGTTTTCAGGGCAGTATATAACGTAAGATCTGATCGCAGCTCTACATTTCTTGGATATTAATCTTTACTACAGACCAGTACGTCACACAGTAGGGGGAAAAAAAAAAAAAAAAGCACATCAAGCTGTCAGCTAAGCTGTTCTCCTTTATATGTGATTGTTGGAATACTCCACAATGAGCAATGCACTGCCAGCAGCAAGAATTCTTTTTATCAAGTACTCCTACACTCATCAGTATGCAGCTCCATGCTTCTTGCTCCCCCTCGCTCGCTCCCCTTCATTACCCAGCCTAGGCTACACCTCGCATTTTCAATAATAGCCATCAGATAAGGCAGATTTTTTTTTTTGTCTGCAGGCTGTAAGCCTGCTGCTGCTGCTTCCTCCTACACACCCATCCAAGTGTCAATCTTGAATGATGAGAGCAGTCAAAACAAATGCAGAAAATAGCAAGATTCAAAAGCAACCTAGAGCATAAATCTGAATAGAGTCTTCATATCAGTTATGCTTTACATATCTATTTGTTGTAGATTTTTACATTTAACAAGACATTAAGAAACACAATACTTAAAGCATAGTCTATGGCATGGTTTACTATGCCTTCCCCTTTTCCCTTTTAATGTAAGAGAGGTAGTGGTCTGGATCTCTGCTTACATAATAGCAAAACCTTTTCATGAATCAATAATGAATACATTTCACAGTTTCTCTTGTGTAGTACAGCAAAAGACATAAAAGGCACAACAATTTTAGTCAAAGTAATTAGATTATCTGCATGATTTCTTCAACTGTAAAATATTATAAGACACAAGAAAACCTTCATGCCGACATATAATAATTCAAATTGAAAAGGTCACAATTTCAAATGAATAATTAAAAGAATAAAATTGTAAATATATATATTTTCTTTAAAAATGTGAATGATAGCATGTAGACATATAAGATTTGCATGACTTCTGGGAGGATTTAAATTTTATCAACTATAACTGGGAAAAAAAAATTTTAATGAGCGGAAAATTAATTTTCTGCGTAAGAAGCCAAATACCTCATGATGTATTTTCTATCTACATTTCATCTTTGAGACAGTTTCTCTCGAGATGGAAATATTTTATTCCTTTGTTCTGAAAGGAATGTTTACTAAACTTTTGTTTTTCATAACCATATGAAAGGACTTAGCAAAAAAAAGGCAGAAAATAGGTACATTCAGGGTACAATTCTAGAAGGAATTCTATCCATGGTGCTTCATTTACTGAGCACATTAATTACTCTTTTTGTTTTCTTATCCATTGTGCATCTCAAGCAATGACCATCTCTAAGGAGAAATCTAATTCCAGGGATGAGGAAATTACAGACACTTGTCAAGGGGATAATATGGGACTAATGGTACTACAGCAGATAATTGTTTCATAGAAATCCAAACCAACAGTCTGACCAAGACGTTATAATAACCTGTCTCTTCCAGTTCCACACAGAAGGTCCCTGAGCAGTCACAGAACAGATTCTAAATATATAGAAAAACAATATTTTAAGAGTTTCAACTCTAATCTGACTAGTCCTTGGACTAAAACTCGATGACCTTTCACTCTGATATGGTTGCCTGGATTTGTGAAACATCTCATGCAAATCCAAGTCCATAATAATTTTGTAGAATAATTTTAGTTGAGCATAGATCTTTCATGAAGTTGGAAAGTAGTCTAAGTTCTCTTCTAAGATCTTCAGTTATTCCAGGTGTTCTTACTGACTTGATAAATTTACAACACAAAATATGAAAGGTTCATTATGTCTTTAAAAAGAATACTGAACATTCAACTGGTAAATCTGCAGTTGCCAAAGAACCTTTTAGGAGTTTTCTAATTGCTAAATGTACTTCAAATAAATGAATGGATGATTAATTTCTTCTCAGAGAAAGTAGGTATGCCAAACTGATAGTAAATCTAGGTCTCATAGAGATAGAAATGCATTTGTTCACACATCTGCAAATCATTCCTATTTTGAAAAGCTTTCTCTACTATAAATCAAATTTTTTGTATAGACATATATCATAATCCCTTCAGGATTGTACCCAGGCATGAAGGGTAGGCTACGCTGAGCTGAAATATCAGAGACTTCCCTTGAGTAGGTAAATTCAAAAGGCTGGGCAGGATCTTCAGAGGGCAAATTGAAAACAAAAATATCTAAATAAGATGAGATAATTCTATCCTTTCTGAATTTTTCTTAGTTGACTGAGAATTTAAAAAATTATTTGAAAAGGATTCCTGATTCTGTCTTCCCTTTTCCCCTGTAAGCAGAAAAATTGATATCAGAAAGAGAGCTAATGAAGCATAATCCCTTTGAATGGATTATGCATGACTGGCTCCTGTATTTCCTACAAATGCAGAGACACAAATGTCTCCAATATTAAAAAATTTCTGCCCACAAAAAGGCACACACAATAATCAATATACTAGTTCCATGGTCAAACTGCTTCTTCCTTACCTTACTATAAACAGCATGGAAGCTCTGCTGCCAATAATGAGGAGTGCTTGGCCCAATGCCTGGCAACAGTGTAGGCAAAATTCAGTTGCTGAGTGGCTCCCCAGACACATTTCCTCATGTGGCTGTTGGTACTAACTGTCTCCATGGCTCCAGCCCTGGATGATTATAGCGCTGCTGGTCCCACTCCCTCCAACTCTGTCCTTGGCCAGTATAACTACACGTCTGAACCCATCAACACAACATATGGTTGCTCAGCAAGGGGAAATGAAGTGAGGAGACACAGTCAGCTTGCTGCCTAGTGCTCATCTCTGACTATTGTCTCATTGCTAAACTATCCTGTTATCTACAAGACTTTTCTTCCCTCATGCTTCCACCAAAGGCTGTAGCAAGGCAAAGGCAGGCACCGAACAGAGCCACGGGTGTTTGCATTAGGGAACTTGCAGCTCTTTAAGATCTCCGTATCTTTGGCCAGTTCAGGTGTTTTACCTCAGGGGGGTTGCTTGGGCCGTTTTTCTGAGCCAGTGCAATGGGAACTTGGAGGAGATGCTCCTGCTTTGAGACTAAAAGGCTGCCTCTTGATTTTTTAAAGTCTATGACTCAGTACCAGCCCCACAGTGTGCTGCTACAGGCAGCACCTACACTTTGCCTATGCCTAGAGCCAGAGTCGACGTTGAAAACACCATGCAGACAGTATGAGATGGTCTCACCTCAACATATTTATGCACTACCAAGCCTTCCTGTGATTTCAAAGCACATAAACTGCATGATAATCCTTCTGTGATACCACAATAAAAAAAGATGTACCCATTCCTACATGGGAAAACTGACACTTAAGTCTCTTACAGAGATAGCAGTACTTGGCTCTTTCTTCTCCAAGGCAACAGAAGAAGCACCCTGAAGTGATGTCTGCAAGAAAGATGCCATCTGGTATGCTATACAATAATTTTTACAAGACATCTTGTTCCCAATGGGATTCAGATATGTTTATTGTGGGGTTTGGAATTGACTGAATCGGTGATATCAGAGGGCACATGATTTCAAACATGTTATAAGGCAGATCTGCTCTAAATGCTAAGTAATTTAAGGGGCTCTCAATTTTATTTTTCCTACTGTTAATAATACGATTTTTTCTTAATTTTTCTTTGTTTTTTGACTGAGGAGAAGAAGTAACTGCAGTGATTACTTGCAGAGGAGGTGTTTCCCCAGGCATTATGAGCAGACTATTTTATACAATTCTTTTTTGATACATAAATACCTGTTAAACATTGCTAAACACTCCTGGTGTTAAGGAATCAAAAAGTGGAGGATTTTAGTAGTGACTAGTAGTGACCAAAAAGATTCTGAGTAGAGAATAGGAAAGACTGAATCATTTAGGTAAGCTGACAGGTAAGTTTAGCAAAGCTGGAGAAGAAATTGATACTAGAGTAAGTACTGAAAACTTTTTTTTTTTTTAATTAAAGCTTCCAGCCTTGTATAAAGCTAAATGGAATATATATTTTCTCTTTGTATTTATGATTTCAAGCAGATAAAGAAGTTACTTGTCTACATTGTGATGGAACTTGAGTGACAGCAGTTAGCATGGCAGGGTGTTCTAATGAATAAACTTAACCTAATGCATGTATTTCTGAGAGGAGATAAGGAAAGCTAGGAACAGGATGTTGTATGAGAAAAACTATGCCAAACATCCAGCAGAACACTATAATTGAAGTTTATTATGGGAGCATACTAGGTTACAAGAAAGGTATGCAGGATTCTGGTTAATCTTATGCATTTCAGTTATATTATAAGGCAACTCCAAAGGCTTAGAGATTTTAAATTATCTTTTTCATAAAAATTTGAAAAAATGGATGCCTTGCATAAAATCTTTAAGTTCTGTTAGCAGCTGGGCTCTTTGGATGATGATAGATAGCACTGTGGATGATAATATTTGGTGATGCTGAATATTTCTCTGAAAGTACTTTTAGAGACATTTTTCATGGCATATACAGAAAAAAAACCAAAATCAACAGGGGCAGCTTGAATTTAAGTAACACTATCTAGTATTTACGATCTAAAGGTTACATTCCATTGCTTTTGTGTGGCTCAGAACTCATAAAAATAGCTCTCAGATCACAGTTGATCAAGCTAATGGAAAAACCCTCAGTGACTAGGAAAAATCATCCTCATAGTTCTTTTCTAATTTTTATACCAATATTGATTATAACTCTACATTGCCACTGCGTAAGTGCTGAATCTTTAATAACTATAACCTCAAAGTCAACAAGGAAAATACATTTTTCTTGACAGATGATTTGCCAGCAGTGACCTGTACTTGGTGAACTGCACTGGCCCTTCTATAAGTTTGAATTTCTGACTGTTGATGTATTATTTACCCAGAAAGAACTCAGTCAAAGCACTCCACTATATCATGAAACATACATTTATCACAGACACTTCAAAGTTAGAATATTTTTCATGTTCAGTTGATTGCTTTGACAGCTTTAATTTAGCCTCCTTCAGAACGCGTGCTGTTCAGTCAATGAGGAGCAGATCTAATTGGAAAATTAAAATACCTGTTTTCTAGAGCACAGCCACTGGACTAGGACTTATTTCTATTCAAGAACATGCAGAGGAATCTCTGTCTTTCTCTTTCTCTCTCTCTCTCTCTCTTATTTGGTAACATATATTACCAAGCAGCAAGACTGCTTGAGACACAATTAGTCTTTCCAGATTTTGATTTTCTATATCAAATTAATAGATTTGGGGGATAATTTTTTTCTCAAGACATTGGGATAATCAAATGTATATATCATAAAGCATTGCAAAATGCATTTCTTCAGTCAGATGTATATCCTTGGCGTTCAGAACAGAAATACAAGATGCAGCCTACTGAATTACAAGGAATTAGTTAAGAATAGATGGATGTTTTACTGCAAGATCACAGGATCAACTGCATTGGATCAGAGCACAGCTTCATCTAGTTCATCTAGCTTCATCATTCATCAGTGTCAATCACAGTGGCTGCTATTAGATGACTACAGAAGAGCATAAGAATAAGATGGACATCCAGCAGTCCTTTCCTCGCATTTTCCCAATTTCCAGCGAATTGCAGCTAAATGTCTTCCTGAAAGTGTCTTTATGCGTAATTGTCCTTTATGTGTTTTTCTGTGTTTTGGTGGTTGATGAAATATGGTCTAAGAAAGAGTCATCCTTATTCTGAATTCAATGGAAGTTAATAATATTTTCTGAAAAAAGGAGTTCCTGTCTCAGAGCAATTTCTGTCCTTGTCTTGGGAAGTTTTACGGGATAATAGTAACACTACACTCACCACCTCTGAGTAATCATTTTCACTGCTTTCATCTAGTAAGAAAAAAACCCCTTGAAAATTTACATGACACCATGACCAATCAAAATATTTTACTTAATTCAGTAAAAATTTTAGACTACTGTTAAAAGCTAGTACACTGAGTGCTTATATATAAAAAATGTAAACTACATAGTCTTGCTAAAAATACTAAGGAAGCTCAACTCTTTATCCTATAATTCCTGGCACCATAAACCCAAATTTATGCAATTTCAAATTTGAGCAAATCTTTTTACAGCTCTGTGCTAAGCAACACTGGACTAGTAAACAAGCAGAACTAGGTAACACAGAACTGGGTAACAGAGAACTATTTGAAGAAAGTACTCAAAAAATATATCTGCACAGAGATATCTCAAGAAGTTAAGTACAGCTGTTAAATAAAAGATTTCATAGATTTGGTAACTGCTACAAGATTCTGTGAAGAGCTGTGCAAACGAGAAGCATGTAATGGCACATATTTTTGAAATTCTGAATCATGAAATTATACATGATGTAAGATTAAAGATTTCTCCTGGGGTCATTTTATAAATCAGATTCAACCTGTGGCACTTTTTTTTCCTGTTTGCTTTTGCCTAGCTGGGTTCAGAGGCTCCCTTGCCCCCAGCGCACCATATTTCAGAGTGAACTTCTTTGAACAGCTGATCAGGTGAATTCCCTTCTCTCCTTCTTGTTCTTTCTAACTGCCTTTTATGGTCCATTTTCTATGCTAGCTGTTTATCTCACTTCTTATTCTCCTCCTAAATTATGGTCATTTGCTCTTTCGCCATCCTTCACCTTCAGATACTACAATTTGTCATTTTGTTTCACATCAGTCTTTTTACTTTTCTAATCTTTTTCTTCCACTTCCCCTTTCAAAACTTTTAAAACAGGCAAAAAAAAGTTCATTTAAAAATGAAATAACTTGTCTGAGATTAAACTACCATGAGATTTCTTAAGAGTTAAGACTAAGTTGGATTTGGTATTTCAGGTAATGCTAACTAATGCTAACTTAACTTCATTGGCCAGTGGAGCGTGTCACCAGCACCTGGCTCTGCCCACTGGGTGCAGACATCTCCTTACTTTTTAGGGAACAACTATCTATCTCTGCTTCCTGACAAAAAGTCAGGTTCTCAACAGCAACTTGCCTTATTACACACAAACTCTATAACCACTTTCTGTAATACTTATCCCCTGCTAACACAGGTTCTGCAGCACCACAAGAAAACTGCAGCATCTTTCAATGAATAATAAAGACGTTACTCGAGTGGGTGGCATGCTGGCACAGCTCTGGCAACTCACTGGACTGTTTGCATATGGATGAGATTATATAAACCCAGTTCATCCTGTCTGTGAGCTCCCTCATGCCAACGGCTCTATTCTCACTCTCCCACCTCTGGAGCCTAGGGTCTTGTTTCAAGAATCTGTGCTGATGCTTACAGCACTGCAAATACCTCTCATGACATTGTACTTAATCCTGCATGGCTTTTTGTTTTAGAAATCAAAATTATACAAATGCAACACTTCAGACAAGTTTCGTAAAAAGTACTCCAGGAATCATTCCTTACGTAGTTCATTTGTCAAGGCTAAAGGATCTCAGCTTGAGATCAAATACCTGCAGGTACAGCTTAGCTGAAAATGTACCCATCAGACTAGTTCCACCAATATTTTATAACAATTACTACAGGTTAATGACTATTTCTTATACTACAAAGCAGATCAAAAGTTGATTTGCTTTAATAAGCAAACCCAATAACTACATGTGGTCTCACATTCTGGTTTAGAGCTGTTTAGCCAAATTTCTTGCAACTCGTTTCAAAAGTTTCATGTACATGGATTTTTCTTCTTGCATAAATTTGATAAGAATGGCTGGGCTCTATATAAATGCCATATTGATATGCAAATAGGGGGATTTCTGTACTGACAAGATAATATATTCTTTAGAATTATGCTCTGTGAAACACTCCAAATAACCTAGCAGAAAAAAAAAGTAGCACAAAGTAACTGAGATAGGCCATCATACTCTGTAAAAAGAAAAGCAAACAGCAGAGTTTGTAAGAAATATTTATCTAAACTCATGCATGAAGTGCAAGTATTGTCAATGAATAATAAATACACTTTAGAAGTAGCTTCCAGAACAATTCACTACTTTAGACTAAACGCTATTTTTAGTGTTTCATGGAAATTCATGTTATCAATCAATAATTTAACCTCAGCCGTTTCAGAATTGTAATAGTTCAATAACCTAAAACAAAGAGCAGCAATGAACAAAAGTAGAAAAACAGTTTTGTAAAATTCCTGGTATCATACATTACATTGTAGGAGGGGTAAGTAGTGTATTGCAAATAATTTTCAAAGGATGTGAAGGCATTCTAATTCAGTACCTTCCTTAATACAGGGAAATGAAAGAAGAAAAAGATCCTAGCATTAAAATCATGAACTCAGGTTAACAGTCTGGGTTAGAAAGTAAATGAATTGCTTTAATAAGTTCAATATTCTGAATTACTTCATTTTCTGTAGGTGGAATGAAAACTAGAAACAATTTGGTGTGCTGCAAATTCTATAATAAGCCTAAGATTTTTGACTAGCATGTGATGTTCTTGTGATTACTCAAAATGTGATTACTAGAAATACGAATCCAAAGATTCATATTTGTTTAAATCCAAGGACTACTAGAAGGAAACATGAGTGAATCAGTTGAACTTACAAGAAATCATTATTAATACAGTTTTAGTAGACTTAGATCTCTTTATTATTTATGAGAGATAAATTTCATCATAGTCTCACTTGCCACATGTCCAACACATATTTTTGAGAGTAATACTTCTATCACTTCATACAAAATACCACCAGAGATACTGAGAAAAGTTTTAGAGATTTTCCACTAGAAATCATGTATGAAAATAACAAACTGATTACTAAAGCCAAATCTGTAAAACCTATTTTAGAAGTTAAGAATATTCTGTTCTCTTTAAAGTATTTTCTGGCCACAGGTTGTGAAAGCTTCATTTTTCATCAGATATTTTTAATTACATTGTTGTGCTGATTCCTATTCTGCATACATTTTTTCAATCTGGCATTGAATTTGATTCTGCTTTAGAAATAAACACTGTTCAATTTTGTCAAATAAATTGAATAAAATATTGACATACATGTGTGTAAGTGGCTACATAGTTCCAAGGTTCAGATTAAACAGCAAGGAAAAAACTGAACCTAAACATGTGATCTTTAAAACTTTCAAGTAATCTGATAATTCCTTCCACATCATTTATCATGGCTTGGAAAAAATATCTCTTAACCTCTGGAATTACAGTAAGATAATTATTAGAGCATTATAGAATGAGGGCATCATTGGCTTGTTATTTTTTAGGCACACCAGCAAGAACTCTGGCATTAACTTTGTGAAATCCAGCCAAACTGTTTTTGTGGAAACTCCCCCTATACCGTTGTTGTTCAGTAGAGAAACAGGCAAGACCTCAGTCTTACTGGAAATAACTTTGAAAATATTTTAATCCTTTTTTTTTTTTTTTCTCCAAGTTCTGAAATCTGCAGTCTTTCTTTGTTGATCCTTTTATCTCTTATCTAGGTGGGCAAAGCTCAGATACATATTCAACCCTATGGTGGAAAAAGATACATTCTGTACAGCTCAGTGACTTCAGGGATTGGTCTGACAGAGGAAATAATTGACCAGGAAAAGCAGATTGCATCATTAACATCATCCTCAGAAATGCTTTTAAATCCACTTAAGAGTTAGGGACCCACTTACGACCAAAAGAACACAGGAGGTCATGTGAGCAATATTCTTTTTAAACAACTTTCACAACCAATTAATTTGAGATCTAGCAAAATTAGGTTTTATCAGTGTGATTTTGTAAGGTTAGGCCATAGGTAGGTATATCCAAACTTCTAAAATGAAAGAAACTTTTATTCACTTGCTTTTGGTTTTCTGCAGAGTTGCACATATAGTTTTTCTAAGCACTGTCCCCAAATATGCTTAAAAATCACATGATTGAACTCTCCATTTTACTATTATTTGTCAGTATTTCTGACCTTCCTGCCCTTGGAAGTCACTGGAAATCTCAATTTCTGAGTTTTGTTTTCTGTGTATTCATAGCATTCTGCACTCTGTCTCAGAACAGATATTAAACGTGTATATAATATAGCTCTATATCATGACATATTAACATACATATCTTCTTTATAACTCAATATCTCTCACTTCTAAAAGGAAATTACATAGTGTGAGAATATTTTAAAAATACTGAAACAAAGCTTCAATAACAGTGGTAAGTACACTATTTGAATTTCCGTAGATTTGAGTAGCATTCAAACTGTACATAAATCGTTCATGTCTATGGTCACAAAGACTTCTTTTTTAACCATGTTTAAAATAGAATAGATGGATCAGCTATAAGTTTAAGAACAAAATAAAAGAAGAGATGATAGGGATTCAGCATGCATTACTCCTCTTTCTGAGAATAAGTATTTCTAGAAAATAAAAAAAACTTTTAGATTTGACAAAATTTTCCTAAGAAAAATACACTGTTTGTATTCTGTGATGGGAAAAAAAAGTTTGGTTGCTTAGAAATAACAGTACAGCAGACCAGACTGTTGATGGTTTTAATTTTAATTTTTTTTTAAAGGAGAAAATATCAGTATTGAAATAGGGCCTTAATTTCCTAAGCTGTTTCAACAGCACATTACATCTGATGTGGGGAAATACCACTAAAAAGTCTCAGTATATTAAGCCAGTCAAAATTACATCTCAATCTTGCAATTAAAAGAGAGTTTGTAGAAGACTCCTTTGTTCAAGCAGTTCTTTTGCAGGCCAGGTCTGACAGCCACAAGTAGACTGCACCAAAGTTGACATGAATTTACTTGTCATACTTGTCATACTTACTATACATTTACTCTCTAATGGATGTCAATATTTATGGCATTATAGTTCCATTTTCCTAAGTTTCTTTGTTTGCTATCAATGTTCTCTATTCCCTCTAGAAGAAATAGGCCAGAAATCATCTATTCACATCTGTGAATATAATGACTGAATCACTTTGCAACAGTTTTGGAAAAAGAAGCCTAACAATGGACACAAAAAGCATGGACAGAGATAAAAAGTAAATATTGACTGGCACATCTAGAGAGAGTGGAAATGTAAAAAGAAAATGTATCAGAGTTAAAGACTACTTTGGTAAATATGGTCCAACGACTTACATTTTTACTCTATTTTCTGTTTAGCCTGAGTCTTCTGTTGTTTTAGGCTGTTTCAAACAAAAATAGTATATGAAAAACATAGACCTGAATATTACATTTATGACACTACAGGGTGAAATTGCTAATATAATAGGAATACTTGAGTATAAGAAGTAAAACAAATGCCTGCAGCTTTTTGCATCCTAGTCTCATTGCATTTATTATAAAACATAAATAAAAGCCTACAATTATCTTGCAGTTTGCCCAGTTTCTGTAAGATTTATTTTGGGATTCAATGAATCATTAAAACAGATGCATTTTTATCTCTAGTTTAGGTTTTTATGATGTTGAAGTCAAAAAAATACTAACCCCATTATATGTGATAACTTCTGTAACATTTATATGATCTTTAGGTAAGTTCAGTGACATGCAATACATTAGGAGTATCATGTTCTCAGTAAATAAATGCTAAAAATATTGCTTCCTCATATTTTATAGCTATATGCCTTCTGTTCTCCACTATTTTATAATCTACATGATTATACACACTTAAATTGCCATTCAAATAATTTGAAATGAAGATAGTATTAATAGAAATAGGAAGATTGGTATGAATAATGCAGGGGAAGAAATGCATGTGTGAATGCACCAGAAGAGAAAATGCCTTAAAGGCATGGTCTGTCAAGATAATCAAGGACACTGCTGGCAGTGGTAAAACACTAGGGAATATGTTCCTGTCAACAGGAGGAGTGTGCTCTGATAAAAGAACAGCTCAGACAATTTACTAGCAGAAGACTCTGCGCTACAGCAACAACATTATTGCATGTGATATTCATCTTTTTGTCATTTCAAAAGGATGACCTAAAATATCTGAGAAAAGAAAGCAAAAACAATGAGCGCCACTGAAGAAAATTTTGCCACAGCGAAGGTTGATTCCTAAAGTTCTATGAAAAAGAAGTTTGCTTTTTCTAACGAAAAGGAACCCAGTAGATAAATTGATAATGCAACAGTCAGCCTACCACAACACACATAAGTGACCATGGAGAAGCAACTTGGTCCTGCACACATGCTCTCCCCCTTGCTTTTGGGTACTGAGTTTGACAGGCTCCATACGAGAGTGTGACTGACTGAAAATTGTCTTACCTAAAAAAAGAGTCACTTCTGCCTTCTGTAACATTGCATATTTACCTTGATTATGCAAAGTCCTTCCCCAGTTGTTCTGCCATTGCAAATTAAAATTCCACATTCACATTCCAGTTGTTGATAGGATACAAGGAAGGGCAGAACCAAACACAAATATGTGGCTCCCTTTCCTAAAGTGCAGTCCTATAATTGCTGTTTCAGAGTTCAGAGACTTGCAGCTAGTAATTTCAGACTGCATATGCCTTTCCTATTGAGGAAGCATCAAACAGCACTGGGAGCATATACCAGCTGCTGGAGCTGCCTCATCTCATCAGGTTCCTCTTCTACCAGCTACAGAGTCAGGTTCCTTCTGTCTTTTACTTTTTTTTTCCATCTATGATGCTACAAGTATTTTGGTCTTTTTGCATAGCATATGAGCTTCAAAGGAAAGTTGGTTGAGAAGTGATGTTATCCTTATTTTACAGTCTGGTTGTTGTGGTTGGCTATTGCAAAATTATAGTTATGTGTTCAAAATCATAAGCTTAAGAGGTGTCCCTCTTAGTGAGAAGTTTCCTGGCTCATTTTATTAAAATCTATTAATTAAGTCCACTTTATCAAAGCTCTTATTTTAACCAAATTGAGATTTTAAAAGGACAAGGTAAATGCTGCAAAACAGGGATTAAATTACAAAAAAATATATATTTGTAAGTCTATAATGTACTACTGTGAAATCTGCTTTATGCCAACATGCCTGCAAATATCCAATTAAAATTCTGCCTTAAGTACTTACATTTTATCTGTTTTCAGCTCTTGGAGGAGGGACGATATTAACTGCTTTAGAGGAAAAACACTTTGCCAAAACTGCAACCATACGGCAGCAAAAAGAAAAGGGCCAGCCTAACAAGGCTTCATTTATTAAAATAAAGTTTGACTTTTGAGTTAATATATAAGCTTTTATAGGCAGAACCACACCAGGGATGAAGAAGGCTTCACATCTGAGCAGTGGCAGTGGAACAGGAGGAAGACAGAGGAAACCAAGCATATAGCTTCAGGCAGTCAAGGGTTTTGCCCAATTTCAATTGTATTACAGCTGTACAGGGTGCAACATGAACCCTTACTCTCCTCAGTCAGCTTTTCTGGATTTGGCCCCACCCGATTCCATCTCTTCCTAAGCTGGTAAAGTCATATCTACTTTATTTTCCCAATCTCTGTGCTCAAAGTAATTTTCATCACAAATCTGAAAAGTAAGATTTCTTAAGATTTTTCCCCATACTGCAAAGGAGAAATAGCCTTGGTCATACCAGTAGTGAAGGTAAATAAACAAAGAAAATAACTTCTGCATGATGACTGTCTACAACTTTCATCCTGAAATGGAAGATTTGAGACAGAGTGCTACAAAATGTATTCTAATTCAGTGCTCGGTGACCTACTGTTAGTGCCTGGCATTAAATTTGGACTACAAGACATTGAAACACAAATATACAGTGAGCACATCAAGAAGCAATAAGGTCTTGTTTGTACAAAAAACTGGACATAAAGTGGAGTTGTAGGCTTATTCTGAATACAGCACAATGCAGTGCAGTCCTGCTTTCAAATAAGATACAGCTAGTACAGTTAACTCAGGCATAGCCTTCAGTGTTCCATAGTCCTTCTGGTTTCAAAGAAGCCCCAGAAGAGCCAATTCATGAGTCTCTCTGAATCTGCACACATGAGGGTACATGCTGCTAAAGTAAATATTCCACAAGATTTGCTATCTTCCTTGAAAGTATTTTTTTTCCATGTGGTGTGATTCTGTTTCATATACCTCTTCCAGTAGAAAGCAACAATAATCTTTGAAAAGCAAGCACTCAGGCTGTGTCATTGAGCAAGGTTTGTAGCCTTGATATTGATATTAAGACATAGACACTGCATGTGGTGTGCAAGTGTGTTAGGATTATCTCCAAGCACAGGAAAAGGCACTGCTCTCACAAAAGAGCAACAAAAAACCCTGTAAATACAATCTTCCTAAATGCAATAAGAATTTTGTTTATTTCAGTTGTGAGAAAAAGGCTTGACAGCATATTTTAAACTAAAATTTTAGAACAAGAAAATTAAGATAATTCAGTAAACTCTACCCTGTCTGCCTCTAGGTGGAACAATGAGAGCACTCAAGAGTAGGTTGAGTACATGCTCAGCTGACCAAAAATATCCTGAAATATTTTTAGCATTTATTTACTGAGAACATGATACTCCTAATGTATTGCATGTCACTGAACTTGTATACACACAGCAACTGTTGAGTGCACTTATGGACAGAATCCAAAATAGAATTTATGATTAGTAGAATTATAAAACTGTAACTCACCCTCCATGCGCTAGAACATATTTGGCAGAAATGGCGCACTCAAAAAATCAAAATGATTGTTGAATGTTTTGATGTGGAATGACTTTCAACAATTATTTTCTTACTCATTATTTTAACTGCTCTGATTTGACACAATTCTAGCTTTAATAATGATGATGATATGATATCCATTACCTATTTCAGTTTGGATTTCTTTGAAGTAAATTATTCTTTGATTATTCCCTTCCAAGTGATTTTCAAATATAAGTAAGTCCTGAGTCACGCACCTGCAAACAGCTACCAAGCACCAACCAACACAGACTTACTGCTGTGTATGTCTTGAAAGACTCCTTATTGTTGGGGGGAAAATTGTGTATAATTAGGCAAAGAAAATATGAAATTGTAGTGTTTCTTCTTTTTACTCTACTTTGTAGATAGGTTCCTTCTAAATTGTGTTATCACAGTAGTCAACCAGTGACCTATTTCATTCTGACTCAAGCCGAAGTCAGTTATATCCCAAAAGTTATTCTTTCTCATTCTGGCAACTATTCAAAAGTCTTGCAGATGCTGCTGAATGTAAACAAAGTTACAATCTTCCTAATAATCTACTTGAATGCTTAATTATATCACATAATTTTTTCCTGCAAAAGAGTGGAAGATTCCTTTTAGGTAGTTTTAGACAGCTATATCTGAGGAGCTCCTCTAAGGCACCAGTGCCATTTTGCATGCTTCAGACATTTAGACATGATGAACAATAACAAAAAAGTGCCTGCTTATCTAACTCAGCATTAATGGTTCAGATGTGCTCAATGCAGTCCACACCTCAGAAGTCTGAATTTATACATTATGAATAAGATTAATCTGTCTGACCTACCCTTATTTTCATCAAGCTCATGCTTTCTTAATTAACTTACAAGAAAAATAGATGAGACAATGTCAAAATCTAACTGAAGTCCAGATACTGGACATTTACTGTTTTTCCCCCACCTAATATTTTCTGTCCTCTCCTAGAAGGTAATTAGATGGTTTTAATTGTTTATTACTTATTTCTTCTAGCTATGAATATCTGTTCATCGACTTATTAATTGAAAATAATTCCCCACATTCTTCTTTCTTTCCTCTTTTAAAGATAAGTTCTATGTTATTCTTATTTAGTCTTTTGTCTTTTGGTACCTGATACATTCCTCATGAAATCTCACAGAAAGCCACTAATAGGCCTAAGTTTTGCTGACAGTTAAGAAACCTAACCTATATAGTCTGTTCTTTCCTTTTCTACAACTGAGGTTTTAGCTCTAACTAACTGAATGCACTAACTGTGCATTCATATGTTCACCGACAACCTTTACAGTAAGCTCATGTAATAAAAAATCACTGTGTGCTTCTCCCTTCTCTGCATCTAGTCCATGCACCCTTTCCTTTCCTCCAGTAGCCCTCTTAGGTACTGAAGATTTCTTTGTTCTTCTATCTATTAATGTACTAATATAATTATGTTATATTCAATCTTGCTAGTTGCTTCTCACTGAGTGCCTTGGCATTTTTGACATGTCTCTACACACGTGTGTTATTCCATCATGTTTAGTAAAGAGAAATTTTCCTCATTTTGCCTAAGGTAGAAGAAGAGATGAAAATTTAGCTCAGCTGGTCATTTACACTTTCTTCATATTGCTGAATGTTGTATGGTCTTTAGTAGATTTCTGTTGAAAACGTCAAAACCTCAAAGGTTTGTCTTGAACCTGTGCCCTATATATTTCTTAAAATAAAATCTCTGAATCTGTTGACATCTACCTTCTTCAGCATTTTTTTTCCCTGGGAAGTCTGTCAGTGTAATTTCTTACACAAAAATGGCAGCTAAAAACCCCCATTACTATCATGTCCAATGTCTTTGGAAAAGGATCAAGAACAAATATCTTCTTTACTGCTTCCCTGGACACCAACAGATATTTAAAAGCTCTATCTAGTCCTAATTTTGAGATCTTGAAGCAACTGTTTCTGAAATACAAGCCAAAATTTCCTCTCTTCTTCCCTTCTTCTATATGACTGTACTACTATTGTGATATATATGATAAAGTACCTACAATGTCAATTTTGTTGTAATATCCAATTAATTCTTGTTTTCCTCATTAACTGTTCAGTTAATTCTCTGCTCCTCTTTATTCTACCATTAGCATGCAAACAGCTAAGATACCTTGCAAACTGACCCATAACTTTCTGCAGTCACTTCCCTAATCTTGTTTTAAATAATTCCAGGGATGTGACCTATGTTCAAGTTGCCTTATCTAAGATTACGATTTTGTTCTTGCCAAATGGTTCTCATTTTAAATTTCTCTCTCGAGAGAATTATATTTAGAGTGTATCTGACTGATCCTAGACTTGGACATGAGTTGAGAAACAATATTATCTTGAATCTTGAACTTCTTTATTCACTGCCACGGAGCCTGATAAGAACTTTTGATTTGCTAGGAAAATTCGTAGCAGTACTTATTATTATTCTTTATCCCATGCTAATGACTAGTTCAATCCTTTGTAATTTGGCAAAATTTGACTCTTTGAAGGAGCACATCAACCATAATTTAAGTGCCAGGTGTTGCAGATGTTTCCACATCACCTTGAGCAGAAGATCAGTATCCATCAGAACCTTTTATTTCATCTTTGTAATTGGGATGTTTTTATTCCTTGGGCTAATATTTGGGGGTTTTGTCAGTTATCAAGAGTTGTTATTACTTGTTTCCTGGTCAGCACTCCTGCTTTTAATTGGTCAGAGGACATCAACAGTCATAGTCCTCTCAGTAGTTTTAAGTTTTCCTCTCCATTACCTGTACTCCTACAAAATAGAAAGCCTTAGTTTTTCATTCCTGAACGTATGCTGTGGATGAAGTCCTCAGGAGCATCCCCAGTTTTAAATCTCTTCTTTTACTGCTCCTCTAATTGCTGCTTAAGAGATTTCCCTGTAGACCTAAGAGAAGTCTTTCAGATAGCACGAGTAGGAAAATACAGGCCAAAGTTCTGGCAAGTCCATTCAAGAATTTCATCATAAGATGTCATCATTGTCTAATTTTAAATATAGCTACCTAATTATGAGCATATGACATATTTCCTCTCAAATATTTTTCACTGAGAATGAGATACTATGTAGTACAAAAAGCTCTTTATGTTCATGATAGATAGAGTATTTGTGCTTAAATTTTACATATTTTTGCTTTTATTAGCAGTTCATGAAAACACTGAAGTATAATATGAAGTATAGGACTAAGAAAACACTAAAATGAAGGATTCCATAGGAAGCTACATTTACTCTTCAGTATTATCAGGACTTTTGCTACTTGCTAATAAGTTATTAGACAAGTGAAGTTTCCTGAATACAATACTCAATGATCTAGATTCTTGCAGTTCAACAGTTGAAGTTTCTTTGACTAACACACTCTCAATATTAAAAATACAATTTTTAAGCTTTACTGGATAAACTTTTTCCACATATATTAAAGTAAAAACTAAAATCCCTCATATTTATACATAAACTGATGAAGTATTTCAAATTATGCAATCTGATACCAAGAGTTCCTAATTTTTATTCCTAAGCATAGGCTATATCTTTGCCTTTGGCTGTGTTATGTTTAAGGAGAAGCCTGCCAGCAGTGAGAAGAATTTATTTCTCCTAGATAACCTACTACTTGGTTATTATTTAAACAAAAAAAAATAATATACTTGAAATATAACATGTTTGATGCATGTAATGCATTTGATTCAATAATAGTTCCCTTTGCTTTCCTGCCTAAATTGTGTTTGACTGAATCTGGAGATGGCCAAAAGGAATGAAAAGTGGAAGAAATAAATGTAAAGCTGCATACATTCAGGTCTATAGTAGAAGGACATGTTGTTATTGCAAGCTGCATGGAAAGCAAACAGATAAATTTTAAGGAAAGATAGCTTTATTTTGATTGATCATAGCTTGATGTCTTAATAAAGGGCAAAGTCAGATTATCATCCTAAACTAGCTAAAGACTGTTAAGGAGTTGACAGAAAAGAAAAGGAATGTTGGTGTTCAGAAAGCTGCACACTGAATAGAAAGTAAGTTAGGACTCAATGTCCACTCTGGGAAAAGAAGCAAAGAAAAGAGTAGATCTTCTGCCATCTGCAAGAGTTGAAACACCAAATGCCATATTTATATGTCAAGAAAAATAAGGCACGTGGTAGAAGCGTGAAATGGCTGATGACAAGAGTTGTGAGGTATTTTCTTATCTGAAAAAAGCAGAAAATGAAAAGCAGTGGCTGGTCATAGGAACAGATAGAGTAGTATTTACACATCACTAAGCTATGGAAATTTTCAAACATATACTGTTGCTATTGTCTCTGATTCATGGCTCTTACTTGCTCTGCAGCTTCTTACCCAACACTGGATTTTGCCTTTGCTGCCTGTGTGCTACTGTGGGAAGCTGACTCTGGCTGGATGCTGAGTGCTCAGCAAGCCCCTCCATCACCGTCCTCCTCAGCAGGAAAGGGCAGGGGAGAAAATAAGATGCTAAAAAACCCCCTTGGGTCAAGATAAAGGCAGTTTAATAAAGGAAAAGAAAAGGCCTGAGCGAAACCAAAGGAAAACAAAAGATTTATTCTCTACTTCCTATCAGCTGGTGATACCCAACCTCCCCCTCCTTTTCCTTAGCTTTTATTGCTGAACAGCCCTGTCTGGTATGGAATATTCCTTTGCAGCTTGAGTCAGCTATCCTGTGTATGTCTCCTCCCTCAGTTGCCCACCCTCTTCCCAGTGGTGAGGGGGGAATGTTGGAAAGGCAGCCTTGGTGCTGAGTAAGCACCAGGGTACTTGACAGGTGAACACCTAGAAAGCTACCAATGGAAAGAACTATGAAGACTGTTGTGGGAAAGATAACGGAGTCTGCTTATCTTATTTTGTTGCTTGTTTTATCTGCAATTATATTTGCATTCAAATAAGTTATTTTCTCTTTATCCTAGATCCCCTTTTCACCGTAAGCTACTGTTAAAATAGCTGTGTCAATTATATTTAATTGATAAGAAAAAGTTTCATCCTATATATATATGTAATGCTCCATGAAACGGACAGTCATTCAAATATATCCTTTTACAAGTTTTAAGCAATAAGGTACATAACATCCTGCCCTATATATAAACCCAATGCAATTTTTAGCAGGGATGTACCAGCACAGCTGAGTTAACACAGCTTTGCCTGAGGACTAAATTGTTTGGACATGCAAGTCATTTTTCCTCCCATGAGTTAGGGAGGAGACATAAAAAAATGCTTTAAAAATTCTTATCAGCACAGTTGCACAGGTTTATGCTGACAGACCAACAGGCTAGGCATGACTATGGGTTCTTAGAACTCTCCATGGTAGGGGAGGCTTTAAAATTTTCCCATCATTGCTAACACCAGTCACTGTCTGTCAGCAACATTTTCAGCCCTGTGCCAAATATTTCTTCGAAGTAGCATTATATAACACAATACTCTAAATCAGCAGTTACTGGATTATATATACTCAGAGTTCCACCATTCCAAACAAATCCTCATCTGAAAAAGATTGCAAAATACCTCCCTAGAAGAAAGGCTTCAATACAAAGACATTAATGGAGTATTTTTTCTGGTAAGATTTCAAAACAACATTAATGACTCCAAGATGCTATTCAAAGCAACAGCTCCAGGACACTGGGCCTAATGCATCTCAAACAGTAAACAACACAGATTCTGTTCATGGTTATTCAAATATCTACAAATTATTTCAACACAGTGGGTTACTTAGCAATGTCTTATCCACAATTTCCCTATGGACAATTAAGTCAAAATTAAACAATAGTTTGTTGTTTTTCCTTACTTGTAGTGTGCTCTTTCATCTCCCCCAGTCCAGTATTAATTCCAGCATCTATTGAACTCATGATTTTATCAATCTACAAAAGAGAGAACAGTGAAACAATTCAGGGATCCCATCTTCAGTATTTTATTTTAGTTTTTCAAGCATAGATTTATGGCATTATTATTCTCATTAGGAAAACAACAATCAAAATTGTAAGAAACGCATAAATCAAAGGTAAACGTTTAATTTCTCTGCTTTGATTTTTATTTCCAATATTTGTTTGCTAGCAAAAACTAGATCTTGGGACTAGTATTTCTTTTTCCATGGCTGGGTTCCTTACGTACTGATGACTCTGGTCAACTAGGTATGACCACTAGTGGTTTATTTTAGCAGTAATATTAATGAATAAAAAAATATTGTCTTGTATGTTCTAAAGTATTTAAAGTACACACAATTAAATGAATTTTTCAGCTAATATTTCCAGAGAATTTCCTAGCCCCCTTCTCTTTCCATCTGCCCCAAGGGCACTAAATAGGCATGAAACATAGTTGTGTCCCCATATACCACAGAAAACCATTCTTTGTGAAATAACACTGCACTGAACCCAAAACTTACTCGCATGTTTCTAAGGCACATTGAACTTACTAGGTCAAAACCATGGTATCTATTTTATTTTCTGTAAGAACAGGACAAACCAATAAGTGAGTCAAAAGGCTGCTGTGGATTAAGAAGGTAAACAAAGAGAAACACGCTTTACTAATCTTAATATTAGGACTAAAAAGAATAGTATGTATTAGTCACTGGTGTCAAGAGCAAGTCTGGAAATTATGAAAGAATCTGCAGATTGAACATTCATACTATATATATATATATATATATATGAATATATACAGCATTTTTCTTTACTCCTAAGATCAAATCTTGATGGCCATGTAGAAAGGAAAACCTAGACCTGACTCTAATCAGGATTTTATAATACCATATCCCAGTTGTAAAGATCAAAACCTGATATCCTTAGTACATCTCCCCTGAGAGAGTATCTCCCTTACAATGAAAAGTGCCTTAAAATGCCCTACCAAATCAGACATTTAGGGTAGCTTGAAGTATTTTCCTAGAAAAATAACCAACTATGTAATCAAACTCTGGGTTCTTTCTGAACGCAATAGCACCCTGGAGATAGATGCATTTCCTCATCATAGTAGTTTAAAAAGAAATGCTCACTTGTCTGTAGGAGCAGTAAAGATCTAAACATTTCATACTCTCAATTTACCACAATGAGATGGGAACTTCTGTGTCTATGAAGAACCATTTACATTCTTGAAACTCAGCACAGGAAAAAAAAAAGTTAAACATAAGATGTCTAAAAATTAATTTAAATTGAATTCTCAACCTAAAATAAAGTCTCTCATATGAGCAAGCATGTGCACTACAAATTCAGCGTGGAAATTTCTGTTAATAGTCCTGAATTCATTGCACTTCACACAACAGCCAGGTGTGTGCCAAGCATTTTGTACACAGGCTACACACCAGTTAGAGGGTACTATACATAATGGAGGGTTTGTAGAATGCCAAATCAACTCTCTATTGCTGCCATTTTCTCCTGGCTCTTACTGATGGGCACTGCCATGGTGGAAATAATTAGCAAATATGTCAACAGTAGGCACAGTTACTAAGGATTTCACCAATATTATTAATGTCAGTGGTGAGGGCTTTAGTAGACAATGATTTCAGCATCACAAAAAATTGCAGAATTACTTCTAGTTAACTTCATTCACCAGGGAAACAATAGGCTTTATTGAGTGGGCAACATTTGAACAGAAATGCTTTGGTTTTTGTGCCAGCTGTTAAACTCCCATGCAGTACACTGTGACATTCTCTCTGAGGCTTTGCAATGTGGAAGATTTACATTTTATTTTGTCTCTGAAACTGAAAACAGTAACAGTGTCTTCACAAGACCACAATACTTAAAAAATGAAAAAAAACTTACTTCTTCCCATTCTGATGTGAAGGAGGGTGTTCTCTCCGAATTCACTTTGGAGTGCTGTGGCTTTGGTGTGGGTTCACTCCAATTGCTTCTTGCTTTTTTATCATTTGGTGGATGTGTGATAAGATTAGAATCAGATTTTGAAACATTTTTGCACAAATGCATTTCCAGCAAGGTCTTTGGTAAAGACCGTATTCTGCCCAGCGTGCATGCTCGCTCCACAAATCCCCCAGTGGTAATAACCCATTGTTCACTTATCCTTGGTGCGCCAACCAGGGTATGATTTTCTGCTGGTTTATTTTTAGTATGAAATATGGTTCTGTTTACAATTGGTGGCTTTTTTTTCTTAACAAGAGGATCAGAGCTGCTTTCTTTCCGTAGCTGTATCTGCTGTGCTGTGCTCTTGCTCAAAATGCTTTTCTCCAGGGGCCCACTGCACAGGTTTACTTTTCTGTACAGCTGGAGTGGATTTTCAGGTGGGTCACATGCAGGTGATGATCCATGAAGTAAACCTGCAAACTGCTCAGCAGGGTGTCCTTCAGGAAGCTCACTTTCAGTGGATGTTTCACCCTGGCTACGTTGCTCTGAAATGAGAGAGTCCCTTGTAAACATGAAAGGGTGATAAAATACTGCAAACAACAAAATCCTTACTCCCCTCAAAATTACTTTATAATGCTGCTTGGCATGTTCTTATGTAAAGAAACAAAAGACAATTATGCCATGAACTGAGTTATTATTCCCTTAAAAAAAAATCTTAAATATGACTATTTTATCCTGACTAAGTATCTGCTGGTTGAAGAACAGCCAACAATGCTCAGTGCTATATATAAATTCCATGAAAAAACAAATTTATAAGATAAAATGGGCCACTATTACATCAACTTGGTGATGTCTCTTTTAATTTTTTATTGAGTTGAAATGTGCACAAATTACACAGTTTAGTATGATGAATTAGGTAGTTCATTTGTAGGTGATAAAATACATGAAGAACCATTATTATCAGGAGTATTCTTAGTAATTTTTCTTTTTATAGCTATTATAATAATAGTGAATTTATACTATGATGCCTTTTTACTGACAGTCTCTAAGGAATAGATCTGAGTCTTGTTTTTATTTTTGGGAACTTTTGAGAATAGTAATAGTAACCGTTGGGAAAAAAGAACACAAAATCAAGTCTTTTCAAACATGCTTTTATGTGTAACTTAGCACACACATACACACACCCACAAAAACAAGCACAGAAAAATGCACTTCTTTAGCAAGGTTTAGAGTGGATTATTAAAATTTTATAGCTCTTTTTTATGCTTGTTGCTGAAAGAACTAGGAGGGGAGAAAAAGTAGGCCTGCGCTGCCTCACTTAAAGTTTAGGTGTGGTTAATATCACTCTCAAAGTGGCATTAAGTCAGCATGTTCTAGTCAGAATAACTGTGACCCTACTAAGGGTCACATCTCTACAACTACTTTGTTAAAGAGAAATAAATTTATCTAATTCCTTCGAGAAGTTGCATGTTTTAGACTGACTCTAACTGTGGGACTGTGTCACAGCAGTAGGTACCAAAAGGACTCAAGCATAGCATCACGGCATAATGTCCAAAGATATTGAGCACTTTTCTCCAATTAACTAAAATATCTACTGGCAAAAAAAAAACAACCCAATCAACTCTCAAAATATCCTTTCTAAAAGAAAGCACTGCTTGACTTTATGAATGACAGAAGAAATATTTTGGTGCGTACTTCAAAATTTCATCAACTCTTTTACTAATCAGTAGCTTAAAAATATAAAATTAAATGTTTTTCGATATATAATAAACATCTAAGAACCTAAGAAAATATACTTTTCTTCTTTGAGAAACAACCAATTCGAATATACATTTCAGACATTTTGCAATCAAAAAGATGTGAGACGTTATGAAGAAAGGTTAAATGTAGGACAAAACAGAGCTTAACAGATCAATAAACCCAGAAAAAAATGGTTTAGGGGAAAATTCAGGGGAAAAGGAGGACATGAGGCATTCTCTCTTTGATTTCTGAAAGTTGCTGATTTATACCTAGCTCTGCAATTTTGACGGTGAATTCAAAATGAGGAATAAATTATGCAAATAATTACTGGCTTTGGTGGTTTTCCTCTACATGAAAAACTCAGTAGTTGAGATTCTGCTCCAGATTAAGACACCTCATTTTTCTAAATAGGTAAGAAGCATGTTAGCTCCCACCATGGTCAGAGATCAGATTCATAAAATGAGTGGAACCTATCACTCCTTGTACTCTGTTAACTGGGCTAACTACACTGCCAGTGATTTACGGGAGACAGCATTCAGTTTGTGTTCAGATACCTACATTTATATATCTTAGTAATTGACTGAATCCTATTTTGATGTTCCAGACAGGTATCTTATAGCGGTGTATTGAACTCATTAAAGAAATAAATATTTTTGTCAGGACAAAGTAAACCAGGAGAAATAAATCAGGAAAAACTTACAGAGCCTGGATTGCAAGACTTTCACTACTAGTTTTGCTCCATCGATGTTACTAAATAGTACTGGCCAACAACTATTAGAATCTGAAGGAATTACTAGGCTCATGCCCTTTAAGTTAAACCCTCTTCCTTCTAAAGGCAGAGCTGATCCATCCAAACAATTACTGGGAATAGTCTCTGGTCTCAGCTAAAACTTGCACTGTGCCTGGGCACTGTCTAGGTGGGTCTATTCAGTATTGGCCAAAGACTGACAAAACCCAAACAGTTTAAGAGTACAGACTGCCAAGCACCAGTGTCATCTCATGCCCTGATTTTGCTCAATTTACTACTGTAAACAAAGTAAGTTTTTTCTGAGAACTTCCATTTCCCTGTGGTCAGTAAATATACGTACTGACAAGTAGAAAGTGTATGTGTTTGTGTCACTTTCCAGCAGTGTTGCAGTGACAGCATATCAAAACATTAATTCTGGTTGTTTTGATAGTCCATGTGGCAGCAGTTTACCATTTATTCAAAGACTTCAAATATATTGTATGAACCTTTTTCAGCTTGATCTTTCACAACAGTTGTTTCACAACTGTAGTGTGTACACATAAGTATATATATTCTACTTTAGGTATAACTTTAATCTTTAAAATACCGACACAAATACTTTAAGGAAGTCAGGAAAAATTAAAACAAAGGTTACTCATGCACCCATTAGTCCTCTTATGTGTTAGCAAGCATTCTATTTCACTTTTTATAAGATTACTACTAGTTTTCAAAAATACCCTGCTTAATGAAGAAAGAGCTCCTCAACATTTTCATAGTATCATAGAAACACTCAGTTTGGAAAAGACCTCTAAGATCATCAAGTTCAACTGTTAAACCAGCACTGCCAAGTCCATCACCACCACCAATCCATGTCCTAAGTGTCACATCTTCATATCTTTTAAATATCTCCAGGGACTTATATTCTCTTTGTTCAATAAGAGTGGTCTTATTACCTATTTACTGCATAGCATCTAAATTCTTCTTTGAATATAAAGTTCTTTAATAGCTTCCTAAATTTTTATGAAGTCCATTATCTAAGAGGTTCACAAATATGAACTCACATTATAAGGTGAGACTGTAATGTGGTATTATACCAATTTGAAAAATGGGAGATAAGGCACAAGGATACAATGTTGAAAACGTACAAATGTTTGGGCATCTGATTTGAGATTCCTCCAGATTTTCATTTTTCTGAGTATTAAACATTTTTTAATAGAATATGTTTGAAGCATGGTTACTACTCACCTCAGTAGTTTAAAAAACCCAGACCCCTAATATGTGAACTTCGTCACTCAAAATCCAAGGAATGTGGTTAATGGCTACTTGGATAACCTTTGGTCTGTCTTGACCAGAGTAACAAATGCTCTGGCAGAGACAGAGTATTCTCTCTGTTGCTTTCTGCTGCCTCAGGGGTCACTTCTTCTCTTTGATACCCTTCACTTTTATGTGACAAAGTAGGCAAAGATCTTATAGCCATTTCTTCTTCACCCCATGATTTTGAGCAATGCAAACCACATCTAAACCAGGCAACAAGAAAGACTGGGGCTATCAGGAAAAAAAAAAATCCATGTGGTCATGATGAAGGTTAAGAAGTAAGCAGCATTGCATGCTGCACTGCAGCCCTAGAACAGGTTATCCAGAGTGGTGCCATCTGCAGCCTTGGACAGTTTCAAGACCTGGTTAGGAAAAGACATGTCTGATCTTATGATGAAAGTCCTGCTCCAAACAGGGGATGGACCAGAAATCCTTCAGACATCCAACAGTTTAATGAACCAATTATAATTCTGAATCTTCTGGCTTTTGAACTGCTAACTGTTAAGGTTAATCCTCTTTGAATATTGACTTGTATTATTATTATTTTAGATTCCTAATGCAGTTAATCTTTACTACTTTTAGGTTCAGCAAATAAGGAGAGTAGAGAGATGGACTATAGCACTGCTCTAAATAGTATAGTAGCCTAGCACTCCCTGTCATGTTCTAAAGAAATCATCAAAGGAAAAGAAACAAACCATACAACAGATACTCAAAATATTTCCTACAGTATGCTTTTCTTTCTTTCAAATAATGACTTCTTATTCCAAGTCAGTATTTGTTGACCTAAGACCTGAAACATAAGATGTTAAATAACCTCTTCAAACTGCACCACTACCTAAAATTGCATATTCATTGTTCATGGGAATATCCAAGATCTCCATCTCAAGAACTTACAGAATGAAAAGCTTTACACAGAATAATACCACAACTATACCCTTGCTAAAATGGGCAACTTTATTAAAAAAATAAAAAATAAAAAAAAATTAAATTCTAGCTATCAATAATTACCCATCTCTGAGACAGAAATATTTTATTGTTGCACATTTCTGTCATAAACTTCAAGAAAAGTTATACTGAAATCAGTATTTTTCCTGGGGCTTAGTAGTAATGCACAAAATGTGATATTTTATATATTATTTTCTCTTTTAAAATATATCAAAATAATTCTTGATTTGAATATTGCTATGTATTGAAAAAAACTCACGTTATTAAACCCTCTATTAATTCTTATTTTTATTTGTTTTTATTGTTCTTATTATTTCAACCAACTTAACTGGCACTAAGAACTTATATAAACAATTACATTACATAGGTTTGTACTCAGTGAATAATCATTTAATAATTCCAAGTTTTTCTTCCCACAGGCAGTTGAGTAAGCTTTATGAGAAGGAACTTTAAGAAAGAGGGTGGGGATACAGGGAACAGGAGAAGTTCAAACTCTTGGACTCAATTCCAGGGGAGAGAAGCATTCAGCTTAAAAGTAACTTTTGTTTCTTCTTGCAAGTACATTTATTTGTATAATTTAAAAAAAAAAAAAAAAAAGCCAAGAGAATCTTGCTTCCTCTTCAGATATGGCTTTTCTTACCATTTTATCTTTTTACTTGTAAATACTATCATAAATACCAAAACATAAACAGATCTCATTTCTACAGAACTTTAGTGTTATTACAAGCGCACGTACAGCTTATCCATCTGAGTGGATTACTTCTGAAAATCACTGTGATACTGCCATATCTGTGTTACAAGGAAAACATTTACATTTGGAACTACAAATAAATTCAGTCGTGCCATAATCTCAAAGTCACAGATACATATTGCTATTATCACCAGTTTATATACAACCAAACTGGTATTTAGGCAGCGGATTGCAATTCAATCATCTATTTATTTTCTGATGCACACTGATGCACTCCAGCACAGTTTCTTGTGGTACATATATAGAACTCTACCAAACACCATTTCTCACTTGCAGTATTTCAGAGTTATAATTTACAGATGCTTCATCAAACTCAGATATTTTTTCCTGATTCTGGCTCCAAGACTGCAGAGCACATTAAGAAAATCAGAAGCATACTGAATACTGTGAATTTTGCATTCATGGAAAATTGGAAATCATCTTAATTCACGTTTGTATCTCAAGAGATTCCATGTTCCAAACTAAAGTACATTCAGGAGAATAACAGTTGTTAATAACACTAATGAAAAGAGCTGTAATAGATAAATTATAATGACAGAGTTAGATCTTTAACAGGCATTGCTGTTGCCATGGCACAAAATTTCTAATGTAAAATAAAAATCCACCAGAAAATTATTTCATAGCTATGGTAACAACTGTATTGCGACATGATTATTCTATTCAAGTTCTGTTTTCATTTGATCTAGAAAGATGTTTTTAGCATCACACTTTGCACATGTGTAATATCTGCCCAAAAATGTATTCTCAACTCCCTTTTCCCCACATCCAGTTGACTGCTAAAACCAACAGTCAAAACTGAGTAATATTTGGAAACTACCCTCTTATAGAAGGATGGGTAAGCATATTCGCATAGTAAAGATTGCTTTGCAAACACTAGAACACCCTCAGTAGTGAGAGTATCAGTTGTATTGCCAAAGTGATATAAAAGGGGATGATCAGCAAGAAAAGGTATAAGACAGAAAATTCATAGTATTTAAAAACAGAAGTGGTAATCAGGAAGGCATTATTTCACACAGCAAACAACATTGTGCTCTGACCAAGCTACAGCTCTTTGATGGCAGCACTTTGGCTGCAGATATCTTAGATGAGGCAGAGGAATGTTTTCTCACTCAAGTAAAAGTTACAGCAAGGTACAATGGACCTGGGAGGTAGAACAAGATTACTAAGCAAGTGATGAAGACTGTGGGCTTCTACTGTCACCAGTGGCAACATGGAAAAGGAGCAATAGCATCCAGCCAGACTGCAGTTCCTTCTTCTGCTTATTCCTAAATCTGGAGAAACCACCAGAAAGTGGCTGGCAAGCTTGCTGTTGATGGTCTCCAGACTCTGTGCCCAGGTTCCAACACTGCCAGCTTCTCAAAACCCATTCCCTTAGAAATCACAGTGAGTATATCTGTGGGTTGGGAGTTTGCTCTTACAAGCTTCAAAACTGCCAATTCACCCCTTAGCGTCGCAGTCTGCACTTGACTCTGTACTGAGGAGTTTTACTGCCTCATTGTCTCTACCTTCATTGTTTCACTGTCCTCATCTGTTTCACAATGACCCATCAGGAACTGAAAAGGTGAGAAAGATTTTCTGGGAAAGATATCTCCATATGGAGTTTTCTGAACACTGCTTGCCAGCATCTAATGAAGAAAATAGCTTTGGGTGAGGAAGGATATTAGGCAGTTATTACTGCTAATTCCAACCACATTATAATGCTTAAATATAGTCATTGCCCAAATTTTCAGCAGTAGCAGTGTAATCTGGTACAAAGTTAATTTTAGCTCTTATTGAGCTGTTTTGTCTCTTCTGTACATCTTCAGAATTGTTTTTTTGATACATGTATATTCTGTATTTGAGGAGGACATAAATGTAATTTTCACAATCACATAAAGGGTTAACCTTTTACTGCAAAATTCAACACAGACAAAAATAAAGAGCTGCAGCTGCCACCTCCATAATGCCGTTTCCATGAGGATTTCTTTCTATGTGACTATATAAGGCATGGTTCGTAGACATCTTAAAGACAGACAGGGTTTCATGAACCATCACATTTTACAGTACAAAGTTCTGCCTTATGCCTGCAGATCAAAATAAGGATTCTTCAGAAAAATAACATGTTAACCTTTTTATGGACTAAGCATATCAGATAGATAAAATAGTGGTCAACATCCCTCAGGTGAAATACTGGATGAATTCAACACTCACATTCAAGTTAAAATTCTGCTGGAATGTTTTAGCTCCGATATGCAGTAAAAGTAAAAAGAAATCCTCCCAGTGTGTCTTTGTAACTTTTAGTGAATGTTTGGTGAGAAATTGTGAGAGGTGAATGGCAATGGATATAAAATGTAATTCTGCAGACAGATCATATATAATCATATCGAGAAATTCTGTGGGGATCTCTTTTCAGTAGAAAGCAGTTGAGTGGGTTGTGGCTGTGTTCAGAAAGTACATGTTAATTTGACACTATGGCACAGCAGGGCAGAGTAATACAAGAGGGAAACTTGGTGACACTTAATAACCAAAATCAGCACAAAGCAATATCAATATGACAGATCAGCTCTTGAAACCATATCCTTTTGTTGAAGATTGTAAAAAAAAAAACCCTGTTAAATGTTCCTCTCCTGGTATTTCACACATCACATGCAAAGAAGGAATGTCAAATTCCTCCACTGAGTGGGAACAAAACTAATATTCAAGGCAAAAGAAACTGTAAAAAATAGTGCATGATTCTTAGAATAATGTTTCTAAAAGGAGACATTGCACAACAATTTCATTTAAAAGGAATTATTTGCCCTAGCAACAACTCAGTTTCCCCCAGCATGAGAGAAGACCAGAAAGCAAACAAAGCTCTGTAATTAGCACTGACCATTCATTTCTCTTTTCTAACCTTGGTATAGAATATATTTCTGATCAGAGCAGTATTTTTAAGATACTTCAGCTTGTCCCTTTTCTCATTCCACATACAAGATCATCTATGATCTTTTTCAACTCATGTTTCAAATTCAGAAAGAATAGAATTGGTGTTTTCATAAGAAATAATGTAAAATAAAGGACCCCTACCTCAAATGGCCTCTCAGTTTTTGCTAAATCTGTTAGGTTGGAGAGACAAAAAAGTGTACAGTGTAAGAACATCTAGAAAAATATCTCTAGCTGTAGAACAAAATTTCAGTTCTAGATGTAGGTACATATACAGTCATGAAAAATTATATTCAGGTTTTCAACTCGATGTGGAACATTCACTGAAATTTTATATAACTGCTTACATGTGACTGTATTGAAACTAATCACTAAAAATCATAGTCTTTTAGCAAGCTTGCAGCTCACCACATTTTTAATTATAAATACTGATTGGGGAAAATGAGAGAATGAAAAAACAAATTAACTGTATTTACTTTCTCCTAATTATTTATTTGGGGGGTTTCAAATGTAAGAGGACAACTATTTAAATTCTTTTGAAAAATATTTACAAGACATAAATTATCTTAAAAAAAATCTACACAATTATGTGCAAAATAATTCAGCTAAGAATAATAACTTTTTAGGCATATTTAATATCTCTAAACATTCTTTACTTTTCACAAGTAACTGTATTTACTTTAAGAAGTAATATTACACACAGGATGCTTAAAAGAAGATGTGAAAAGAAGGGCAGAGATTCAGGTGGCTAAATGCAGATATATGGCCATTTTACTCACTATAGGGAATCCAAAGTGACTGCACAGGCTGACAGGTGTGACACACAACTTGGAAACTCTTGTCTTTCTGGTGAAGCAGCAAGAGGTCAGAAACAGTATTTGTAGTATCCAAGTTGGTCTAGACATCTAGTTTGGCACTTAAATTGTTTCTTAGAGGTCAGATGGTAGCAGACAAGGAGTACTGAGGGTAGGACGCAGACAACACATCTCAAAGAATCCTTTACTGTAGAATAAATAATTTCATGTGTGCATATACCCCACTTCAGATGTCTTACATACACCTACCTTAAATAGGAACTGAAAACTTTTTACTATTTTAAGTAATGACTGTTGATAGTTCTCCCAAAACAGACATCAATTTAGAGGCCAGATCACTTGAGTGCTGCAGAGCATGAGAGGTTGGTTGACTGACACCAGGTATCAGTTTAGGCTATTTTGGAAACATTCGTACATTTGGAACATAGAATTAACATGCTCTACATTAACTATAACTGCTAGGAGAGTAGCAGTAATATTCAGCAGTCAATGTGCAGCTTTTTTAAGCTACCAGGATGCAGAAAAGCACTTGCTCAATTTTAGATATAATTAAAGGAAAAACAAGATTTAGACTACTGTTGCTCAGACATGGAAGAGTGGTGAATGGCTTTGGAAGACAAACTTTCATGCTCAACCACAGAGCTCTCTTTCTATACAAATACAACTGATCAAACAAAAAAAATATTATTAAAAACTATATGAATCATCAATCAGTTGCAGGACAGAAGCTCCCACAGACACCAAGAGACATGAGTTAACATATTTAAAATTCCTCTTACACAATGAGCTGGAAAGTCACAAAACACAAATGCTACACATAGAAACACTGATTTATTTTGCTTCTGTTAGGGCCACATAAGAGTTAAAGGACAGAGTTTCATCTACTGAACGGCTGCAGCAAGAGAGTACATTACCACTCACCCCGCTGCTCTTCAAACAGATGGTATCACTGAGCAGCTCCAGGGCCAGAGCTGAGTGTAAGAATGGCCTCTAACCTGCTTAAAGGGCTAATCAGCTGCCTTAGTTCGGGTAGACTAGTAGAATTCACCTGATTTTGCTTGAGATGGATTAAAAGTTCTCACAGAAACCCTTCTGCTGAAGCCATATCTGCGGACACTCTAGGAAAGAAGTGCAATGACACAGAGGTGCTGGTCACACCTTCATCTACTTCCACAGAATTCTGCCATTCATGAAAGGATGATATTCTCTGCAAAGAAAGAATCAGCTGTTCCCTCTGAAATACAGCAGACAGATATCTCCCAAAGCCACCAAACAGCCTTGTTTTTCAAATATGGTGCACCTACTAAGAAAAATATTTTCTTAACTGAGGGTAATAATGTGCATGAGGATAATAAATATTAGCAAGGTCTAATAAGGAGGACTAATTTTTCAAGCTAAAAGCACTAGGATGGTACAGCTTTCAAAAACATCCTCCAGACCAGTAGAAATACATACATAAATTTGTTTAAGAGTCCAGGAACTGTAAATAGGAAAACAGAAACTCAGTCTAAGGGATTAGAAAATAGACTAATATTTGTGGGAATTATACCATTCTAGTCCCAAAATTTACAGACCCAGATTCTGTTCAGCTAACAGTCTGACCAGAACACCAGGAATAGACGGTAGAAAACTCTACCAACGAACCTCAACCATCCTCAACCTTCAATAAGTAAATGAAACTTCCTATGTAATTAGATACTTTAGATTTAGAAAACACCTTTTTTGATCTTGAGTTATTTACTTCTCATCTACAACACTTCAAGACAGGTGGTAACAAGTTCACTAAGGCCTCAAACCAGATACATCTGAAGCAAGGCAGGCCTAGAATGATATTATTGCTTCATTCTACTCTAATTTATGTTACACTTGGTATCATCAATAATTATGTTTACCAGTGAACTAAGGCCTCAAACCAGGCAGATCTGATCTTCCTATCTTTTATGTATTTCTGCTATTTAAGCAAGTGTGCTTACATTTCACCTGAGGACAAAATAGATCACTGAGATTTTGTTTTGTAGATATGTAGATGGGAAGAATCTCCATTAACAAGGAGGTTCCTTGCAAAAGCAAGGGGAAGAGATACAGCAAGTTGTCTAACTTGCCAAACATATCCAAGAGAAATTGGAGTGCAGAAGTAGTTTGTTATGTCAATCATAAGTAACAAATAATTGCAGAAACAATATTATGATTGCTTTAATTAACATATTCCTTATTTCGAATAAGTTGGAAATCAAGATGATCATGACCTCCTGAGAAATTAAAAACAAGTCACTTTTGCTCTCTTTCCAAAAGCAAACTAGCATGACTAACAGCCCAACATATCAGATAGCACTGCAAGAGGTATACCAGAAAAAATCTGCAGTCTATTTTTTTCTTTTTTCTAGATTTTATTGTTAAAATAATGAGAAATTACCATGAAAACATTTTAATCACTTTTCTGATTAAAAGTGGGCAAACACCTTTTTCTTGTAAAAACAGGAAAGAGAGAGAAGAAGGGAAGGCAGAGAGAACAAGAGGAAAGAAAGAAGCCATTCTGATGACCACAGACAGTAAAACCAGAAAGTCTTGATGAGACTTTAAAATTAAAATTTTTTCCAAAAACGACTTTTTTGAATGTGTAATGTGGTTTTATGGTTTTGTTTTTTTTTTTTTTTAATTAGCCTGTTAAAATCTCATGAAGATACAAAGACAAAATGTCAAATAATCAGACAATGCTTGTTTCCTGAAAGCATTTTTATGGAAGCACCTATTATAAAGAAGCACAGTATAAAAAAAGTAAAGATGGTCATTCCTGGAATAGGTTGCCTTGAAAATTATAGTGGTTTTAGCATTTCACATTAAGTTAGTTAATTATTCCTCCTATCTGCACAAACCTAAATAAAAGAAGGCTGATCAGGGTGGTGAGAATAAATGGCACGCATTAGGTATTTCCAAGGAGAATGACAGGAGTTCTTAAATGAACAGGTAGTCAGCTACCACATGGGATATGTATACTAGCCTCTTTCTAGCCCAGTTAACAGGTAACGGAATTTTCTTCAAGTATTTAGATGGAAAAAAAGGCACTAAGCTATTAAAATCTTGTCTGCTCAGAGAATACATGGTGGGCCAGAATTTAAAGTAATTGAGACAGCTACAGTGCTGGTAAACAAAGAATAAACCTGCACAGAGGAANTACATGGTGGGCCAGAATTTAAAGTAATTGAGACAGCTACAGTGCTGGTAAACAAAGAATAAACCTGCACAGAGGAAAGAGACATATGTACTTTTTTTTTTTTTTTTTTTTTAAAGCAGCTTCCTTTCTTCCAAGAATAATTTGGACAAATTTTTAAAAACCCAAAAACCAACTACACATATATGAGGATATACTATGTGTTTCCAAACCAAAATTAACTCCACAGATATGAAAACTGACCAGTGAAGTTTAAAAGTAAATTTTAAGTGAAACTTAAGTTTACCTAGCAGTCAGACTATCAATATGAAGACCAAAAGTCTGTCATTTGTAAGTGCTTTCAAATTATCTCTAATCTATCTGAACTTCAGTTGTTTTTGTCATTTGATAGAACCCCAAGACATGCTGTAATCATCACAGAAAAGTACAGAAGTTTCAATCAAAATAACTGCTGGCTTCTTAAAAATGGCATCTTTCTTCTACATCACATAAACCACACTTTCTACTAGAGCCAACAGAGCAATGGTTATCACTCCAAAGACAAAGATTCAGTGTAAGTCAGTAATTTCCAAGGTCTGATTCTTTGTGCCAGTTTCTGAAGTCAATTAGATGAGGAAGACTATTAAAAAAATGGCATCACACTTGTATGACTTTACTTCATAGTCCTCAGGTAAAGTTTGGCAGAGCAATATTCTTCCCCTACATGGCTAATCCTATAAGAACTCTTGTGGGAAAGTAAGAATTCTGAGCTTTGTGGTATGAGTTCTTAAAGTATCTTGGCAGTTAGAGAGACTGACTCATAGAAAGTAAAAATATTTCATCTTCGTTGTGGGGATGGAAGTACCGTTATCTGCCAAGATGTGAGAGGTCTATGGTGAGCAGGTGATTTTTCCTCTCTACTCTGCTCTGGTGAGACTCCACCTGGATCCAGCTCTGGAGTCCTCAGTGCAGGAAAAACATGAACCTGTTGGAGTGGGTCCAGAGGAGGGCCTCAAAAATTATCAGAGAGGTGGACCACCTCTCCCATGAAGACAGGCTGAGAGAGTTGGGTTTGTTCAGCCTGGAGAAGACTGAAGACATTATTATGGCTCTTCAATTGAATGGGGATTTGAAGAAAGAGGGGGACAGAATTTTTGGTACAACCTGTAGCAATAGATCAGTGGGTAATGGTTTTCAACTAAAGAAGGACATATTCAGACTAGATGTAAAGAAGTAGCTTCTTACAGCGAGGGTGGTGAAACACTAGAATAGGATTCCTAGAGAGTTGGTGGATGCCTCACTGCTAGAAACATTTGAGGCAAGTCTGGATGAGGCTTTCACCTGGTCTAGTGGAAGATGTCCCAGCACATTGCACAGGTGTCCAACTGGATGACCTTTAAAGGTGCCTTCCAACCCAAAGTATTCTACAAATTTTAAAGTTTTGCATCAGACAAAGGTTCCTAGCTGATTAAAGTGGATCAGAGCTTAAGACAGTGCTGGCCTGTCTTCTCCAGAAGTTGACAGGTGTGGTACAATGTCTTTTAGAAAAACACACAGTAGTTGTCAACACAAAATCATGAATTTAAGGTCAGAAAGTGCCAATTACATTTGCCCTGCACATAAGAGCATAGAAGAGCGAGATTCATCTCCCTGAATACATCTGACACTGAGAAACTAAATACGGAAATGAGATTGTAGTTTTAATTATGGGATAGTTCTTTCAAAAATTACTGTTTGTTGAAGTATTTTAAAAAGGCAAAGCTCCTATAAACTCACTTTATTTCTATTTCACATCGCATTCATATATGGAATATACAAAAAGGCTGCTTGAAGATACGTTAAAAAAGAAACCAACCAAGAAAAAAAAAGGGAAAACATAAAATAGCTACAATACCGAAAAAATGAAAAATATTCTAGAAGACTAAGCAAGAAAATTGGAGTGGGAAAACATAGAAGCAGAAGTCAAGGAGGAATATTAATTATAAATATAGAGATATACATATTAATAATTCTATAAGGTTATATATATATATTAATAGTTTCAGTTTCAGTTAATATATTAATAGTTTTCAGTTCTTACCAGAACTATACTACTTGACAAGTGCTTTCAGTCTTCTCGCTACATCTGTCTCTCCTGTCAAGAAACTCCTTTGATCAAAATACTGAAATTAGACCTCTCTGTCTTTCATTTCTGCTATGTTCCTTGCCTATATTATCATAGCCACAGCAGCTCTAAATTACTGCCAAAGTACAAGCTGAGGTTTTCAAGTATTTGTTGAGTGGACACTGCTCAGTTTTCTGTTTCTTTATAGACTAAGAGAATTACAGGGAGTTTTTATTTTTACTGTACATCTTGCCTGAAGTCAATCATATTTAAATGCAACTTTTCTTAAACAAATAACTATGACATTATTTTCTGTATTGCATTTTTTATTTTCCTGATTTAATTAAACCCATAGATTTGTCATTGAAAATTTCTGGACTAAGTCAATAATCTCAGTATCACATCACAATCATGACAATAAAGGGAAAACTTATGACAAAATCAAGGAGAAATTTACAGTTGTTGAAGTACCTTTGAAAAACTATATGTTGACTCAGTTAAAAGAAATAGAACCTCAAATACCTTTTAGTTATTAACTTTAGACGGGGTTTTTTTGTTCACTTAATTTTGACAGATGTCTTTTTTTTTTAAAAAAAATGAAAGCTTCCTCACATGTTTAGCTGTGCCAACAGGGACTTTTCTTAGCACATTCCATATTCACTCAGCAATCCTTTCAGCTACGCCATGTGGGAAGCTCAGCCATGCTGTTCTGAGTTGTAAACCAGGTTGTAATATCAAGGCTATTGCTAAGATAATACAGCCTTCAGTTATGAAAATATAATTTTTTTCAAAGTCATCAGACACCTTCTCAGTCCTTATATATTTATTTCTTTGGTGTGTAGTCATATATATGGGGCAAGCTTTGACTCCTGAGGGAGGATTAGTGTATTCCTGGGCCTCAGATAAAAGTCTGGTGTCCCAAGTGTTTTCTTCAGTCACTGTAATTTTCCAGGACCATTTGAAAACAAAGAAATTACATCTCAAACCCAACAAAAGAGTAAAAAGCTCAAAGCTGGAAGCCAAGCATCAGGCATAGCTGGAAGTAGGTACCAAGATCACACCTGATTCCTGGACTAACACAAGGAGAAATCGCCACTTTGGGAGAAATCCAATAATATCTGAAAAACTAAGGGCAGAGGAGGCAAAGTTCAACCAAACAAATGAGAAGAAGACAGCAGGGGTCAAAGAGAAGGAATAGAATACTGAAAGTATTTTTAGTCTGTTTCATGAACCCATGGCTTTCTTGTGAAGAGTTGGCCTATACTGGACAAAACAAAACAAAATTTAGAAATCCCAAACACACATGCCCATTACTACACAGACTTGTATTTCCCATTACAGATACTGTAAATTGGAAGATACCAATACACACAAACACAATGTACTTTTCTTTCTACTAACTTTACAGAGAGAACCCCAACCTAAAAATGTTAAGTTGCATTTTAAATTCTCATGAGATTACAAAAATATTCATGGAGATTATACACTTAAGAAACAGACTGGGATGGAGGAAAAAAAGGAAAATAGCTTAAGCAGGTGAAGAAGTCATTGAGTTCTATCACTTTAAAGAATATTACAAAATCTTAGGATGAATTTCAGCCTTTTCACTATACCTTTCAGTCTTTTGACAAAAAGGTTATTTGATGAGCTAGGAAATTATGTATCCTATCAACTGCATTCTTTAGAAAATGGAAACACTGCTAATACGCAGATCCAATGTTTGTGACAGAGCACAAGAGAAATTTGGAAGTGTTATGCATGAGATTGCAATTGTTCTGCTTCCTCTACTTCAAAGCTGGTTAATAAAATTCGGCTCCCACATACTCTTAGATTAAACCTGTGAATGAGACAGACTTCTTTCTCGATTTCACGTATAAACACTACAATTTATTTGGAAGCACTACCCATAACTGAGTGCTAGGTGTGTCTCTCCCCCCTTACACACCCTCAACACCACAAAGTCATATTAATATAAGGACGGCACACAGAGCCTTTACTGGGGCACTCTCAACAGCATCAGGAGCACTTAATTGACGGCTGTGATCCTAGAGACACCAAGAATGATTTTTTAAATGCAGTCATCTAATGTTTCAGATCATCTCTCACATCTCACTCCAGTGACTCAGCTGGCAGCATCATCAGCCACATTGCTACAACTCCAGTGGCCTCTAAGCAATTGCTGCTCATAATCCTGTCTCCACCCTAAAGCTTCCTGTCTTCTTACAAAAGAAATTCCCTACCCGCAATTTCAGTGGGAATACTGCAAATCTGTCAGTAAGTATATGGTAATTTTATTTTTTTTTCCATAAATCTGCCATCATGACAAATTTCCACTCTCCTAATTAAAAAGTAGTTTTTAAGGTAACAACTGTTTTTTCTCATGAATGTGAGAATACAATGGTGCTTTTTTGGAATATGTCTTTGCACACATGACACAGACTAGCTGAATAATAATAACGGTTCAACTACATTCACCAATATGAAACCATTTTGAGTTGACATTTTTTTCACAGTAGAAGATTCAAAACCTACTAAATGAAAACTAGAATAAAGATTTTACATATATAGAAAGAAACTTGATTTTTATATAAGCCACTGGAGAAGAATTGATTTTCTTGAAAGAGCTCAATTATTTATTAGGATTTTACAGATTGTCAAAAGACAGGCAATTCGGATATTTGTCATTTATTTCTGAAGTACATTTTTTTGAAGTATGAAGGAACAAAAATTGAACATAACTTAAGCTTCTAGTCTTAGTATCAAACTCAGGCTGAGTCATAAAAATCACTGAGTACAGCTGTGATGATATAAAATTTAGTGTGTACCAGCTGTTCACTGAAAGTCTTACATTAAGAAATTGTTCCTTCCAAATATAAATTGTGGTTTCTGAACTACCTGATGTGGTAGTTACCCTTCTACTTAGGGGACATAAGGATCTAGACAACCCCTTATAGATAAAAAAGAGAATAAATAGACTTTATTTATTAAACATAGAAAATATATTCATTATCTAGTTTAACGGCAAATTTATTTCTGGTGTGAAAGATGCTCTAGCTGCCAGAAAAAAAAAAGGTTTAAGAAGTTAACACTAATTTTGAGAAAATAAGGATATGCATTCAAATTCTGTTAAATACCCCTCTGCTCTAAGTATTAATGCAAATATACACTAGAAACAAACTCTGCAACATGAACACTTCAGAACTGTCTTGTTTAATGCCTACAGAAAATCCACAGAAATCTCTTTATTGTAACTTAAATACCTTTGCTTGCCTCAAGTTCTCTAATCAGAATTTAACATTGCAGCTGAATCACAACAAGGGGGCACACAGGTGATAGGAAAGATCAGCCAGAAGGAATGAAACCAGAATTCCTTAAAGAGGCATGAGACGTCCACACTGCGCTCACAATAGCTACAAAACAAGAGAGCTTTAAAAAACTCCTACTTGTTTACAGAAACCTTGAAATATCATTACGGTGCACTGAATAGGCTGTGAAGCTTGCTACAACCCTGATCAAATTAGCCCATGTTATGCTGCATTTTAATACCAGTTCTCAAGCTAGATGCATTTTAAAGATGGCACAACTGTCTCTTTTGCAGAAATATTCTCAACAATTTAAGTAAAATACTAGGGCTGCCAAGAAAGATTAAGGGAATTAAATTAGGCTTTGTCTCAATTTGCCTATTATGTACAGGTATCTTTAAGAATACCAACCTCTTTATTTTCAGTTGTCTGCAAGAACAATTTACAAATAATTAAAACCAACTATTTTCCTTAATGGAAGACTTTCTAATTAAAGCAGAACAGAATGAAGAAGAAAACACTGTAGTCCAAAGTAAAATCTGCTGTATTGTGACTCAGGAACTACTCCTAGCATTTTCAGTTGTTTATCAGGTGAATTTCAAAAATCCATTTAATATTAGTTTGCCTGAATTTCCTCAGCTGCAATAACATCCTTCTAAAGGTCTTTAAGACCTGCTAAGGAAAACAGCACTATAGGAAAGCTAAGTATTATCAGCGTCTTTTAAGATGTTTGTCCGACTACACTATAAACTCTGAATTTTTCAGAAGTCCTTTAAAAATGTTTATACTTTGGTTTTATACTTCTCTAATGTTTGTAGGAATCTTTTTTAATATGAAAGGAACTGAATATATGTGAAAACAAATTTAACTACAGAGTATACATAAAGTCATTATATATAGAATAAATTGAAAATTTGTAGAATGTTTTATAAAGCCCTCTGGCTAAAATAATGATATGTTACTCCTAGGCATACATACTTCAAAAGAAAATGGTTATGGTTTAACTCCAACAGAATGAACATAAAATATTTAAAAGATTTGAATGATTAAATATTATTTTGCAAAACATGATTTTTCACACAGTATGATACAATGAATTTAAATCAGAGGCAGATGGTACTCAGTATTCTCACTGAGAGGACTGGTATGTCAGACAATTTAATATTTTGTTCTGTTTCAGACAAATGGGGTCTCTAGGGTCTTTGAAAGCCATTTGATATTGGAAGGGGAGCTAGAAATATGGTGTTCACTTAAAACATTTATTCACTGTGCAACTGTACACAGAAAAGTAAGGAGAAAAATTGCATCAGGAGTCTGCAATGTTGTCATGAATTCTGGGTTCAATTAAATATCTTGCCCTTTTATGATCTTTCCAACAGCAGCCCATCTAGCTTTTAGACTTCTATTCATTGCCATTTTTTGGGGGGTAATAAAAACTTCATTCATATTCTTTAATGCTGGCAAGAAAATCCTCCCCAAAATCCCCAAATAATCTCTGCAAATATAACCTTATTTCAGAAGCTGTGGCTGGCTCACTAACTATGACTGAGATGACCACTGACCACAGAGTTTTCTAAAAAACAAAGCAATATCTTTTGAGAAGGGACATTTTCAAGAAACTAGGTAACTAGGCAGTCATTGAGCTTACTACCTAGAGCCTGATATGATCTAAGGTCATCTGAGTAACCTACAGAATTTAATTCAATGTGAAAAGTAACATCCCTTAAGATTTTATACTTGCCTCTGTTGTGAGAATTAACCTTAGAAAAGATGAGAGTTGAAAATCTATCAATCCAGCTATGAAACTTCCATTTAAAACACTGTTCTTAATCTTCCCACTACAGCCTTCAAAGTACAGTATCAACCCTGTACCATGCAGCACATTACTCCAAGTTATGACCCCAAACCAAATAATCTGCCTCCTCCTCTGCTATACATTTCATCTTTCCAGAAACTGACTCAATCCCTATGCTTTCTTACACTTCTTATTCCATACCAAGGAAAGGACACCAATAAGTAATGTTGCACAGCTGTGGAAAATGCTTTATCTAACTCTGAATACGATGCAATGCAAAAATAGAAGCCCAGGTGCAAGATACAGCCTCCTATGTCAATATAATTTTGTCTGTTTAGTGTGTTCTCTCAGGACTAACAGGTCCTCACATAGGTCTACAGGTTAATTGTTTCTGTTTTCTGAATTGCTGGGTTATCACACATTCATTGCACAACACAGAAATATCATGAAATGGAGACAATACTGACCTCTGTAAGATGGTATGAGAAATAATTAACAAAATACATGTTTAAAACCCAGATATTTTTCCACTTTTACTACTATCATTAGTGTTAAAGATTATTCAACTGTCTTCCAAGTTGTTTATTTACTGAATGCCATCTATTTGCCATTGGATTGAGGGGAGAAAAGGACATATTACCAGAAAATGGCTGCTTTTTGATTTCCAGGTCTCTCTCTTCTGGGTTCTCTAGACCCATTTCTTCTTATCCCAATAGTGGCTAAAACTTCACAAAGAAGATGCTTGTGTTGTACCAAAACATTATTTGTATTAACCACCATCCATTCACTTCAGTTCCAAGAGCAGACTAAGACTCTTGTAGAGGAATACAATCACTAAAGGCTGCACATACCCAGGATGGGGTCACTGCATCTAGTCCTTCCTAAGAACAGGCAGTGGTGCTGAGAACACAGGTCTGAAGAGTTCAGAGACCATCTGTAGACCTGCCATGAACCACAGGTCCCCAAGCAGCTCCTTAAAACCATTTAAGACATACAGCACACAAAAAACCCCAGAGCTTGTGGTGCAGTAAGTTGACAGGAGAGATCAAGAATACTTTAGATATCCTTGGGTCTTTTATGCCCATGCAATTCTTTCTGTGAAAATACCCAGAGGATCCTCTGCCATACCTAACATTCATGAAGCTGTTCCTGACTAATCCATATGGCATGAGCATCTGCCACTTTTCAGTATAATCATTTCCAGAGTGTCGCATTTCCCACAGACAGCATGAATGACTAAAAAATAATAATTTTGTGATAATTCTGCTTCTGAGAAAACATGAAATGGTGAAAACCAGACACTATTGTTGGTATTTGCAAAGCCTCCTGAAATGAATGAATATATGGTACTGCCTCAGCACACATTTAAGGACTATATTTCTTATCAGGAACATTTGCTCAAGGAGTTTGTAGAAAGGTGAGAGCTGGCCTCTTCTCCCGGGAAGCCAGAGAAAGGACAAGAGGAAAGGGCCTCCAGCTGTGACAGGGGAGATTAGACATCAGGAAGAATTTTTTTCACTGAAAGGCTGAAAGCACTAGAACAGGCTCCCCAGGAGCTGTGGAGTGACCATCTCTGGAGGTGCTCAAGAAATGATTGGACATGGCACTTAGTACTGTGGTTTACTGGGCATCGTGGTGTTCGGTCAAAGGTTGAGTTTGATGATCTTGGAGGTCTTTTGATTAATGATTCTTAATGATTCTATGATTGTGATGACATAAATGTCTTTAGAAAGCAAATTGTGTAATGGAACTGTTCAGAACTAGAATGCATGCTCGTACATGGTTTTCCTGAGTTGATGCTGAATTGTATCCCCATTAATCTGTTTAGCTCAGAAATAAGTGTTGCACCTTTAAAACTGGATCTGAGAGTGAAGTCGAAGCAGTGGAATGTCTGAGGCAATTGTTTTCAAAACATAAAGATAAAAGTTTTCAGTTTTCCTTCACACACGGCCTGTGTTGTGTGCAGTGTGGACGGCGAGAGAGCTCTCCTTTGCTTTTTGTTAGTTTTTGGCTAGATGAGTCAGAGAAGTTCTCCAAACTGTGGGTTTTTTTCTTTTTTCTTGGAACTGTTTGAACCTGCTCTGGACTAAAAACCCAAAAGGGCACCAGGAGCTCACACCTGTGGCTTACTGGGCCTGGTCTGGGCCCGGCCTTTCCCAGCCCCAGAGGGACTGAGGGCGACTGAGCGAGCCGAGCTGCAGCCATGGGGGAGACTTTGTGAATTTGTCATCTCTGCGGAGCGGCCAGAGGTTTTGTTGTTTAGTATTGTTCATTTGTTGTGCTGGGGAGTGCTTTGCCTGTTAAATAAACTATTTTTTTTCCACTTTCCTCCAAGGAAATTTTCCTGTCCTGAACCAGTTGGGGGGAGGGGCGGTTCAGATTTGCTTTCTAGAAGGACCCCATCCAGAGGTTTCTTCACAAATTTGCCCTAAACCAGGACAATGGTTTAAATGGAGTTTATTCAGTTTAAAAATACCCAAAACTAAATAAAGTCATAAATCCAATTTTGTTTGTTATTTTCATTTTACATTTCCCCTGCAGGAAGTGAATTCATATTGAAATCACAAGTATAAAACAGATTGGTCCAGTCTCCATACAGAAATGGCTAATAATATGATAAAAATCTAAGAGCAGTAATTTTGCTGTCAATTCTATACCTTGGTAATTACTCCTAAAATAGGCTGGACATTTCCTATGTTAATTAATAGTATTTTTTAAAAATTGTGGAAAAATGTTCTTTTTTTCAAGAAAAAAAACCTTATTTTGACATTTTTTTTCCCCCTAGAAAAAGACCAAGTTAATATCTAATTATGCTTATGGGTAACTTCACTCATTCAAACTGACCAGTTAATTCCAGCTGACATCCGTGTGAGCAAAGCCATATGGGTATGGAACTGGTACATGGATTGTTGTCTCCCTACAGACTCTTTTCTCCTGATACTAAAATAGGTACAAGGTTGGATTTTCAGTTTAGCTGTGTTACAGAAGACACACCACTCCCAGCACCCCCACAAAGAAGAGACATTTTATACAAGCAAAAAGCAAAATCACCACATACATTAGCAAAAGGGCAGCCTTCAAATAACAAATTAACACTCTACACAGTTATTTAGTACCAGAGACGTGCTGAACAGTGACATGGCTTTTTATACTCACATCCAGCCTGGCTATGTAAAAAAAACTTGTGGAGAGCCCCTGCCATAGTTTTTTATTGTTTAGAAGACTGTAAAATACAAAAATGTTACTGTAAAATTTGGGAACTGTTGCACTACAGATCATTGTGATGATGGAAAATGAGGAAGGAGAAAACCCTCAAATCTATCATCTCTCCCTTCAGGCACCAGAATCCTATACTAAACAAGTGAGCTAAAAACATCCCAGTGCCTTATCCAAATCTGCAGGAAAGTTATGCTCCATTAATTTATGCTAAAATATAATTTTATTCTTTTCACCACTAAAATGAGTAAAAAAAGGAATAAAATGTTTCATTTTTCCTCTTGCTGCATATAAGTATGTTCTTAAAATACCATCTTACTGCCTCAGGAAAAGAAATGTTAGTGTAAGAATTTCACCTTTTCTCATTGTATAAACTCATCCCTCCCAAATATTTATAAAATATAATTACTGCTTTTGATATTACAGCATCTGATCCAAGAGTACTTAATCTAGCTAATACTTTCAAGAAACATACCATGGTTATTTTTGATCTTCTACATATTTCAACATAATTGACTGGTGAAATTTTGCTACATATTAAACAGAAGTATTGAAATTTTCAATTTGCAGTGAAACAAATCAGACTGATAAATTTTATTGAAGTACTGGGCCTACCACTCTCTTTCTGTTTAATCCAAGAGAAGGAGCAGTTGAGTGTCTTTTTATCTAGCAAGAGCTCAGGAGTGAAAACCATCAACAGGACTTTTGAAAACAACCTGCCCAGGAACCCTGCTCCACAGAGCTACCTATCTTTTGGGAAACACTTGGTCTGTGTGCAGAGAATGTGAAGCTCTAACAAGAGTTTGGGATTTTCTGCACATATCTATGCTACTTGTTTTATGTGTGTCTCTCAACAGGTCATCACACTTGTCACTGCTTCAGTTTTTTCTCTGATAAATACCCCTCTACGAACAGAGGCCATTGGAGGCTTCTGTCCTCAGATATGCATCCTTAGTTCTCTGGTTTCACCCAATGCATCAGCTCCAGCTTTATATTTCTTATATGAAATATAAGAAATATATTTATTATGTATTTCTATAAATATATATATTATTTATATATATATCTTCTTAGGAGAACCCTCAACACAAAATATCATGGATTTTGTCTATTCCAGGGGAGTTTATTCACCTTTCACTTAGTTAAGTGGGATGGACAATGCTTTCCTTACAGCTCCCAAGACTGGGAGCTCACACAGCCCCAAATGCACTCAGGTTAGAAGTGAGGGAGAAAGCACCAGCCACATCCCAGTCTTGGTATTTTACCGGTTGCTCAGGCAACCAGCTCCACTGTGAGGAAACAAAACATGGAAAAAGTAATCTCACTGAATGGAAATCCATTTAATTCAGAATTGGTATCCAGTTTATAAAGTAGGGTGATGTTACATAAGACCAGAAAAACAGACCAGATTTGATTTGATTTTACATCAACAAAATTGTAAAAGAACTAATACTAACAACTTATTTCCAAACTGCATTGAATCATCAAATACATTGAATCACTAAGAAAGCTGAATTTTGAATGTATTATTCAGAAAAAAATAGTCACTGATATTCAGCAACATCATAACAAATAAAGAATTAAAATATTTGTGACTAATTTCTGTGATATCTATGAAATGTTTATGGAAGCTGTTCTCTTATTAATGTCACAGGAAGTTTTATGTCAGTCAAAAATAATGGATAAGCTCTTCTGAGTTGAATTGCCCAGCTCATGTACTGAACAAAAGCATGAGCTTTATAAAATCACTGCAATCTAAACACTAGTCCTATTGCAACAGATTAAGGTATTCATAGCACAGTCCTGGTAACAGCTTTCATTTTGCTGATATGGTTCGGGTGATCTCTTATAAAAAAAAAATTCCAGTATTCTATGCTTGACCTTAAAAATACAAATTAGTAATGGAATAAAGAATATTAACTATACCACTAATATTACCTCTCCTCCTAGTATTTTAGAAGAAACATTTACAATAAAGCCAGCTCTTATTTCAGCAGTCATTCTACACCTGTATTTTAAAGAGCTTAGTTTTCATAGATACTCTGAATTTCATTTGAGAATATGAATATAATTTGACACAAAAGCAAATATAGTGAGGGTATTATATATTAAGCCAGAAGGACAATACAAGCAATTGAAGAGTTGACAAAGTTACACAGCCAAGAGCTCAGTATTTAGCATATTGAATCACATTGGAAAAATAACAGATTCATGGTCATTCCTTGTATTTTAGAAAATGGGAAGAGATCCCTCTAAAGACAGAGGATTAGTAATAAAGATGTTAGGGCAACAGTGATTAATTCAAGGCATCTATGTCTTATGCTTTCAAAGCATCAAACACAGAAGAAAAAGCTAAATAATAGCAATGAAGAAAATATTGAAGTAGATACTGCAGCTGCTCACAGTTCTTCTTTTCATATCTCAGTTTAAATGTTAAATGCTAAGAGTTGGCATTTAACCCAGTTTCTCAGCTACATGTTAAACATACATACTTGATTTTTTAATGTATGACTTCCACTAATAATGTCACCAAAAATAGTGGCTGCATTTCATATATATTTTAATTAAGGAAGTACTTAATTTTATTTGTTCAATATAAGTTATATTGGGCAAAGAATTTGCCATATATTGTATGAATTAACCCTGATTATTTGTCATTATGCCGATAATGACAAATTAAATCAGAATGTTTCTGTTCTTTAATCAAGTTAGCATTACTTGCTTTGCTTGACTCAGTTTGCATTAAGCATGTATCAAACATTGGACAACAAAATTATATACAAAATTCGGGACAAAAAAGTCAAGTAGCGTAGACAGCAAAACAGTTTTAAATGGTACATTTCAATGTTAAGGAACTTGAAGAAAGGTTTATATTAGACTGATATTATGAACTGACTCAAATATTTCAAATAATCCATTGATTAAACATAGTTTTTAGAAACCAGCACTGCATCAAAAAATCATAAGAAATCTTGCTTAAACTGAAAGAAATGTCCTAGTAGCTAAATTAACACTGACAGCTGTTTCATAAGGGCATGGTTTTTTTACTGATATTTCCCTAAAGGAAGCTCAGTTTCATGAGCAAAATACAGCAAAAACAGGTCAAAACTTGAAAGATGAGAATATTATGCTGCAAGTTTTTAATGCAGGGTGAGATTAAATTTCCACCTGCAATTTTTGTGTTCATTTAATCTTCCCTGTAATAAATTACAGTACAAATGTCAGTGATTAGAGTACACTGATATTTTCTTTTTAAAGATGCAAAAGGATCTTCATAAACACAGCAACATATTGAGTATCAATTTAAATTCCTTGGAGTGAATTTTTACCATCTGGGAAATGCTTCACACTTAACTTATTTTCAGTAACTCTTTGCAAAATACCAGGGCAGCACAGTTTTCACCAAACCTTTCTTTATCACAATTCTATAATTCCAATATGCTATCTAATTATATAAAAATATGCAGAATCACACTTGAACTGTAATTGGGAAAAATTGCATCAGTTTTGCTTATTCAGGCTTTGTGCTTCAAACAGTTTTGGTAAACACTTCACTGAAAAGGTACATTATAACCACACTTTTCAAAAGAGTCTTCATGTTTACTGTGCATCCCTGAGTCCAGAAAGAGGTCCAAAGTGACCAACAGATGGGATCCAAAGAGAATGCACTATAAACTTCTGTTGGAGTGTATGAAATAGAAGCTTCTCTGAGTCTCAGAGAGAGAAAAGAATGCAGGGATTGAATTAAAGCCTTTAGAGAAATTAAAATATATTAAGCGACACAGACATGAAGTAGAAGTGTAAGTTTTAGTTTTAAGCAAGTTAAAGTTAAGTAAATAGAAATATATTTTAAGTGCCTTAAGAGAGTAAAAAGCCCTAAAGCCTAGTTTAAAGTTCAGTAACTTAGCTTAGACATAAAAAAATCATAGTAGAACATTGCTTGCATTCCTAGATAAAACACATAAAACCATTTACCTGAATAAATAGAACCATATGCGTAAATTATGTGTAAGAACTGACACTATTTCCTTATTTTAGAATCAAGTTCTAATAGGTGTAGAAAGAATGTTTTAGAATCATGTTTTTAGCTGATTGGATGATTTATGAATAAAAAAAACCCTGTATTGAGGCATGCTCTCTCTCTCACTCACACACAGAAGAAAGAAAGAGGACACACAGAAGAAGAGAAGAAAAAAGGTGCAGGAGCTGCTGCTGCTGTTTTGCTTGGGACATAGCCAAAAGCTTTAGCACGGACTCTGATATTGTGAACTCTTTGCCTTCAAGACTGATGCATTCACCCAATAAACCACTTTACAGTAACCAACAATTGCTTTTGTCTCTTTGAAGACCTAGACTCACAAAAAAACTCGACAAAATTCTATTTCCCAAACACTACACCATATATCATTAAACGCTGCAAACATCTTTCAAATTTTGTATAAGCATCTTCCAGCCTTTTACATGTCCCCATAGATGGTATTCTAAATCAGTATATTCCGTTTACTGTTCACAGAAATTTGGAAACACAGAAGAGAATGTCAGATTAATTTTTACATGTTTAACATATTTATTCTCAATTTTAAATTTCATATCATCAACCAAATTCACTAATGTTTTATGCTGACAGAAGCTCCCATGATGGATCCTTAAAAGGAAATGTGTCCTCTCCACCCCAGGACAAGAAGGGATTGTGGGATTTGCACTAGATCTGGGAAGGCTGTGAACAGAAAGGTGGCAAAATTAATAGCTTCAGAGATCCAATTTAGGCACTGAAAACTCTAGAACTGTTTATAGCATGATTCACAGATCCTATCCTTAGTGATAACATGCCCTGCAAAACCATACTAACACAAGCAGATACAATTGACTGAATGCCGCAGGAACAGAAATGATGACACAGAGCTTCATTGTGAAGATCTTAAAATATTTAAGGGTTCAGAGTTATGTGAAAAATTGGTAAGAAAATTTTCTGAAAAACAGATATTAGTAATGGGACTATAGCTGTGATGGTCTGAACTAGGCATTTCTTTCTATCATTTTCTATTTATATACTGCTCTGAATCTACACAGGGCCAGACTGTGTACTGCTCCTGATCTTCTGTGCCTGCCACAAGACCTTACACCAGCTAGCAAGACAGCTGTCCAAAAACACCAGACAGAAACTCTCCCTGAACTCTATGGTAAGGACTGAAGAGATAAACCAATCCTCTTTTCTTCTGGCATGTTACATCTTACACATCTGAGGAGAAGAGGCAGGTTCAAATTATTTTGCATGAATTCGCAATGTTAAGTAAAAAATAATAAAAAATTGAACAATTTTTTCTAACGTCTCCATGCTTTTCTAATAACCACTTATCCAATGGGATTCAAGTTGAATTTATCATTGGCATAACATGCAGTGGACAACAGTCCCTCCTCTTTCTCTTATTTCCCAGAGCAGATTGTGCCCAGCTGAGACAGACTTCTTTGATGCACCTCCATCAGAAAAACTTTTTGACTCTGTGCCACAATCTAGCCCATAATGTTGTTTGAATGCTAAATGTTCAACTTAGAATGTTAAATGTTCAACTTAAAATTAAGAGTTACATATTATTCTATTATTAAAAATGATATTTTTCCTGAGCAGGGATTGACTTCACATCTGAGGAAGCCAAAGAGAACGAGTTATTTCATCTATGGGCAGAAATAATTTTGCTTCTGGCATATACTTCAAAGCAATTTTTAGAATCTGAAAAAGAAATAAGTGATGTACTGTGCTAAAATGCCCCAAATTGATTGCTAGCCTTAGAAAAACAGGAAGCATGCAGATTTAAATGACTTTTTAGAGCACAGAATTATCCCAAGTCTTGTCAGTTAAGTGTGCCAGTCCAATTCAAGTCTGTTTTAAATTACTGTTCAGTTCTATCCTGCACATGTTCTACTTCAGAATTATAGATTTAGTTCAGAATGATGTCCCACTGGTTTTGAACTAATGTATTTGCCTCCAGTGTTTTTAGAAAGAAAAAGCTTTTCAACACTAGTAATTTTTAATGTGTTGGAGTCAGATTCCATCTGAAATCTGCTAAACTGAGTAAGAATATTTTCACTAATACCAATAAGCTTTGGATCAGGCCCATGGAGAATTTTAACTGATAATCAGCATTTTAAACATATTTTCTTACCAAATTGCATATATTGTCAGTATCAAATACTCTATGACACCTTCTATAGATAATTATATAGGTATAGTTATATATACCATAGGAATCTTGCAGAACATTTTTTTGCAAAATGCATTTGCACATTTTTGTCTAAAGAGTGACTTCAAAGAATAATACAGCATATGTAACTACAACATGTAATTAAAACTCCTTTATAAACAGTCTAATGTATGTTTTTCAACATTTTTATTTTTCAAGTTATGAAGGAATGAGTGATAGCATGCAGAACAGTTTGCTATATCCATTAAAAATCAGGTACTTGAAAGATGGATTTTTAAGTATAGATGAGAATTAGCAATCAAGCTACTGACTATAGTTTTCTCTTTCTCTTCTCTCTCCCAGTTTGGACCCATGTAGTCAGTTTTTCTTGTTCACTTTCTCACGGTTTTGACAGTATTTCTAAGTCAGAATACAAAATACCTCTAAATTTCTCATCAGATTTAGCATAATCATATCATAGACATTTACTTTAGAGAAAAACTGGACCTACTGCCGTATCTTCAGTTTATTTTCATTTTAGTTCTCAAAGTTCCAGGGGATGAGGGATATAAGGAATGCTAAGAATTACATTTCTTTTACAGGAAGAATTATTTGCTTAGAAATATTTTTTCTTTTTTTTTTTNCCTGTCATTATCCATGGGTTATCAGACTTAGGACTTAAACAACTGAAAGTTGTGCAATCCACTCAACATACTTTTACTATTTTGCGTATTTTTTCGCTAATACTACTTTAATGACAGTATTTAGTAATCAATTGTTTAAGTGTAACTTGCTTACAGATATGATGCTAATTGTACAAAACCTGCTGTCTATGGTGCTGAGGCAGAATGCAATCATACATAGAGAGATGGGTGGGTTTTTTATTTGTTCAACACTATTGTAACTCAGTATCAGTACCTGAATATGGGGTTTGGAAGCATGAATGGCCTTATTGGCTGTGACACAGAAGAATGGAACAGGAGGAAAGTGCATACCCAGTAACCAAGCTTGGTTTCCAAGTGCTGAGAAGAGTGCATGGAGCTCCCACAAAAAGAAATAAAGCTCTCATAAGGAAAATACAACATGACATCTAATTATAAGGAGAAGTTAAAAATTTATTCAAGGCATAATAATCTATGATCATTCAAATCCCAAAAGGTGAAGAAAGGCAACAACTGTATGATACTTTCTAAAGAAATTGTGTGATTATTTATGTAGCTGATGTATTCAAGGCAACTAAATATCATCCTTGAAGAAATAAGAGGCAGAGTAGTTTAGACCAAAATATATTACATTATTAAACTCAAAGAGAATTTAGAGAATTTAAAAATCTAAAATATTGAAGTATGCTTTAAGAGTCATCAAGATTCCAGGTAAACACCATCATGACATATTCCTGCTTTGGCGTTGTGCGTACCTCATTTTGTGATAGTGGTTTGCTTTCACTGAATCAGAAAATTTTGTTTCCCCATGGCTACTGTTGCTATAGATGATATTTCAACTGCTGCTTTACTGTGGAAGAATGTTCTTGAGAGAAGAAACATATCAGCAGAATTTTCTGAAATCCTAAAATAATCGTGTGTGATTATTTCCTGAAATAATCATTAAGACGCATTATGACACTTGATTGGAATTTGAAATAGGTGTGTTCTAAAATTTTTCTACAAAATTAAATGAAGCACTTAGTCCCTCAGTACTGCTCACCTTATATTTAACTGAGATTAGTGTTATTTCCATTTCCCTATCATTTTCAATGTGTAGTGACATGATAAAAGGCAACACATCACTCTGGCATCAATGCTCTTGTAGTACCTTATCAAAAGTTTACTCTTAGCATTCCTACAGGGATGGTAACCAACAGTGCTCCATCTTTATTTCACTGTGAAGCAGATAAATTCAGCATTTGCAATAGAGTAAAAGCATGAAGATACAGCAGATGAGGGCCATCTGCTTGTTAAGCCGCCCAAGCACAGCTGCCTAAATCCTCTCAGAAACTCTTAAATGATACACTGTGCAAGGAGAACTTTCCCTGACAACATGTAGACACCCCACGTAGGCAGATACAGGCTGGCAGTTCCACTGGCTTGGCATTACATAATTGAGGGTTTTTTTGCCTATACTAGAGTATGGTAAGCTCAGAAGGGGAGTACATCACTAACAAAGGGAATGAAAAGATGGGCAGACCATATATCATTTTACAACATGAAAAAAAAAAAAAAGTGATGAATATTTATTATTCTCTGGTCATGATATAAAACTACCTCCTAAGTAACAAAACAATTTGGGGGAGAATAGTTCATGCAGTACATGTTGCTCTGAGAAATAATGCCTGTTTTTAGCTTTGTGAAAAATGCCTAGTAATACAGGAAAAACAGTCTTCCCTGTTCCCTGAACCTGTATTTTCAGTACTGTTTTTTGTCTTTTATGTTGTTACTCTTTTTCTTTTTCAGTGTCTCCTTTCTCTTGCCAATGAAGATGACATAGAATACCTTTCCAGAGGAGGAGGGTGGGGAGGGCAATTTTGAGTATCATCTCACTTTATCTGATGGATGTGAACTAGCTAGCAAGTGGGTATGGGTTATTCTAATTGTTTGGATAGACAGTAAGAGATTCAAATAATTGAATATTTATGGTTTTGACATTTAACTCCTGGAATTGTTCCCAGAAAAGAAGAGCAAAATAAGCTTGGTTATACAAAACCTGTATCTCATAGTTAGGCTTTCTGATATTTGACATACTAAAAGGGACAATTAGAGCTTTTTCTACAAATGAAACATTCAGAATCTCTAATTTCTCTTCGTTTTCATTCATCTCACCTTTTCATGGTTAATAGGAGATCATTTGTACTGAAGGCTTACAGATGCATCTGCATTAGTGTTTTAGTTTGGATGGGAAATCTCTCCACACCTAGAGCAATCTCGTGGGTTTGCACACCTAGAGCAATCTTGAAGTGTCTTCCTTCTGGCTAAAATTAAGTGGGAACGTGGGCTCAAATGCAAGTGCTATACCTTCATTTTACTCTTACACGGTTTACATGATTTGTTCTTCCATAATTTTTAAGGTGCCACTAGAGTTTCAAAGCCAATACTTTAAGATCCAGCAAGGATCTATATAATACACAGTATTCATTTGAAGGATATCTGGTTCTTACTTTTGTCTTAGTAATAGCAACATTAAACTGTCTCTTAGAGGACTTCTCTGTAGGCAAAAGCTGTTTTTTCATAAATTCAATCCATTCATCAGAAACAAAAGTCCCCAGTGACAATCTTATGGTCCTACTCTGGGAAACACCAAATTAGAAATAAAAAAGTAAATTACCCTTTAATCACTTGCTAATGAATTATTTCTGTTAAATATTGAATTATTATTCAACTATAGTATTTACTTATAGTATTCATGGAATCCACTAAACACTAAAATAACACTAAACACTAAAACTGAATAAACCTACAACTACCTTTCTCCTGATTAAAATTCATATAAGATAAGCATAGCAGCATCACAGAATCAGAAAATATGCTGAGTTGGAAGGGACCCACAAGGGTCTTCAAGTCCAACTCCTGGCCCTGCACAGCACCATCCCCAAGAGTCACACCCTGTGCCTGAGAGCATTGTCCAGACGCTCCCTGAGCTCTGTCAGGCTGGTGCTGTGACCACTGCCCTGGGGAGCCTGTTCAGTGCCCAACCACCCTCTGGGTGAAGAAACTTTTTCTAATATGCAGCCTAAACCTCCCTTGAAACAACTTCAGGTCATTCCCTCAGGTCCTTTCACTGGTCACCATGAAGAAGTAACACCACAGCTCTCAAGCATGCCGACATATATATATGTGTACGTGTGTGTGTGTATCTGATACTTTGATAAACTAGAAGCTGCTTGGGGAGCATTATATTTGAAGAAAAACTAAATTTAAATTTTAAAAAGCAGGCATACTGGGCCCCAGAGATGTATTAAACAAAACTGGATTTTTAATTAAAGTTGTACTAAAATGATACAATGAAATTATTTTTTGCGTGTCTTTTTGTTTTCACATATAGATTGAGGTTTTGCATGGAGATTTTTCTTTCTTGACAAGCAAACATCTTGCAAACAATTGCACAAGGACATACTTCTCTCTACAGTCACTTAGAGCCTGACTTGTGCCAGAAACACAGATCCCATTATAAAACCTACAATCTACATGATATTTTAAAAAGAGACTGCAGATAATATTATACTGATCATCAGATGTGTGACACAAACTCCTTGGTGTGTGTTGCCTCTGCTGTTGACAAAAGGGATTCTGGGAGGAGTAATTATAGAGAATCTTGGCATTCAATGAGATATGTCTGGAGGAACCAATTCTTAAATATTTTCTATTAAAAAAAATCCATAGGAAACAATTAATATTATTCCTTGTGACCTGTACAAGATTGATCCAGAGTTCTTCCTTAAGAGGGCACTTTAGCATTATTTAAATATTAAGGAAGCATATTTAATGCCACTATAGAGTAAGTCCTCACCACTCTCATCCTTGTAAATACATAAACAATAAATAATGAGATCTACAAAACACCAGCAAAAGTGAAAATAAGACTTTCCTTCTAAATTATTTTAAAAAGGTCTTCCTTTTATATAAGAAAAATATGCATAACTAGAGAAAAAAAAAGCCGAGAGATTAGCTCAGTTGGTCAGAGCATGCTGCTAATAACACCAAGGTCACGGCTTCAATCTCTGTATGGGCCATTCACTTAAGAGTTGAACTTGATGAGTGTCATGGGTAAAATATAATCAGGGGTGTGTTATTCTATTACCATCCGTTAGAACTGGGAGGGGAGTGATGTAATCTTCTGTTGGTAAGCCAGCTGCTAAGAAACCAGCAAGAGCAGTTTTCCATCTCTCCCTTGACCCATCCTCCCTCCAGGGATAGGTCTTCTGCTAATGGGCCATTGAGTCCACTGATAAACTTACATCATCCCATTGGGAAATGCTCCATCCAGGGGGGGAACCAAGCCTCACTATCTGGATAAAAACCTGAGACTTGAGACATCAAACAGCCTCCTTCACTGGACTCCCAGAGGAAGGACAGGCCCATCTTTCACCACTGGACTTTTCATCGGAGAGCTGCACCTTTTCTACAGGATTACCACTTCAACAGAGCCACAACTGCTACTCCAGGAAGACTGCAGCCACCACTCCAACGGGACTGCTCCAACAGGGTGTCAGGTTGTATTTGGACACTGTCAGTGATTTTTTTTCTTTCTCCTTATTGCATGTTTCTTTTTGTTTCCTTCTTTTATTTTCCTTTTTCCAAATAAATTTCTGTATTTCTGACTAGAAGTCTCCCACTGGTTTTGCTTTTGAAACCAGAACAATGAGTTTTGTGAGTCCCTTCCAGCTCAGAATATTCTGTGATTAGAAAACTATTCTAAGTCTCAGGAACTGAGAATCTTAGTTCTGTGAACAGTGCTGTCAAAATGCAGAAAACTGGCATCAGATGGTGTCACCATTTGCTAGGTAGAATTGACATGAAAGCTCTAGAGTATAAACAATGGACCCACTTTTCAGCCTTCTGAGTTTTGAAATTATTATTGAAACAAAATATAGAACTCCCTCATGCTGATCAGATACTTAGTTAAGTGTGTAATTCCTTGCAAAATTCCTTGTGGGAACAAAATCTGCATATGGGTTGCATGGAGAATGGATACATTCATAGAACATACATCTAGTAAGGTTACATAACTCACAGAAAACATCCAAGAGGTACTTGGGCTTAGGAGGACCTTGGGTTGCGAACACTCGAAGGCTGTAATGTTCCGAAGAGGTGTCACTATGCCACTGTTTTGCAATTACACATTTCCCAAAGGCATTCATAATTGGTGAAATATGGAACAGGGTAGATAAAACTTTACTCTTACTCAGACCAACCATGTTATTTTCTGTCCTATTTTTGCTTATTCATTTGGGTATCTAACAGTTCTGACATATTTTCAGAGTACAGCTTTGTATCTTCCCCAGACAGAGCAATGTGCATTTTTCTTCTTCAAATAAGTCCAAGCTCCCAGTGAACCCTCTGCATAGCTCTAAGAAGATAATTAATCTCTCACTATGTAAAAATTAGAAATGGAAAAAAAAAATCCTTTCCATTTATTCAACTTTACTGTTAGAGTTACATTACAATTACAAATACAAACTGAAAAGTCATATGCACAACTTGTATGATCAAGTGCTAAATTAGGTGTAAAATATAGTGTTTCTGTGGATTTTTGAAGAAATTTTGAGAGTTTCAATTTTATTATATACTGAATTTACAGTATATAATAAAAGTACAATCAATCCTTTCTAACAAAAGGTAGAAGTGCTTCTGAAAGCAAGGAAAATTTTAATTTTTTTTAAACCTGCCATTATTTTTTTAAATTTCTAATTACATATCAAACTAGCAACTGTATAGAAGTTATTCAATATAGCAAGAACCAGATGCAAATATTTAATCCTGGTTTACAGTAAAATCTACTCAGTCATTCTGAAACCACTCATGAAATTGTCTCAGATTTATTGACCAAATCCTGCTGAAAAAAGGTCTTTCAAGGCTGGAATCAAAATTCTGGTACTCATAGCATCATATCCAGTTTAAGAAAAATTACAGTGGCTATTCCAGAATGAGGGAGACAGGTTTTTTGTCTTTCATTAAATGGCATCAAAATTTAATTTTGCACAAGAACACCACCATCAGCAATGTACTCTGATATTTGTCATGTTTACATTGTTCAGCTAGAGCTGTTTATAAAATACATAGTTAATTAGCCAATTAGGAAGACTGACTCTACCCTAGTTTTTGGATATTCACCAAAGGTAAAGATGACTTGTTTTCCCACCCCCATTTTTTTCTGCAGCTTGTAACAACATAAAGAGAGAGAATTGTTACATCAAATTATATTAACCTTACAATTGGATAGCAAAGAACAGAAAAAAAAGAAAGAAATCTAGTGAGTTACGTGCAAGAAAAAGAAATGAAAATAGTCTTTAAATTCAGAATGGTGTGAGGAGAAAACAAATTTTTTTGTTGTTTCTGGCTGGTATGTTATACAGAGAGCTTCTTGTTTTTCTTAAAACTGGGCATCACTAATTATACTCAGAGCACTAAAATTTCTTTAAAAAACAGGCACATTTTTGCCATTTCATTCAGTTCTAATCATCTCACACAGGGCTTGGAAATATAGCTGGAGAGTAGAAAGCTTTCTAAAAGATCCAAAGGAGAAGAAGCAGAAAAGCAATTAAACATGAATAAGAGAACATGACCCAGGAAAAGAAAAATAGATTGAAATGTAAGATAGAATAGTCTAAATAATGTTGCAATCAGTTTAAGTGCATTCACAGGGTAAAAGAAAACTGTACTGCAAACAATATTGTGAGGAATTGAAGACTGAGACATCCTAGCGCTCTTTGCTCATTGCCTTCATCTCGCAATGGCAATTCTTCTGACTGATGAAGTGTTGAAGTTTTCAAGAGCACCCCTCCACAGCTTGGTCAATCTTATTTAACAAAATGTACAATGGAAAGATAAGGGAACAATACAAAGCATGGTGACAGCCTAAAGACTAAAACAATCTGCCTCTGCACATGGTCCTACTATGTTAAGGAGCTATTTTGCTTCCAGCTCAGTAAAAAAAACAAACCAAAAGAGAAAATCAAAGAGCTGACTAACATGACAATCAGATAAATATGAGTATTGTCTACAGTTACTCTGCTTCTAGAAATGGCTTGAATTGACACATTACAGAAAATATTTTTTCTTTAGACCATACATGTCAGGATAGTTATTACACCTGGAAAAAACTACATAAAATTTAGATAAATAACATTTTTAATCATATTGCTTCTAACAACTGCATTCATAACCTCAAACGACAGTTCCTCAAAAGAAGGTGCTTAGAAAGTCCTTATTGACTTAATATGGTAGTATCTGTTGTTCCTTCAGGGAATCATTTTATGATGTGATGAAGCACTTATTTATCTGTGCTGACATCTCTCAAGGAAGGGGATGTATGCAACCAAATGAAGTGTAAAAGATGTTAATAGCTGCAAATAGATGTATACAAACACGCACACATTGCAGTAAGCTTTACATTATGCTTACTTCAGAGGCAAAAAATGATTCAGAGAAATAGCTAATTCCTGAACCTGATGGCAGTGTAACACACTGTGTTCCTAAGGATCCTGAGGGATATTTTCCCCACTTTTAGAACAGTCTAAAATTTTCATCTCCATCATCATCAGAGCATTGCTCTATTTCCTACCTTCCTACTTGTCAGACTGAAGCCTAAGAATATAGGCTTTCAAAATTAGTAAACATATCTTAAGTATTACAAGAGATTTTTTCCCCCCTGTATTGTCAACAATAGTTACTGGCTTTATTCATAGTAAGCGAATAATGTGGGTGAAAAGAACAAATCCTGTGAAGAATAACCATTTGAATAAAAGATAGGCAGGCACATGGCTTAACACATGCCTTTCCACTTGTGGTCAGATTATTCAGAATTTGATTTGAAAAGAGATAAGCTGTTCATGTCATTTCTTGTTTGATTAACACATCCAGTGCTATATCTGACAACAGAGATTTGAGACCCATCTGCAGTTTTATTCCCTCAATATGCTTGCTACAAATTGTTTTATTTTCGTATTACTTTACCATTTTTTAGCGATCAGAATGTCCACACAGTGAGTGACATGTGATACAGTATGTTTGAAGAGCAGGTTCACATGAACAACCAAGTGGGTTTAGCACAGATAATTTCCTTAAGCCTGAGAAAAGACTGAATGACAACACTGTAGAAGCATTACTGAAGGGATGGGTAACACTGTAATGAACTTTAATTTGGAATAATATAGTTAATACCAAGGAGATTACTTTTAAGTTCAGGTGGCATGAGATTTAGGGGCATATTGTATCTAAAGGTTCATGCAAACACTAGCACAAACCAATTTCTCAGAAAAAGGTATACTGTTTTTGACTGGAACAACAGGAATTGGTTTCATCCACAGCTTTCCAGGTATTGCCTCAGAAGACCTTTCTGCCCCTAGATTTTTGGAGATGTTGACATATTTGTAACACTAAGATACAATTACAATGAGCTTCATGAAATACGTTGTTTTGAAACTGGTCTGTGCAAAGACAATAATAGTTAACAAAGAGAAATTTATCATATTATTCAACCCTACATTTCTCTGTCCCTGTGGGACAGATCATGTCTTGCCTTGGATAGCTGTGCAAAGGCTGAAATTAGAAGCAGCAAAAAGAAGGGCAACATAAGGAGACCTCAACATGCTACATCTGCTGGACAAGTTAATTAGAAAAAAAATAAACTGTATCGGACAGTACTGAGTATGATCCCCAGTAGCAGTTCCTGGAATAGCTCTACTATGTCTTACTAATTACACTCAGTTGAACTTAGCTATAAATTATAAGGAAAAACAGATAATCTTTGCAGATGAAAAGGTTCAAATTAACCTGTTTTGAAGAATGTCTTGGTCTTTGTTGTATTGTAATGAAGAAGATCATGAAGAAAATCAAAACCTAGAGAAAAGAGGGCCTGAATTTGACCTTCAAAGTAATTTCATCTGGAAAAGAGTTTTCAATCTTTTGATAATTAGTAAGGTTTTGTTAACAAAGACAGTGTACCATGATCTTGCATTCAGCACACCTAAAACAATGCCCTGGCAATAAATGTTACTTTATTCTTCTTTGTATTCCTTTCATTTTGTATTTCACTTCTAGTCATTCCAAAATCTTTTATAATTGAAGAAACAAGGCTTGAAGAGTCTACATCAGAACTTGATCTTTTCATATTAGCTCTTAATGTATGAAACATTTGAATGAGAAAGTAATGTTGACAAATATGTGACTTACTTCAAACAGCAGCTTTGCTATTGTCACATAAAGAAACATTCCTTCACCAGAATAAATTCCAACAGTATATAGGAAAGCAACACAGCCAATAATTTTAGGCCTGGTCTCTGAAAGAAGTTTCTAATTCTAATAGGCTGTATTTTTTAATTCTCTCAAAAGAAAAAGTCAAAACTGTGAGTTTTAAGATTTTAGGGCTGCTTTTGCTTCTGAAATAGGGCTTGTGAGATTGTAAAGAAAGATCTGAAGACACTTATAGAAGGAATCGAAGGTGTGACTGAAATATAATTTTTTCAAAAGTAGAAGTGAAAAAATTATAGTCTACACATTAAAGATTAAATTCTTGAATTATACATTCTGGGCTGTTTTAAGGAAAAATGTAGCCTTTCAAGATGTATTAAATAATGTCTCTCACAGTCATAGAACATAGCATACAAAAGCAGTAACAGCTACATCAAGGTCCTCTCCAGTGGAAACAGCCTTTGTAACTAAGAGAGAAACTCAGTAAATACTTCCCGGTACCACAAGATGAGAGAAAAACTGTATCCTCTCTTACAATGAATGGCATACTGAAGTTACTGAAAATGTACAGATTTTCATGGACTGAAAATAAAGATTGTGATGAGATTACCTTCTGACATAAGGTGATATTTTTGCTTCATACATGAATCGGGGTACAGACCTATTTTGTGATCTGAAACAGAACAAGAACCTCAGCAGAACTCTCTTTTTAATTTCATGGCCCAATTATACTTGAGACAAGAAGACATAATGAAATTATATGGGTTAGAGAAAGATCCATTACTTAGACTGATCAAGCAAAAATGAAAATGAAAATGATCCAGACTGACAGTTCCAGCTGCAAGCGTTGATTGTGCCAAGCAGATGTTACCAAAACGCCACAATTTTGTTGCCTTCAATCTTTAAGATTTACAGTTTCAAGAGAACTTAAGGGACATAGAAAACAAGGCAGAGAGATCTGTTAGACAGGCATTTCCCTGAAAGCCCAGGCTGCCCTCTCCTGGAGTGAATTATCTTGCACATCTGTGGTCTTAGTCCATGGCCAAAGTAACATGAGGAATGTCTCACAAACAACAACCACCTGATTATCAGGTATTCAATTTTTAATGAGTGTTATCTTACAGAATATCTACTAAACATGCATTCAAATGATCAAGGAAATTACACGCATCTTGCTGGGACAAAGGTACATACAAAAATTATTTCCCTGTGCAATGAAGTGGTCTCCTTTTTAGTACAGTAACTTACTATACTACTGTGTGTAGTAGCTGACATTACTAGGATGCGCTGGCCTCCAACTTGAGGTGAAATGCAATGCTATGAAAGCATGACCATTCACTTGGAATTTAAGAATGCTTCTCCGATTAGCACCAGACAAAGCCCTGAAAACAGGTCCTGCCAAAGCTGCATTCACCCAGTCTGCCCTATGCATGCTGGAGGGACAGAAGTGTTGCCATCAACTTGTTGCAGGTTCTTCCACCAGTTAAAGTTCAAAACAAAGAACCTTTATCCTTGCATCAGGCAACCTGATATTAAGGTATCTGCTGCCATTCATGTATGCAACATATCTAGTTTGTTTATTCTACAAGGCTACCTGATGCCAAAGCTGAAGCATTGTATGTGGCCTGTTCTCCAGATAATTAAACAGAAATGTCGCATACTGTCAATCAGGTAATATGTCTCAGATATGAAATATATCTGTGGAAGAGTTCAGTGTTTTTCTATTTGACAAAAATAGACTCCTTAAAAATCAGGATCCTTGTTTCAAATCAGGTGATGTAGAGAATAAGCAAACATCAAGAGTAAAACTGTGATCCCCAAACATAAAAAGGAACCATTAACAACAAGCTGATTCTTTGGTAGCAGAATACTGAGGTAAAGGTAAAATTATGAAGATTTTAGAATTAGAATAATTATTTTGTTGTATTCATCTATCACTTTTATCTGAATTACAATGAATCATTGCAAATTTCCTGAAGAAAACATAAAAAGCACTGAAATTGAGTAGGGAAATATTGATGACTTATTTAAATGGAAGTTTCTGATCTAGAAATCCTGTAAAAAGCATTTTAATTGTTTCACTCAAATGCGCACAAATCTTCAGTTAGTATTAAACTAATCATTATTTAGAGGTGCAGATTTTCCATGAATTTTCAGAAGATTATATTTAGGTCTTATGATGAATTGTACTTGTCACTGTAGATCTTGTAAAGAAACAAGGGACCTTTCAGTGAAAAAATAGCTAGCTAAAGAAGAGAAAAGCTGTAGCAGAACACAGAACACTGTTTCTGCTACTCTTTGCTGACCATTATTATTCATGGTTCAGCTTTTAACATTCTAGATAAGAGACAAGCCTTAAAGACTTTTCCAAGAGAGACAATTTTGGTCTGTTCCTTCCAGATTTTGCAATTCCTTTTCCACATTAGTACTCCTTGTCTTTTGCAGAGTTACCATGCATCATCTATGAGTAAGGACTCAAAATGAACGAAATGATCAAAATAAAACATGGATTTTTTCATTCAGGCTAATATTGCATCGAATATGTGATCCTGTATATTACTTAATATATTAAGTATATTAAATATATATTATAAATATATATTAAATAATTCTAGGATATTAGCTGAAAATGGAGGGTGGGACTGTAATTTTACTGTAATTTTTTCATTCATTAATGGTAAATTAATGATTTACTGATGGTAAAATGTACTATTGAAAAGCCTGTATAAGATGCCCTGAACTTCAGTCATTTTGCCTGTTATTTTTTCTTAGCTTTCTGGGCAGAGATAATAGCAAATTCAGCTTTCACTCAATCCATAAATCAAATAATCCACAAATTAGAAGCATAAAATCCTAATAAGCATAGTCCCAATCTCAGACAAAATTAAATGTAGTAATTAGAATTTACTGAGTGTAGTCCATTGTAGATTTAACCAAAGAAGATAAGAGTTAAGAGAATCCAGATACTATGAAGAACTTTAACAGAACTGTGCAACAGCAGAAATCTGGAGAAGTTAATTATCTATTGTCAGTGAATGCTCTTTCTGTTTTATTATCTTTGCTTTTAAACATCAAGAAATAGTATCATCCAACTACCTAGAATAAAATTGTGATTGCTGAGGAGAATTTACAGTAGAAAAAAAAAACAGTCACAACAGAAAACACCCAAAAGGTTAAAGAATCAAATGACCCCAGACCTAGGAATGAAAGATACCATTCAAATTAATAGTTTCCAGTTAAGTTTGAAAATATGTGCTGTATCCATGATAAAAGCACATTCTTTTTGTTTCAAAGACAATGACACATATTATCTTAATTTATATTCTAATTAAAAAAAAATATGAACAATCTCTGATAATTTTAACTTTCTCTTCATTAAAGAAGATAGGATATCTCACTCTTATTTCACAATAGTTCCCTAACCATATAGTTTTCTATTGATCTAGCTATGAAATTACTTTTTTTTATCATTTAAATGCAATACTTTTCAGAATTTTTAAACTCTACCAACTAGGAATGAAGAGGATTTATCTTATTTCAAGACCAATGCTACAAAAACCAATTGATAAGTTTGCACTGAATTTCAACATTTGTATTATTTTTATTTTACAGTAATCCACTCCTATTTATGTTTTAAATACAATACCCTTTTTAAACTTGATCTGCAGATCCCATAAACTAGCAATCAAAGATATTTATTTCAATATATCAGCTTTCCCAAATACTATACCCTTCTGCCACAAATTTAGCCTAAATAAAGAAAATTTTATACGGAATTTGAAGGAACAAAGGTAAATGTTTGGTTTATTGACAATTTCCCATTCCTGAAGTTTGGATCTGTGAATAAAGAAGTATTTTAATTCTTTTTAAAGCATTTTCAGTATGTAAATCTTTCTTTACACATAAAACCTTCCCCGTTACAATTACACTATCATTCTATTCAACTCTTATCATCAGAGCAAATACATTGAAGCTTTATTTTAATGAATCCCATTACTACTGCAGAAACAATCACAGGTTTCTTAGTAATCTTCCTCATCTTTACTGGTGGTTACATAATGACTTCTAATTACATTTTTTCACCTTAACATTCTTATTGGAGTATATTGACCACACAATGTTGAAAGTAGATGTACGAATCATCATAATTTCAAAAGCTACAATACCTAAATTCTAGGCAAGTCTGGAAATAAAATGTTTTTTTATTCAAAATATAATATTCAGGAAAAAACCATGTCTCATAATATTGGTCATAAAATATCAGAACTCTTTGTAGAGTAGTAAGAAAAAAATCAAGAATAATTCTGCATATTTATGATAGATGTATTTTACTACCAAAGACAATAGCAATTCCAACTTAAACCCAAAGACCTCAAGTTTTATAAAGCTTTCTTGACAGACAAAGTAAGCTTTTTTTTCTATACCTGGAAGTTCTTTCTCTTCAAGACTGTATTCCAGAGATCCAAAGGAATAATTAGTTGGACAGATTGCAGGAGTAGAAATAAAACTTGCACAGCCAATGGATGGGTTGATTTCAAAATAATTGTGGCTGTGATTCATTCGGTGAAATTCCAGAGAAGATACTATGGATGTACGTTGCTTTGGCTACAAGAAAAATAGAAGTTTGGCATGAAAAATACAGACTTTTTGTATAGTTTTTATCACCTGACATTTAATAAACCTATCTTTCTCTGTTTTTACTGGTTTTATTTGGCTTAAAGTTTATAGTAGTAAAAATAATTTCTTATGACAAGCTGTAGTGTGTAGAGATAATTTCCTTCTAAAATCTGGATTAATCTTTATTAGAAAAAATGCATGTCTTCATTCTAATCAATTTAATTCAACATAAAATAGGCCTTTACAGCCTTGCATATAATAATTTCAATCATCTTTTGATAAGAAAGGGAGCTCTTCACCAGCTGCATTGCTGGGTACATCTTGCAAAACAATTAGAGCGCTGATGTCTGTATAATGAAGTTTACTAAATAATACCAAGTGCCCATCACTCAAAAGCCACCCTCTGCTGTTTATTCCATTTATGAATATGCCTCAAATATTCAAAGACTGAAATGTTTGGAAGCTTAAGGGAAACATGTCAGCTTGAAAAATATACATGAAAATCAAACTTTCTGCGTGAGCTTTCATTGAACAGTTAAAAAAAATTGATAATCCTTTACTTCAAATGTTTACTTTCGAAGCAAACCTCTGAGAAGATCTCACTAAATGGCTGTGCTTTGGATTGCAGAGCAGTTTTAGAGCACGAGAAACTAATTTCTTTTGGGTGGATCTATATCATCAGGTGTAGAAATTAAATCTATATAATGTGTTCATCAGGTCAGCAACACCTCTTTCACTACAAGGACTTGTTCCCATTGCACTGCACTACTTACTGGTACAGGCATAACCTTAGTGCTCAACATCATGGCTTCTAAGCCACAGACCACAGCTGGTTTTCAATGCCATGCTAAATAGTCTGCAACTAACTAAGAAACTAGAGGAAATTTTTGCACTTTCGCTGTGTCCTGTAAAATGTTAAGTTGTTGAAGTACACTAGTTGTTCATTGATATATGCGATGAGAGACTCAGTAAACCAGTTTGTGCTGAGTGTATCTCTCTGCCTGTATCTCTCTAAAGCACTATTTTCACCAAAAAAACCCAAACCCCAAAACAGTAGAAATGAATCAATTTTTTCTACGGTTAGGATTAAATTCCATTCCTGATTTTGTCAACCAAATTTCCAGCATAGCTATTTACATCTACTTTAGGTATTTAAAGTCCCAGAGCAGTCAGCCGAGATCTAGTCATTAAAATCAGGATCTAGTCAATACCATCAAGAGTTCAGAGAACAATTCACCTCACCCCAGTCCCTTTGGTATTGATTCCCTTGCCTTATTGCAGTTATCTACCATCATGGCAGATTCCTTAGGCTATCCCATGTGGTCTCAGGCTGCCATTCAGAAGAGTGCATGTCTCCCCTATATATGCCCTGGACAATACTTGACAGTCTCCATGTGCATTTCAAAGACACCTCTATAGCACCTCAAATTACATTAGATTCCCACTTTTTGAATTGAATCCTGCATCTGTCCTAAGTATGGTGGGCAATTAGGTCTCTAAATCAGACAGAGATTCTTAAATACAGAAATGAAATGTTTCAGTCCCAGATTTAATCTCACATCCAGCTCACATCTAGACACACTCTAGAAATCTTTTCTTAGAATCTGATGTCAAAGTCCAGCCTTACTGGCAGTAACCTTGGTTTGCTGATTGCACTTGCCAAAGCCACTGCTCAACTACATTTACCAAGAACTCTTGAGATAGTTTCTGAAAAATTCTAAGATTATTTACTATATTGAACACCATATTGACACTCAGTCAGGGGTCAAGATTTCACAGTTGTGAAACACAAAACTCTGTCCCAAAGAGATAATGATTACTTCATTCCTTGAAGTCAGCTTTGTCATTACATGCCTTCCTTGTACTACTCCAAAGGTCTGGACATGCTTTGATAACCGTTGTGAAATTCTGGCATACTTAATGGCTTCATTTCACCCCAAAACGCATGCTACATAGAATGTAGATTTGTCCTGAAGTAGATTTTATTCATTGTATTCATGTGTTTAATCTATTTGTTATGTGTAAAACTCTTTAATGACTGATATTTACTTTTAAGGCATGTCTTCACAAATATTATTTCAATTGTCATAATATCAACCTAAAAAACCCTACACTATCCTAAAATAGCATATCAAATCAGACTAACGAATAAATCTTTTCAATGCATAAGCACAAATATATCAGTACAAATCTTTAAAGATATTGCAATAATAAGATTTAAATAACTTTAAAATCAGTTTTAACAAAAATACTTTCATGTTCAGTCTGTAGTAAACATATATCACTGAAAGATACCCCTTTGAAACTGTAAAAATAGGAAAAGCATCAAAATACACATATTGAATTGTTTTTCTATTAAAAAGGCAAGTAAGGACTTAACGCCTCCATTAAATTCTGTAATGCTACCATGACTGGCATGTAACATTATGAGCAGTCAACGGATCATTCAAGTATTTCTTACAACACTTAGCAGAGGCAGTAAGGCAAAGCTCCTTTCTCCATTTAACACCAAAATATTTCTTCAGCTTTAAAGTATACTCTGCAATACAAGCTTCTGGCTTCATCTTCTTTTATCTTCGGGATTTGTGTACATAGCACTATCATAGTCTTAAAAAAATTAATTTGCGCAACACTCTGTACTATGGCAGAGCTAGTTGCCTTATTTTACAGATGCTGAACAAGGGTATGGAGCTTTCCCAAGGGACAGATGTTGCGGTTTGTTAAAATACTGAGAACCAATGAGCCGAAGGAAATTCTGCATTTGGCAAAGCCTGACAAATTCCAGTTGCCCTATATAATGTAGAAACTGATTTCACTTGCAATATACCATTCAGAAATGTAGATAGAAGAAAGAACTACATCTACATTCTCAAATTCTAGTTAGCACATAAAATATAGACTTACCAAAGAAAGCAAGAGGCTGCAGCCCATTCCCCCGGGCACATATATAACAGTGTGTGAGTGTACTTTTATGTCCACTTAAATCCCTCATTTTGATACCTGCCCAGATGATTCAATTCTTTCAATTCTCTGATCAACTCACTCCTGCTTCAGAAATTTTTCTTTCTCCAGCTTCTTTACTTCTAAAATCTCGTTCTATTTCTATGCACTCATTTTCCCTTTCATAAGAATCATAGAATGGTTTGAGCTGAAAGGGACCTTTAAAGGCCATTAGATCCAAACCCACTGCAATAAGCTGGGACATCTTCAACTAGACCAAGCTGCTCAGAGCCCCATCCAATCTGACCCTGAACACTTCCAGGAACTGGGTATCCACTACTTCTCTGGGCACCTCTCTTCTTTTGTTTTCTCCTATCTATTGTTACCTTTCTCCCAAAGCTACTTATGTTACTCTAAAAAGACCTGCAGAGTTGATTCCAGTTCTATTTGGTGTTCTAAAAATTGCTTTTCTGCTTTCTCTGTGGTTTTGTCATCAAGGTCTCTCAAAAAACTCCCTCATGGTCCCATTTCACACTGACTTTGCAGTCACTACATCCCTCTCATTGTTCTTGAAAATTCAATTTTAACCTCTTTCCTCCCTTTTAAATACAACTTTTAATTACAACCTTTAAATACACTTTTACGGTTTCTGTCTTTTGCCTCGACATTCCAGCATGCCATCTCTGTTTCTATCTCTGTCTTTTTTGCTCATGTACACTTACAAAAAAACCCAACACGTTCAAAATTTTCTCGGCAAAATACAGCCTGTGACAGGACAAGCTTCTTTGTTTTCTCCTGTCTCCACTTTGATTTGCAGAAATCATCAGTTCTGATTCATTCTCATCAGTCAATGCTGCTGTCAAGAATTATTTGATTTATAGGATCTGAGCTAAGGTGATCAAGTAGCCTTGAAATTGCAAAAACTGAAGATTACAGTGCATCTGTGATTTATCTATGTCACCTAGAAGTGCAAGACAAAACTGAATTATCACTAGACTACTGAATCAATTATTCTGTCAAGCCTCAAAATACCACGCTGAACAAGCTGAAGACACATTTTCTTTTAAATAGGGTAATATAGTTTTCTCTTTTTTCATTTCAGAAAACTTTATCTTATATTATGACAACAATTAAAATGTATGCAGTTTATTCATCCATCATGACATTCTTGATTTTACTTGTCAACATTTTAATTAATTTTAAAAGCAGAAAGCAGAAAACACACAGAGGCTGGCAACAAATATATCCCAAGGAGCCTCAACAGGGAGCTTGCAGGATCATGAGACTTTAAAAAAAAATAATTATTAAACTCCTCTCACTGTTTTTTAACTGTAGATCCTTTATGATACTAAAAGCATAATGCACTCTAAAATTAAATTAATTTTTAATGACATCATAGTGTCAAAGTCCTAGCAATTTCTGTTTGATTGATTATTAATTTGGAGAAAGACACTGCTTCATCCTGCATGAGCAGCTAGTGCATACCTCTTTAGAGTAATCTCACGGTCCCTCAGAATACGTGGATCATTCCCCTGTCAATGACGCATTAAGGAATGACACAGACTCGGTTCTTTTGTGTAGCCTCTGGTCAGGGAGTGCCGTGTGACACTGGGTACCACAAAGACACAGAGCTTTCTGCACTCCTCTGGGTACATTATCCGAGCTCTGCCTTAGAAGCCCTCCACTGGAGTATGCAATGAAAGGTCAGAAGGTTGCTGCCCCTTCTACCGGTGGTCTTATCTCAGATGAAAAATCACACAGGAAATAAATAAGGGAGCAAGACAATCTTCTCCCAGTTTCTATTTTCCTTGCTTTCTACTTTTATTTTAGTTGCAACCATATTGCAGCTGTGGGTTCTGAGGAGCAGCAATCCTGAATGCCAAAAACTGCAACACCTTTGGAGCAGTTTCCCTCCTTGATAGATGTGACCAGGCTTTGAAGATACACAGTCATAACTACCCTGGGAAAATATTGCTTGAAATGAGATCCAAATAGCAAGAGATAAATTTGATAAAGAAGAGGAATGACTCATTCCTCAGCAATAAAAATTTCCTATCTTTCAAAGAATAAAATTCTGAAAGAGTATGAAAATGGATGTGAGACCATTTTCTTCTAAAAAGCTTGGCTTCCAGCTGCTAGTAACATCCTCCTTTTCACCTACAGATTAGAAAATTGCTTGTATTGTTATATTTTATTTCATAAACTTTGAAGGGCAAAAGAGATGGCTCTTTTTTTCTAAGCTGCATGCCACAGAGAACATGCATGTGCGAAAATATGCATTATCAGATAACGATAAAGGGTTATTGAGTAACTAAGGTGCTCAAGTCCCCCCCATACTACAGAAACAAATGAAAATGCTAAGAATATAATATAAGAAACTCATCAAGGTACAGCAGCTAAGGCTTTCATCTTCCAAATTCTGAGTGTGTCCCTGTCTCCAAGCATTATGTATACTAAGGCAGGGCAACTGGCATGGATTTGTTCACACCCTTACAATTAAACTTCATTAGGTGTCAGAGAAGGGTCTTCAAGGCAGAATTATCTACCAGGAATGGTGCTTGGTCTATTCAAATCAGAAATCAGACCTGACAGTGGATATGTTTGGAGAAAGAAAATTGTACACTACTAAAATTATACCCGGGACTGTGCCCATAATTACACCTGTGTAGGTGACAACTCTGCAGAGCTACAGCTCATTTTACTAGCATAGATGTGCCTTTCAGTATCTGAACTACTTTAAAAAAAAACCCTACCTGTTACAAGTTCATATTGGAATAATATTCTATATTTCTGCATGATTTGTGTTTATATTGAATCAGGAATCACAACCTAGAGAACCTCTTCAGGTAAGTAACCAAATTCACACAAGAAAGACATGTACAAGTGATATTCTTAAAACTTAACACTCTTCAGAATAGAGTGTTTTTCTATATATTTAATTTATACTTGTGTTTTAGTATCCTGTTGAACTGTAATTAAATGCACTAACACACACTGTTTGCTGTTTTCATTAGTACCATGTACTGGGTAGATGTGTTTATGTTTTCCTATTAGATCTAATTAAAATATATAAATAGAATTATGTTTTATAGTTACTTGTCAAAGGAGATCTCATAAAATGCATCTCTTTAATAATATTTTGTTTAATGTTGTTATTAAGTAGTCACAGAGTACCCATTATGCTCTAAGGAATTTTTTTCTTCAAATATTCTCCTCTGGAGCTGCTACAAAGCTTCTGCCCATAAATGCTCTGGAAAAACAGATGGGTGTGGGGAGTGTGTGCTGGGGGAGAGGTGTGTGTAGGTATCAGTCCTGTAAGACAATTCCAACCATAACCTTTTCTTTTTGTTTGGTACTCAGTATTCCAGAATAAAATAGTTTTATAATGTCTGTCCTATTTTCAGTCATGCATAGATGAATTTCTAACTGCATCTTAATGGCATTGACAGTATACCTCTTACTCTGCTCTGCTCCCTTTTTTTCAAGGGCTATTTAGGAGCTTTGTTTTTTCTTCAACGTCATTAGAATGAGAAGACATCAAACTGTGCACAGTAGATTTGTATAGACATTCCCTGTCACAGAGAGACTAATCTGAAATATATTTGCATACCTAGAATCAAGGTCACTGACTGCTAACAACTACCTTCATATGTGTGCAGTCCTAACAGATACATGCAACCTTGCAAACGCTATGACCTTCAGGGAAAATCTCCAGATCAGGCACACGAACAATGAGCATTAAATCTACCCATGTGTCGACTGTGGAATACATTTTTATTTTAAAGGGTTTGGGGAATGCTCAGCACCTTCCAGAGCTTCATAAAAGCATGCACACAGCAGTGGCTTTTACCTTGGATATGATAAAAGTCATAACTCTCAGTAAAGTTTTTTTTAAGACTTAAGTGCCTCTTGTGCTAAGCATGGACACAGCACAAAGTCCAGCACCAAAACACAGTATGAAAAGAAGTGCACCTGGACAGAAAACACTGTGCACCTGCACAGTCTTTCTTCACAGTGATTTTCCTGGTTATTTCCTGCCTGGCTGAGCATGTTGTAAGTGGAGCTAAGCATGGAAAGCAGCTCATTGGAGAAAGAAGCTCCTTGCCTTGTTGCTGTCTTGTGATCTCATTCTGAGAGTGGAGAGAATTTATTACATAACAGTGTTCTTCAGTCCTCTTTTTTGTGGCAAAATGTAACAAAACAGATTTTGTGTGTGTATGTTGCAAAACAAGTTCAGCAGATGCAACACAGAGTTCTCATGGTGTTGTGCACTGGTGCAACAACCTCCAGCAGGGATTTCACTAGGCTGGCAGAGACAGGGACATGCCAACTCAAGCCAACTGTGACAAGGTGTGCATTTCATTTGTGAACAGCTAAGGAAACCACAGCATGGTGCTAGTATAGGGGAGGAACTAGATAGAAATACTTTCATTGTTTCAACATGGGGAAATAGTGACACCAATCCTGTGAAAAAAAGTTGAAAATCCTGTTTATGGATTCATTAGTTCTGAAAATTTATTTTCTGGAACTGTGGTTTTCCAGAGTTTCCTCTAAGACAATTTTGTGCTTGTTTCTTTGTGTTCAAAGTAATTCCTGCACCTATCTGCAAAAAGAATGATAAAGAATTTCAATGAATGTAAATTATTACCGCTTTTTAAGTCAGCTAGGGAGGCTCTGGAGCACACATCTCCTGCAGATGGTCTTTCCATTCATGTCCAGGCTGATACAGGGAGTGGAATGTCATGGTCTCTGTCTTTCCCTAAGCCTAGATGAACCACACACACAAAGGTTTTGCACTGTGCATGCAAAAACAGTCATACACCTGGTAGCCCAGGTAGTGGGATAGGTCTATCAGAGACTACACATGTTCTGCAGGATTCTATTAGAACTTGCTGAAAAAGGAGACAATTTCTTTTGCCTGCTAATGTTTAAACTATTAGCTGCTATTATATTCATAGATGTCTTAGCCAGAAGAATGAGGAGCCATAGTTTGAATTGCAACTTTGTTTACAGAGGTTAAAAAAAGATAAATGGGAAAAAAAATTATTATTCCTGTAAAGACAGCACATCCATATTGATAAGAAAAAAAAAAAAGATACTATGATGAATAGATTACTGCAGATATTAGCAATAAAACCAGAAAGAACAAGATTATGAAATTTTATCATGTCAGAAACATTGAAATCCTTTGTTTCTTTGTCCTCCTACCAGAAATCCTCCTAATAGCACTGAAACAACACTTTTGGGAAACTGAGTTATTCACATAAAATAGGGAAAATACTAATTTATGATAGATAAAATCAAAGTCAATTTTAAATAATCCACATTTTGACATCACAAGCTGTACCTACAGTAAATAATTTGAAATGTATCTTAAAAAGATAAGAAGATAACATGCAAATGTTGGACTACATTTAAAAAATAAATTTAAAGGTGTGAATTTAGAATTCAGTTTTATGAGAATTGGCCCAAGACCTACAAGTAAATAACACTGGCAAAAGAAACAGTCTCATAGGAAAAAAAGGTGCTCTTTCTCCCTCTATGGATACGTTTTTATTTTTTCAAATGGAACTGAACAAATAAATAAGGAGCTTATTAAATTGAGTAGCTAATACAAAAATACATGAAAAATCACAAGCAGTTTAATTTTGGTCAGGCTTCATCCAGACTGAGAGCTACAGCAACTGTGATAGAGCAAGCTCAATTTTACTGTTACTTTCTAAAATTACAGTCTGATAAGGTAAGCTATATTTTACTCTGTGTACTAATGTAACTAAGTCAAAACTTGAAGGAGACTTATCTACTTCTTCTCCTACCTCATTTTATTTTGGATCCCATGTGCTGTGAGTATACACAATGGCATATGTCCTTAATTTGAAAGTGTATCACTTTCTCAAAGTCTCCATTAACTAGTGATTCAAGAGTTAAAAACTTGGTAAGTACCATCTGGACGATCAGAAAAAAATAAATGATCAAGCAATTCCAGACCTGAGCTAAATTCTGGTTATTTCTTTTCTGCATATATGCAACTTTTCAAAAACCCCTCTTTCAGAGAATAACCATGGGAAAATTTGAGAAGAAGAAATTTATTTGCAAAATCACAGGTACAAGCCATAGTTAAGGTGCACAGATAAAAGAGTGCACAGATCCTTAAGATACTGTTAAGTATGCCAGCCTCAGGACTGAAGATAATACAGGTGGGTGGCATTGTGGCACTGAGCTTAATACTCAAACACCTCCAAGGATGATCATTCCACCAGGTGTGATCCATTACAGCATGTAATCACCCCTTCTGTGAAGAAATTCCCCCTTATGTCTAGCCCAAACTTCCCCTGATGCACCTTAAGACTGTGTCCTTTCGTCCTGGTTGCATAGAAACACAGTGTTCCTCCTCACTGCGGGTAAACCATTATATGTACAATCCTACAGGAAAGATTAAGTAAGGCTATAAACTAAAATAACTATATATGTTGAAAGGCCAGACTTCCGTGGCAGTTCCATCCAAACTGCCAAAGCCTCATGAAAAGCTGGCTGCTGAAGAGTTTCCAACTCTGCCTTTACTGGCACTTTCCCGTGCACAAGACATGAAAAAGAGAAAGAAACAAAAGCTGTTTTGGATATCTATATGATCCCTGGTTTAGATCTCTTAGAAATCAATTTATTTTGCTAGAAAAATGCAAAGAGGCCCTGGCAGTCAACAGAAAATTAATTATTTTGCATACATTGTGTAACAGTATGTATTAGTTTTACATTAATGGTGAGAGGTCAGTCAGGAATAGAAGCCCATTGTGCTACCCTTCAAAGAGCTTGCCATGTAATTGAATGGAATAAAGGAATTAAAAACGCAGGCAGAATGAACACTAATGATTAGCAAACAGCACATTGCAAATACCTACAACTTCTTTGTCTAAATTCTTGAGTTGAGGTCTTAGGGGAAGGTGATTAGATAAAAACATAAACAAAGAAAAAAAAAGAATACTGCGGGATGTGCACAAAACACATGAAAAAAGGAGAAGCATAATGGGATCTGAATACTACAGCATATCCAACTTGTCATGTATTAGCACATAGACTTACAACATACATTATGCCTGTCTGCTGTTGTTTTCGGTACAGGGAGCATGACATGTGTATGAGTATGGCCACGTGAGAGACATTTTAGGAAATGTGGTAAAGTTCTGACCATATATATCGTAGAACTAGCTTTTGTTCTGCCAAATGATGAGAACACTGTGAGTCAGAAAATGGAATAATTTAAATTTGAAAATAGCTCCCCAGAATCTGCTGAATCCATTCAGAGCTAACTAGCAGGAGAACATCACCATGAAGTGTTCTGGGTCCATCTGTTGGCAGTATCATGATGGGAACAGCTTTTTAAATGCTATTTTCAATAAGCTATCACACAACAGCTTGTTTCAACAATATTTCATTACCTGTTTGTTTACTGCCTACTATAAAAAACAGCTTGAAGGGAAGGAGGCATTTCAGTGCTATAGACTGAGGTAGAGTGGGAAGGACAGAGACACTACAGAAACAAGCAAAAAGAGAAACAACTATAAAAAGAAAAAAATAGAAGAAACTGTAATTTTAGACTCTCTACTTTCTAGATTTAAACCAGCATGTGGAACCTGAACTATGGTGGTGACAGAAGGGGATGGTCTGCACCAGCCTGTTAATCGAATTATTGTACAGTGGCAGTGTCACACATAGGAAGCCAATGGCTCCTCAATAGAAATGGCAAGTGCACCTAGTAATTACCTTTAATTCTGCAAGACCTTTTAAACTGTGTGCTCCAGTGAACAGGGAAAGGAAGATTCACCTCCAACACTGTGACACTGTCACTTGCGTGGTACCAAAACAACCTGGCCTATACAACTCCTAGGAAAATATCATGGGTCCGTCAGCCTACTCCTCAAGTAAAACAAATGCCAGTGACATTGTGATGGTACAAAGCCTGCATCCAATAGCATCAGAGTGGCTCAGCTGCAGAGATCAGCTCAGCAATAAAGAACAGATGGCTGCACTTGAACCCAAAATTAGGAGGAGATGAAGTTCTTTTGGTTCACACTAAAAAAGTTTCACAATTAGTCAATTCAGCACATACTTGTCCAAGCTAGCTTTGGCGCACCTAATGTTATGGCTTTTTAAACAAGGAAATAGATCATCCCAAGGTTTCTTCTGACTTATCCCACAAGTCTAAAATAAACTTCTTTATGCTGATTAATTCTATATTACTTATTCAAGTTCTAACATGTATTTACTTTAAAGCTTTGGTCTTAAGAGATACACTTCTAAAGAGTTAAACAGAGCACTCAAGTTTTACACACATTATGCATCTTGTTTCCCAAACAGTATTAGAAATATGGATAGTTAGGGAGGATGGAAGTTCATAAGCAATACTATACGGGAAAGTAAAATAAAAAAGGTATGAAACATTATAACTTCATGCAAATGGAGATGCAGGAAGAAGAAAGTAAACCAGAAAAAGCAATATGGAAATATTACTGATAAAATCAGAACATAACCTTGAAAGAAAAGTAACAGCATGCAAAAATACAAAATACTGCATAAGGACTTCATTCATTATTAGCGCTATAAGAAATCTGTACAGACACCTCTCTGTACATTTGGGCTCATTCATAAAATATTTTATCTTCTGCTACTAAGATTGATTCTTAAGAAGACAAAGTATTTTGTGTTGTGTTTATGTCTTTGACCTACTCAAATGCATAAAGCCATAACATCCTCTTAGAATATGTGCATCATAGCCTGCCACTGAAAGGAGAAAAACAACAAATAAGAGGATGCTTATGGTAAGCACCTACCTGAGGACGTATGACTTTCACTATGTTTTTAAGAGCAGTGTCTGGTGATGGAGGAGAGCAGTCAGGTGTTGGGCCTGTAGAGCTGTTTCTATGGTTACCAGATGCTGGTGCGGTAATTGCTACCTGAGGTGCATTATCTGTGAATAAAAATAACATCTATATGAAATTACAAATACTTAGTATATTTTAAAATAAAAAAGAACTTTGAAAATAGAAGGTTACTCAGAACATTATTTAAACTTACAAAACCTAATATAATTTAAAGATATTTGTTAAGGAAGGTATTGCGTATCTAAACTTATTTTTTCAGCCCATACATTCATTCTATATTAAGACAAGATACAGCATTCTCTCAGTACCTAAACAAAATGAGGCGGAAACCAAGCACAAATATTTTACTTTCATTATCTTGATTTACTGACTGTGAATCCAAATATTATTGCTATAACCAGGGTGACCTGAAAGAGAAATTTATAATGTAACTTCTAGCTCATCCTGGAAAATCCCATATGACCAAGCTCTACGTGTTATGAAAACACATACTAACTTAGAACATGCTAATAACCGTCATTGACAACTTTCCTTAACATTGTGATCAGCATAACTGACCAGCAAGGACTAATTACATGAAAATATGCTTAGTTTCTCAGGTAAAATTTGCATCCTCCTTGGAGTTCTGCACTACAGTAGCTTCCTTTCCATCAGTACCTCTGCTAGATAACCTACAGCTGGCTTAAGAACATCTGCACACTTGCATGTGTGTGGGAAACTGCTCTTTGGACATATTTTGCTCTTACCATTTTATGGCACTGTGAAGGACCATTAAAAGGACTTAAAATATCATTCTTACCTTCTCTAAATGTTCTTAATGCTGTTTGATCAATGTAAAGTTAGTGAAAATCAGATCAGAGGATAGAGAGGACTGTGAATTAGCTTCTCAGCTGTGAGAGTACCCAATCACTGGAATGACTTAGCACAAGGCAAAAAACTCCACATTACTTCAGGCCTTTAGAATTGTATCAGTAAAGAAATGCTTTTGTTCAGATTCTAGGGAAAGTGCCATTGCCTGTGCATAGTTATGGTGGTTATTACAGTGTCTGTGAATTTACTGAGCCCCTTTCTTTGTGAGTTACAAAGATGTGCTCCATGCTCCTAAATGTGCTGTTACACCTGAAGCTCTGCATCAAGACAATAATGTCAAATTTCATGTCTGTCGGCCTCAACTGACAGCCTGCAGGGTTCACAGAAGAAAGCAAGTTTATTTGTGATTGTGGTGGTTGTCCAATATGTGCTTCCATTCTGTGGACAAATACACTCCAGAAAACCCCAAATATCAATAAACAAAAGCAGCTCTCTTAAGCTGGAGAATTTTTGCCTGACCAACTTCTACAGGTGCACACGTGAGCTCCTCCCTCTGCACAAGTCACAAATGCCTCTGTGAAAGCCACAACAGAAGCTTCTGTCTCTCTGTCCTACTAACCTGAAAGAATTCTTGGAAGGGTAACAGAGATATTGAAAGGAAGGAAATATCCAGTTACATTAACAGAGATAATATAGGATAAAGGGGAATGTAATGTTTCAGGAATGTAAACTTGATGGCCTTTCCAACTTACACTTACTTTCACAGCATGAGGGATTCTAGGAAAACTGCAGGATTCTTCCTGCAGAAACACTATGTAACTGGGTGAGGTTTCTAATAAAATTTTATAATCAAATACAGATTGGCAATTTATTCTTCTAAAACAAATGTTAGGCTGGAATTTTTCAGCAATATTGATACACTACTTAATGAAAACATAAACAAAAATTCAGATGGCAGATTAGCAGACATCCAAAATGAAGACATCCTGCAGATAATCTCAGGTGTTACCTGACAGAGTGAACCCTCCTTGTCACAGAAACAGAAAAGTCCAACATTTTTGCAAAGTACCTCACCCAAAGCTGTGAAGTCCTACCACACAGATGAGTTATTCCTGAATCATCAGAAGTGTGCACAGAAAGCTTGGATAAAAAGTAATTTATTTAATAAAGTAATAAATGTGTGTTAATACAATGTATCAAAACAATTTTTAAACAGTCTTAGAAAGGGACTGAAAATGAATTCTCACTATAACATAACTGACATGGAAGAATTTTGATACAATTTCAGAAAGCCTTAAGTCTCTCATATTCTTTCCTGCCTGACCTGGTGTCTAACTTTAAAAGTGTTCTCATGCATGACGTAAATGAGTATTCTGTGATTTGAAAGCCCAGCTCATCAAAGGAGGGATAGAGATTTGACAAGAAGAGAAACCTCTAAAGCCTTGCCATACTCTGAAAATCTCATAGTGAGGACAAAGGCTAGATATGAGCAACACCTTAAGTGAGCTGGAAGTCCTAGCCTCTTTTGCTCCAGATTATGATACAGCATCTTTCTTTCTATGGACAGATAGAAAATCATCAATGAACCTCCCTTACTGAGGAATCAGAGAGTTGCTCTAAGAGATCCCTACCCTCTGTTTGGGGAGACACCAAACCAGGGACTATATTACTGTCAAGAAATGTAGTAATATAGACACCATATTTAGGAAGGTAAAAAACAAATTCTAGAGTGAGAAATGCTCCACATGAATCCAGCTAAGTGCACTCAGTGCACTTATTTACTTACTGGTGTGAGAAACAGAGTGATTGTCTCTGACAAACAGCTAAAGCTATAAAGAACACAAACTCCCCCATACTTCAGCAGTCTCTCTCTTTCTGTCACTTTTTCCCTGTGAACCTGTGTGGCTGTGCTTAGCACAACTGCCCTTGAGCTATTTAGGACATGAAAGCCTTGCAAGTGAAATTAGGAAGTCTTGCAGATGCAGAAGTATCTCAAGGATGGATTGCTCAAAGGACACATCATATGAAAAGTAGATTGGCGCTGATGGTAACAAATGCAGTTATCTGCCCACCAGTTTATTCTGTTTCAAAACCTTATGGACAGTCACCTCAGCTCAGTTTAACCACACTTTTAAAATGCAGAAGAGGGCAACAGAGGAGTGAAGTTATATGAGCAAGGTTTTGGTCTTGCATAGGAAAGACTTCTTGTTGACCCTGTTCAGTAGTAGCTCACTGAAGGCCCGGTTTTGCTCCTTCATATAGTCCCACGAGTGACATTGAACCAACTGGGAGTGACATTCTTGGCAGGAAAATTTATTGGAAGGCATACAGAAGGGGTAACAGGCTGTTACATGCCCCACTAGACAGAGCTGAGAAAAAATTCTCCAGCTACAATGTGTGTATACAACCATAACCAATTCAGCAACATACACAATATGCAGAGATCTCAGAAAAGAGTAGTTACAGCCTTTCTTTCCAAGCAAAATTAAGAGGCAATACAAAAAAAAAAAAAAAAAAAATCATGTTTATAGAGTCTAAAAACAAAACTTTGCAAAAAGAAGCTATACAATTTTATATATATATGTGTGTATTTAATAAACAGCCCAGAAAAAGCATCCAACTGCTCAGTATTTCATGCCTTCCCTTCTTTCTTAAGGGATTAAGTGTTTGACATGTACTGGTTTCCTGTAAATAATTTCTTTATTATGGACAGCTGTTTATTTTCACAGTAGGATGTTCCCATTAGGCAACCAATAATGATTTACTACCTGGGTCTGCTCCATCAGAGAGAGAACAACACCATCAAATTAGTTCCTGCAACCAATTTGTAGGACCCGTCTGTTTATTTATACTGTACTTATAGTTTCATTAAGAATATCTTTGAATATATTTTCTTTGGGATTAAATTATATAATAATCATGTTTTAATTTTCCCTGGTGACAAAAGTAAAGCAATTTTTTTCCCCTTCAGGTAACTATAATGGCAACACTGCCAGTTTCAGAAAAACATTTCATGGCAAATAGAACTTGAAAACTTAAGAAACTACCAAATTAACCTAGAAAAGATTAGCTCTCATGCTGAATTTCCGATCGATGCCACATATGGGGCCAACAGGGAAGTATTTACAACTGTCATTCTCTTCTAGTTCCTGGCTCACGTTGTAATAATCTAGATGTTTCTGTGTAAGTCAGATAACATCAGGCTCCAGAGATCATCTAGGAGCTAAAAACTAACGAACTGCAGCATGCTCTAACAATATTCCTTCCTTCCTCCATCACACATGAGAAGTTGTCACAAGGCCTATGCAATTGGAGCTTATTCTGATTTTTGAAAATGCTCACTGAGGACTTGACATTCTCCATTTTCTTTATTTCAGGGCACAGGAAAGAGAATAGAATGAGGAAAATATATGAATGTGGTCCTTTAGTGTATTGTAAGAGCAAACTAAGGTGTTATTCAAGGGCTGTCTTCTAAGATGTCAGACAAAAAGATAAAAATGTCAACTGTTTAACTGAGATGATAAAAAAAATACACAGGGAATTTTGCCTTTTTCTGTGCTGTGTGACATCAGTAGTCAGTTTCATATGTCTTTTTCTTAGGGAGCACTGCACAGAGAAAAATGCCCTCATGGATAATAATAGACCATAACACCAGCGTTCAACAAGTGCTTTGTCGACATTTTCATCCCACTGTCTATGTACTGTGAGGACAAACCACTCACTGAAACTTTTCTACAAGTTTTTTTTTCTCATAATGTACTCAAAGAAAAGGCACTATATGTACACAATGCCACAATATTAACTATCAGGCAATACTAAGTATACAAACCAGAACACTTACTGCATCCCAGCAAGCAAAATATCAAAAGCCAGACACAGCCCATATTCCAGAAATACACTTATAATTAGATTTCACCTCAGAAATAAATCTTTAAAATGGAACACACAGTCAATCTAGTTTTCTACTTTCATTGCAGAAACATCCTTATCAAAATTTACAGTTATGTCTGTATTAGCCATTACACATCAGTTATTTCTACAATTTAGTGTAATGGCAATGGATCAGCAGATCAAAAGCAGCTCATCTGCATGACACTCCATTTAGAAAATATGTGGGTTTGAACTTTTAGCACTATCTAGCAACTTATTTATTCTAACAAACACCCCCACCATCCTCACAACTTCCAGCTTCCAGAAGGACTCTATGCTTTTGATGCCCACTTAAAATGGAGCTTCAGATCCAGAAGGAATCTAGTTTATGTGCTCCAAAGCTAGCCTATGACTGAAGAAATAAATAGCAACTGCAAATGATCATTTATTTCATATTCACATCCAGTGCTCTGAGGAAAAATGCAAATGTATACCCCACCTACTTTATTTCCATATTCCAACTATTTGTGGAGTTGCTTAAATACTATATTATCAGATTTACAATTTGCTATAAATATGGAAGAAATGTGTATTTCACTTTAGAGGTATGGACCAGCAATAACCTAAAACTAGATTACACACTGCCCACCCAATGCTGTGCTTAAATACATACACTAAATTCTAAAACATACAAAACACAATACTAGGCATGACCTAAATACTTCAAGCACAAAGCCTAATAATTATGGCCTTGCAGAAATTTATACCACAAATTGGCTTGGATAGGTTTATTCACTGCAAATCTGAGAGGGAAAAACGACAAGGGTGTGAAATGAATGTGCATGAACATACATACACATAAATGGACAACAAATACAAAGGTACCGTATTATTAGTTATAGCTTCTTCAAGCTCTGCTCAGTGTGGAATATTTCATGCAATGCTTCAAACTATTTGAAGGTAGGTCAAAATCCTATGTCTGTTTTGGACACCTGAGCATCAGGGATAATGCAAACATCATGATAAAGGCCCAGATAGCTCAATGCCATCTGGGCTCAAAATGCTTTTTAGTGTGGTAACAAGACAGATTGAAGTTTGATCAATTATGGCAGATTCAATTTGCTAGACTATTGGAAAACTCTTATCTAGTCTGGCAATTTCTATGGGTTTGGATCTGTCTTTAGAAAAAGAAGTTGGAATATTTTTGTCTGTATGTTAACATCCTCTTAACATCAAATATACTACATGAAGGCAAAAAGTTCTAAAAAGAACATGGCGATGTTAATCATCTGTCCTGGACAGAAATCAGTCATAAAAACAATAGAAATCTTGGAAGAGTAAAAAAGAAGATATTATGAAAATAGTACTATTTCTGGAGGACTGAACTTACATACGACTCCTTGCAGAGAACAGAGCCACCAAAATGGCTCATTTAAATGACTAGTTAAGAAATAACACATTAATGTAGGTCTCATCATGTGTGATACCGTTAGGAACAGATTTTAATGCTCTTTGATAATGGCGGAATGGTCATCTAGTCCTTTTAAAATCTTTACAACTGGAATGAAAAAAGAATTGCCACTTATAATCCCACTGGAGTGATAGATAAACCAGCAATTTCTGATTCCCGTGATAATTAAAGATATAGATGCTTTATTAGGGATCTGCTGATACCCTGATGCTGAAGAGACAAAGAAACTTCCCTGATTCTGCTTCAAGGAATCTTTGAGCTTGATCTACAAGCAAGAGAGAGACAGGCCCACGTGAAGAGTCATGTAAATCTGATTCTGCATGGTAAAGAGAATCTGGGCCCAGTGATGCCCTGAATCTTGCCAAGGGCTCATTAACAACCCTTTCTAAGGCAGAGCAAGGAGAATCAACCCATTATTCTAAATCAAACCCAAGACTTCAGTAAAAGTATGTGTTTGTATAAGGACAGCACTTGGGCTCAGTCAATTCACTGTGGATCACTCTTGGCTGCTGGATTCCAGCAAGAGCAGGTTTATAAGGCAGGAGCTGAAGCCATTAAACAGGAAAGAACTAACATAGACCCAAAACTGAGCAGAGCAGGTCACAAAATAGCAGGAACCACCTGTGATAAAATCTGTGATTTTATCACAGATGCCATGTGTAAGACTTCTTGGACAGCATGTGTGATAAAAATACGTTGTCCCCTGTAAGTGGGGGAGCCATTGCAAAGATTAACAGCAATTGTATACAGTAAATTAAGATGTTCATACAGAAATCCAGAAAAAAAATTAGAAAATCTCCTATTTTGTCAGGCAGATAACAAAAACATTCATGTTACAGAGTAGTCTCAAACAGGACTAAGGAATTTCCCACATGACAGGATTCAGTTTTAAAATTGTTTTAACTGGACTAAATCCCCAGAGCAAATCTTCTCTCCTGCATGACTATTCAATATGGAATAAATCTACAAACTACAGATAAGGATAATCATGTATTCCAGGATTTCAAGGAACAAACACTACCAGAGACATTTCAAAAGAACAGATGGAATAGTGAATAACAGAATCAGTAGGTGGCTACACTGGATGCATAGGGAGAATGGTTGGACTCAATTGTTTGAATTTGCTCTTTTGAATTTGCTTAGTTCCCACACACCTAAACCTGAATAACCATTGTTCTGAGTAGAATTGTAAATATATATCTGCAATTGTCTTGTTGAAAGCACTCAAAGCTATAACTGGCTCAGTCTTAGATGTGGCAGCTATTTAAGGATTGTATTTGGAATTAATTACCAGTGAAGTGCATTCCAGTGGCAGCAGGGGGTATGTTTAGTTGTTTCTACATCATCCAAGAGAGTTGGGTATGACTATTACCAAGTTTTTATTTCCTCTAATCATCCACCTGCACAAATAGACTTTGGAATTGCTTCAAGCTTGCATAACCCTTGTAATACCAGGCAACTGTCTGGAAAAACATCTCTCATGAAGTACTAATGAGAGATGATGGGTCATTTCCACCATTTCCTGAGTAACCTTTTGAGACTGCCTCTGAAAGTTGCTGGTGTCTAATTGAGCATTCAAAAAGACTACCACACTGTTTCCATCTACCTTTTTTTTTTTTGTGTAATGGCTTTTTTGTTGGCTTTTTCATATTTAAAAGGTTTGTAGTGAAATCATTGCACTTGTCTATGACAGATATTTCATAGATTTCTCTGTTTGCAATTTCTCAACATATAGGCACCATATCTCTGGGAGTTCAGTGAACAGCATAGGGTATAGTTACAGGTGAGAAATTATTTTTGGTTATCTTAGCCATTAACTAAAAACTGAGATGTCTAATAGTCTTGTAAAAAGAAAAATCCCCCCCAAAAGAATGGTAGATATTAGGGATTTCTGTGCTTATTTTTAGATTTAACTTATCAGTGAGAGGCCACAGAATGTGATCATATGCATGCCTTAGTATTTCATGAGGCTTCTCCTATAAACTAAAGAAAATAATTGAAGCGTGCTGTGCAGAAGAAAGTACTCTATTACAAAGGCAACATATGATTACTGAATTAGGCTCCATGGTCAAACTATTTCAGAAGATAAACCCCAAAAGTTGGTGAGAGTAAGTTCTTTCATATCATTTAAATAATGCCAAATACACCCCAGGGATAAAGCTCAGTTAATAGATAATTTCATCAGTCTTGAAGATAAATCTCCCAATATACATCTATCTATGCCTGTAGTGAAAATCAATTAATGGAATAAAATATATTTTCAGTTCTTCTAAGCATCAATTAATAAAGTCCTCTATCAGAACACTGAAATCAAAGTGGTAACAAAAAAATTTTAAAACCAAAGAGACAGAAATGATGTTTTAAAATGTTTCACAAGCCAGTCCTATTTGAAGTATCTAAATTCTCAAGCAGCTTTAGAGAGATTTAGAAAGCTCAACTCTCACCCTGAAAAATTACATTTTTGTATTTAATATATATTTACACTGAAAGAAGTATCTTGTAAATATATATTGCATATTGTATCCAGTGTAACAGTTATATTCATTAGGCATAAAGAACTTGTCCAGCAGATAGAACACACTAGTAATACACAATGAGAATTCAGGGAATCTTTATGGGCTTTACTGTTCAATTTGAAAGAGATATTAAAGCATTTGCACCAGTATGGACCAGTTATATAACCAATATGTTGCTCTGCTAGTGTCCAAATGACATGAGAAAGAGAAAGGAAATACTGTGGATAATTTTGAAAAAACACAATCCAGTTTCCAACCATTAACAGCTAATTTTTGGCACTCCAGCATTAAAGTTTCTAATAACTCAAAACTCCCAAAAAACTTGATTGTATTTTTTTAATATCCATTTTTTCCATTTTATGATTAATGTGCTGAAAAATCTTTTGCCATATTTTATATATTTCATTTGTACATATAATTTTCATCTGAAAATACTAAAATTCTACCCTTTTTACTAATATTCCTGCATTAATTTATTTTCTATCTCCTGCAATTCAGATAAAATTATATATTATTAAAAATGTTATATATTTAGACATTATTCATCATACCTTCTAACTGACAAAGCATGATTTACATAACTTCTCTGAGAGTTTAGAATCTTCTCAACAGTTCAGCATATTTAATTTTGCTACAGTCATAGGTTTCTCTTATTTTGGTTTTAGGTTCTCTAAGATCCATATGCTAGCTTTGTAAATTTCTTAAAATTCTTCCCATTATGCTTTCCCTCTAATTCAACCTACTGCATTCATCATAGAGACCAAAAATATCTAGTTTGGATAGACTCTTGGAATTTTTGAGGGCTGCAGTTAACTGCTTAAAACAATGATAAAGTTAGTACAAAACTTTGTATATATTGAAGACATATGCCATTTGTACTTGTTATTGACAGTAAATGAAAAAACCTCAATTTTTAGACCATGTAGCTTTGGCTGGTTTTTTTTGATACAGAGACAAATCAGTATATTTAGTCAAGAAGAAGTATTCCAGCACAGTGGAGCAGAATCAAAGAGGGATTCTAATTAAGTAAAATCATGAGATGTTTGCCAAGTTTTAGGTAGAAAAACATGGCTTGAAATTTTTCAAGTTTCTTTAACTTAAAGTTCTTAAAATATAACAAAAAAAAATCACAATTAAATCACATTGGCATACAGGTAAGTATTTACCTAAAAGACTCACATAAGTCCTGTCACTCTTCCTGGTGGAACTCCTAACCACTAGCAACCTCCTACTGCAAATGCCACTATTCCATTAGAACACACTTCTTTTAAATCAATCAATAGCAAATTCTTCTTCCAGTTATAACAGTTTGGATGAGAAAAACTCTGAAAGACAACTTACATAATTGATCAGAAAAAAAGTATTTTTTCAAAATTTACTTACACAATATTCAGAGAAAGTTCTGATATCTTTTCACCATAATGTAAGGCATAAATAGAAGTAAAAGTAATGGAAATGCTCTTGGGTAAAAATTTAGTGTCAATTCCAGTCCTATGGGTAAGAAAATGATTTTAACTGTGCTGCACAATTTATTATGTATCTTCCATCATGGAGAGAGTGATTTCTGAAAGAAAAACGACATGGGATGAACTGCAGCTGAAGCTAGACTGGAAAGAGTATTCTTACTAACAACTGGTTTTAATGTCATCATCCAGAATAATTACAACTACATACAGTGATATACTGTATTATATGTAACAGAAAGAATATATCCTGCTCTGGAGCCACAAAATATGACATGAACTTTTTGAAGACTTTCTGCTTTCTGATAACAATAAAGCAGCTGGGTGTGAAAATATTCTTCATATGTGTTCTTCCAAAACTGAGGTATTTTAATGCACATCCGGGAAAAAAAAATAATATCAGGGAAAAGACTAATTTTATATCCTGTTGCAGTAGCAAATTATTCCATTATTAGATACTAATAAATATAAGCTGCATCTGTATTTTGTGGATTTGCAATAGAAACCCTTTCCCACCTTATTTTGACATATAGTGAAACCCTACGTCTCTTGCACACAACAAGTTTTCTTTTGAGGTGGCATAAAAAGAAAATGGTATAAAAAGAATAAAAATCAAATCTCTGTAAAGTAAGAGAAGAAAACTTTTTGGCAGAAAGCTACATACTGCCATCAGGAGTAGCAGATGAGAAAGGGAGGCAGAAGCAGATAAAATGGAAGTAAAGGAGTGGTTTTTATTTAGCTACAAATAGAACAGGAGGAAATTTTGGTTTTAAATGCAACACTGATTACCTTCACTAAGAATCAATGTTTTTCTATTTTTTAATCATTTGTTACACTGAATAAAGCAAATAAATCTGCTAATTATGTACAAAATTGGTTTATTTAAAAAATTGCTTAATATTTTCACAAATATTTTGACATCAACAAAATTTAGCAAGCTATGCCAAGATTTCTGCTTTCCAAATGTACCAAAGTTAATAGAGAAGTTTATTAAAAATGCATAAAACATATAATTCTCATTAGAAAGAGTTCCCAGTGGAACACAGTAAAATGTATTAAAGTATTAAATACAATCTATTAATTATTTTCACAAAATTAAAGAGTTTAAGTTGTTTTTTACTGGAGAAGTAAAGAGAGTAGAAATAGGAGTATTTTTTAAAAATAAAAAAAATCTAGTGTTTCAGATCTGATTCAGACCAATGTTGAAATAAAATTATTAGCGTGGCTATTCAGTTGATTGTATGATATAAGCTAAAATTATATTGACAGAACAATTTTGACAGAATCAGTCACCAAAATAAATTCTCCTAGAGACTGTCGGTCAGAAGAATGAGAAAAACCTTTTCAGTTTGTTTGGTGGTGAGTAAAGGGAAGAGTTACCACATGGGGTGTCTGGCATGGAGCTGGTATGCACACAACATACCCAGCATTGAATAGAATTCTCATGCTCAATGATACAGATATAGTCACTCATAATAACCTGATACTTGGGGTTCTGAACTTGATCTTCCATATCCCTGATATGGGACAGAGAAATATATGGGATTGTCCAAATCATCAAATCTAATAGCTAAATCAAAGGTAATCACACAACAAACACTGTGCTACACATCTACTCGCCATCTACAGCAAGTCACTAACCATTTCCTAATAAACCGTAAAACTTGCAACCTTCAATACAAAAACATCTAAAAAGCTGGAAAAACTACACAAGGAGAAGGAGCAAGAGAGATCAGAAACATTGGTAATGCTGAGAATGTCTAGAGTACTTAAGATATGCATATTGCAGTGATATATATATTAAGCTTTATGATCTGAAATTGAGAGACTAAACAGCAGAGAAATTAATCTTCCACAAAAGACAGAGAGTTCTTTGTGTGATTCAACACATATCTATATTGCATTTCCAGTGTTTCTGAAAACCACTTTAACTTTTTTTACAGTACTTGAACTGCATTGCATTATAGACATAACTCAAGTGAAGCACTAGCTCTTGAGCACTGGAGCTCTCAAACTATAGGACTCAATTTCATCTTCATGCAAAATAGCACAATATGCAGTCTTGAATATAACAGGATAAAAAGTATGAGCTCAAGATAACTGGTTCTTCCCAGCTTCTAAAATGGAGTAAGATTCAAACTGAAAAGCTGTGTAGAAAACTCAGCATAAGGTTTGCAGAAAATTGACAGGCGCATCAGGAGACGCATAATATTATCTAAATGCCTATTATGATCTCTGTGCAGTGCTACACTGATTTCAAGCTTATATTCCTCCAGAATGTACCAGATGCATGTAAAATGTAAACAAATTAATAGATGAAGTTTTACTATTACTCCTAATATTAGTAATTGGGTGAGTTTTATGGAAGTATAATTTCCCATTTATCTATTAAGTTACTGCCACTTATGAAAGGCACTATCATTTACATCTGCTCAATTATCAAACAATCCCATCAGCACTCTGAGGTGTTGTCCTGGGTTGATGGTGAATTGTATCCCCATTCGTCTGTTTAGCTTAAAAATAAGTTTTGTACCTTTAAAACTGGATCTGAGAGTGAAGGAAAAGCAATGGAATGTCTGAGGCAATTGTTTTCAAAACATAAAGATCAGAGTTTTCAGCTTTCCTTCACACACGGCCTGTGTTGTCTGCAGTGTGGACGGCGAGAGAGCTCTCCTTTGCTTTTTGTTAGTTTTTGGCTAGCTGAGGCAGAGAAGTTCTCCAAACTGTGGTTTTTCTTTCCTTTTCTTGGAATTGTTTGAACCTGTTCTGGACTAAAAACCCAAAAGGGCACCAGGAGCTCACATCTGTGGCCCACTGGGTCTGGTCTGGGCCCAGCCTTTCCCAGCACCAGAGGGACTGATAGCAACTTAGCGAGCCAAGCTGCAGCCCACGGGAGAGACTTTGTGAATTGGATCTCTGTGGAGCGGTGAGAGGTTTTGTTGTTCAGTGTTGTTCATTTGTTGTGCTGGGGAGTGCTTTGCCTGTTAAATAAACAATTTTTTTCCACTTTCCTCCAAAGAATATTTTTTTTTCCCTGTCCTGAACCAGCTGGGAGGAGGGCAGTTAGGATTTGCTTTCTAGAGGGACTCCATCTGGAAGTTTCTCCCCAAAATTTGCCCTAAACCAGGACAGGTGTAGTATTACTTACTAAAATGGAATATGTTCTGTGTAGTCTATATATATTCCTGCCCTAACTCAAAAGTGCTACAAAGGATGTTGCAACCAATTGTCATTTAACAAAGAAAAACTCAAAACCTAAATAATACTAAAGAATATTTTCATGTTAAAATGCAAAACAGCCAAAAATAATTATATTCCTTTGAATTATTGTTTTGATTTGAAAAAGGGTTTTTGTCTGACAGCATGCAGTCAAGTGCATAATGAGATCATTCTAGATAGTAATCACACCAGGATGGATGAAACTGAGCATTGGTCAGAATGCACACACTTTGATGAGCACTCATTTGCAAAAATTGTCAAAAGCTCCTGTGAAGGCTGATTTTTTTTCAACTACATTTTAATGAATAATAATAAAACCCAATGAAACATCAGAAAAATTTTAACATGTGTCAAGCAAAAGCCTTTTCCTCTCAGTTTATAGAGAAAATCGAAGCTAGTCCTTTGGAAAATGAAATTACTTTAACGTAGATATATTTATTGGAACATAGTGGATGGGCAGAGAGTACGTGTCTTTTGATAATGAATTGATCCCATGGTATCAGCCATCCCCAAGAGTTTTAACTTCAAATAAGACAGTGTTTTTAAGAATAACACTTCATTCTTCAGGATATTATCAGAGAGGCTATCCAGGGGAGCATATGATGGGGAGCAATTATCCTAATTATATACTAAAAACCTTTTAGAGGGATGATAGGGTTTTAAAGGAAAGCACATTAGAGCTGAAATATGAAAGAATTGACACGACTTGTGCAATCTCAATTCAGTGTTCTGTGCATATGCATTCTGAAGAAGCTTTTATGATTATAATGATGTTTCTCCACATGACCTCTGCTGCAACAAGGTCATAAAAATGTGGGGGAAATAGACAATGGAACAGATGAAATTATGGCACATTACTCTAGAAAAGTGGCAGGAACAATAACATTATAAACCAAGAGATGCAAAGTATTTTCCCTAAATATCAAAAAGAATTTAACACAAAAATATTCAAAAGGAATGTTAAATGAGGGTTACTAAAGCTAGAAATTTTTAATCAACATATCTAAATTCTACCCAAGAATTCAAAAAGCTCTGGCAAGAATTCTTCTCAACAAATGGTGCTGTTTCTTAATAGTTCTTGGCATATTGATAACATTTAGGAAGCCTAAAAGGAAGCTAATGGAGTAACCTTGGTCATTATAGGCTTTCAGCCTGAGATCAGGAATAAGGGCATAGATGATATGGATCACAATTACTAACAAATGGAAGAGACATAGGTCATGCAAATTAGCATTGCTTCAGAAAAACTGGATCTTATAATTAACCTGTTTTTTAAAAATAAAATGTTAAGTTTGATGAATAAAGGTAAACACTACAAGTATATTTTGATTAATACATTTTATTCAAGCCGACAATGTTTGCAGCGGAGGAAATACAAAAAAATTACGAAGAACTGTAACAGATTTTTTTCAAAATACAAAATTTCTTTGTTTATAACAGAATAACTATAGGAACATCTGCATTAGAGGAACCTGTGGATTTATCTGATGCTACCCAGGACCACTTAGAGGGGAAGCCAGTGTATGAACTGCTACTTAAACTTTTTATCTTTTTTTTTCCTCTCCTAATTTTTTCTGTAATACATTTATATTACAGTCAAATCCTTATCAAAATGGTGCTTACTTTGCACGACAAAAGTTAATTTTTTCTACTTTCTTTCTAACTTCTAAAAAATACCCTAATTCCCACATTGTACAGAAAATTGAAACAATAAAGCATGGATGTTTACTTCTTTAAATATTAAGCAGGGTATATGTGGGTATATCTACTAACAGCAGGCTACAGACATGTCAAGAAAGAATATTGGACAGTATTTGTCTACATAAAGTTAATACTGATCACCTGGGCCTGTTTCTTGGGTTATACCAGAAACCTCCAACCTGGACAACCTAGGAACAAACTTCACTGTAGAAAGAAGTTTCAGGCTGCCTCACTCACCTCCTGAACACTACCCAAATATAGCTAGAGTGGGCCACAGCTTCAATATGTTGTCACAACGTGATTAGAAGGACTTAACAGGGCAGAAATCGGAGTTACACATCTCACTGAACCATACACAGCCACTTCCAACTACAACAGTGTAACAGGTAATTTAAGAGGCATCTTCTCCTGATTTCAGACAAAATCAGAAAGAAAATATTCTCATAGATAGTACCTCATTTTTCATCAGATAATACAAGAGATATTTTTCCCATATCAATATTTAATTGACTAATTCCTAATTCTAATGAAGACCCTTCTTTTGGAAGATGATGTACCCAGTGAAAATCTAACCCAAGTGAAATGAGTGGCAAAACATGCTAACATCAATGACATTAGGAATACATGTCAGCCTGAGACTCTCATTGAGACCAGAAGGTCTATAGCATCTGTCTACAAAATAGTGACCAATGCAGGACCACAGGTGAACTGTGCTCCTCTAGGAGATACAGTATTTTAAAAAGTCAGTAGAAAGCATCCTAATTAAATAATATCAGAAATACAAAAAATATGTATGAAAATAATATTATGATGAGACAAAACTCCCAAGTTTATAATATTTTGGGGATTCGTACTTTGAGAAAATAAAAGGGACTATAAAATTCCGGAAAATATTTTTTAAATTAAAAGAAATTATAAAATTGTAATTTCTGTTATAGAAACAGCTACAGTAGCAAATACTCTAGGCATAAATTTCAGGAATCTTTTCTGGTTTTGAAGGGTGCTTAAAAAGTACTAGCTTTTGTACTAAAATCTCAGCAAAATGCAAGATAGAAGACCTATTGTATAGTTTACTCTTCCATCAGCACTCTCTTGATTTTAAATTCTTGATTCATGTGATTAAAAGGTCACATGAAATTAAAATCTCAGCCGTAAACATATATTTATGTATTGGACAAAATAGCTTCTCCTAAGTGTGCATCCTTATCCTGCACTATATCCTGTGGCAGTCAGAATGACAAATACAAAATGTGTCACCACAGAAAGTCAGTAGAAGGGTAGTTTGGTTTCTGGTTGTCCTGGGTTGATGCTGAATAGTATCCCCATTCATCTGTTTAGCTTCGAAATAAGTTTTGCACCTTTAAAACTGGATCTAAGAGTAAAGGAGAAGCAGTGGAATGTCTGAGGCAATTGTTTTCAAAACTTAAGGATAAGAGTTTTCAGTTTTCCTTCACACACGGCCTGTGTTGTCTGCAGTGCAGAAAGCGAGAAAGACCTCTCCTTTGCTTTTTGTTAGTTTTTGGCTAGCTGAGGCAGAGAAGCTCTCCGGACTGTGGTTTTTCTTTCCTTTTCTTGGAACTGTTTGAACCTGCTCTGGACTAAAAACCCAAAAGGGCACCAGGAGCTCACATCTGTGGCCCACCGCGCCTGGCCTGAGCCCGGCCTTTCCCAGCACCAGAGGGACTGACAACAACTGAGCGAGCTGAGCTGCAGCCCACGAGAGAGACTTTCTAAATTTGCCATCTCTGTGGAGCGGCGAGAGGTTTTGTTGTTCAGTGTTGTTCATTTGTTGTGCTGGGGAGTACTTTGCCTGTTAAACAACTTTTTTCCACTTTCCTCCAAGGAAATTTTCTTTTTCCCTGTCCCGAACCAGTTGGGGGGAGGGGCGGTTCGGATTTGCTTTCTAGAAGGACTCTATCCAGGGGTTTCTTCCAAAATTTGCCCTAAACCAGGACACTGGTGCAGTATTCTGGCAAAGATGCGTATCTTGAAACTCTGAATGTGAACCTTACAACACTGTAAATTAACCTGTTAAACCAAGTAAATGGATACATTCTGTACCATAGCCAAATTATCTCCATTTGGCTCAAACATGGATTAAAGGAAGGAAAAGAATAGGAGATTAAAAAAATGTATAGGTCTTGACACTAAAGTTCACTATTAATAAGTTATTGGCCAAAACTTCATCTGTAAAGTTTTGATAACTTCCAATTTTTACTTTGAAGTAAATTGTACTAAAAAAGCATATAAACAGTAAAAGCAAATTATTTTCATTTGGACTAAATATAACATTTAATTAGAAAAAAAGGTATCTGTTTTCCAGTTCAACCACTTCAGTTGGTATAAACATTATAACCCAGATTTGCTTTCTGAGGGGTTGCTGGAGAGCTCCAACTTATCCAAAGACAGAATTTTAGGATATCTCTGTCTTGACTGAAGTTGGCCATGAATACATTGAATTTGGAAATGGGAAGCTTCCTAATCACTAGCACAGAAATCAGTGATTCTAATACAGATTTCTGTGAAGAGTAACAGGCACAAAACTCAGATATTTTGAAGATCTATGTCAAAAGGAACTACACAAAGGCTACAACCAAACTTTTCTCCCTTTAAGGGGAGTATTGTCATCGTGTCAGGGCACTGTGAGACTCTCCTGCTCATTCTTTCCATGGCCTACTATATTCTTTCTGTGCTAAATGTAAAGGGGGATTATATTGTGTAAAATCCTGAGAACTGGAAAGCTTTAGTTAACAATGGGAGCATCTTTAAGGCAAAAAATTACTTAGAGAAGAAAATGCTTGCTGCCTAAGAACTGTTCAGCTATTAGGTTGTTATGGAAACACAACCCTCTCTTATCAGTGAACCAACTCCATCAAACTGATGCAGGGCTCACATTACAATACCTATGCCCTGTGTTCTCTAATGACAAGCTCTGAGTGGCTCTTCACTTCTCACTCAACATACAGACTGATTATACTCTTTGGAGATAATGTCCCCCTGAGTAATCCACAGAAGAATAAGGGACATTTGATTAGCACACATATATCACCACAAAATATTCTGATAATAATTCCTTGGAAGGGATCCACAAGATCATCAAAGTCCAACTCCTGGCCCTGCACAGGACAGCCTCAAGAATCACATCATGTGCCTGAGTGTTATCCAAACACTTCTTGAACTCTGACAGGCCTGGTGCTGTGATGTCATGTCAGGTCCTGAAGCACTAATAAGTTTTAATGGCCCTGACAAGCATTCCAGGGTTCTCCATTAACATCCCTGCAGCTTAGAAAATTCAGCACTGATAGCAGGTAGGTAGTAATGATTTTGAATATGCACCACAATATCAAAAGCCTTCACAGACAGTCAGTTGTTTCAGAAACATCTGTGTTAAATTAGGCTAAATTTCATAGAATATTTTCAGCTGGTTCTTGACCAAGTGTTACACTGCCTCCTTCATTATGTTTTTTCCCTCTACACAAGATGATTTTTCTAAGATCATTTTTCTTAAGATGATTTTTCTTGATCATTAAATACCTTTTCTTGAAAGTATTTAATCCTGGGGAGTTAGACTGTAGGTCATGTGTTTAAGTGCACTATATCCTGCTATCTCTGGTTTAAAAAGCATACTTAAATTAAATCCAGCTCTTTTAGGCAGCTTGAGGCAGAAGCAATTGTGTGAGTGGCTTTCAGAAAGGTTTGTGTGTGACCCTTCAGATCAATTTGAGTTTCAAAGTGGTGAAGCATCGATGACTAAAGCTACACTCTTGAATTTCCATTCATCCAGACAATTTTTAATATCTGGCAGTGTGATGGTTCCTTCTTGTGGCCACTTTTCACTGCTTTGCTTAAAACTGCACAAAAGTGAAGGTATAAATTAATCAAGTTAGAAAATATGTATTTGGGATCTTAGTCTCAATCTAGAAAACTGAAGTATGCAAATATTCAGGATTAATGAAGTCAAACAGAAACTAATGATCTGACAAATAGAACTTAATTTACCAAGACAAATATCTGACGATTTTGGAAACTAAGTAAAAGATGTATTTTAATGTTGATAAAAAATGTTATCACAGCTAGGCTCTTTCAATTCAGGTTTCTGGAGAGACTGCTTTTCCTTCTGTGAGACTGCTGACACAGTGCTATACAGCTGAGGCGATCTGCCACACTGACTACAAGTTTTCAGGTTCATTTTTACTGTAATATTAGGAGAGGGATGTCAGGTTGAGAAAGAAAAAGAAACCAAAACTAACAGTGCAAAGAATTGGCCAGCTTGGGGACAGTTTGATATATTGTATTAATTCTACGTCAACTATTTTTCATTAATTTCCCTTTTGTTATTATGAGGCTATAAGAAGAAGGTATGATTAATTACAGATTCATTAACTGCCTGATCCTCCTTATGAGTCACTGGTTTTTAAGCACAAATCAAGTAATTTTTTTAGATAACAAAACTGACTGACAACAGAAACATTGCTTCAAAGCACACTTAGCTGGGCAAAGCTGCTATCTCTTTCTTTATAATTCAGCTCCTTGCCTTCTGCTTGCTTCCTATAGGCTATTGGCAACACATCACATATTTAAGGACAATTTTTATCCCTGAAGAAGAGCAGAGTAAAAATTAAAATGAGTAGTAGAAATGTCTAGTTTAAGGAATAAGGATATTGTCCTGGAATAGGACAGTACAATATCCAACAGAACAATATCCAACAGAAGAATCAGTGAGATTGATTAATGAATCAATTATTTTATATTCATTTTATGAGAGGTATCTATGAAATTTTTAACCCCAAATATATATTTTACTTAATGGAAAAAATTGTTTCAAAGAGTGCAATATTTCAGAATATTCCTATCATGTCTTAACTATTAGTTTAAAGGTAGAAATGCTGAGAGACGCTTATACACTCTGCCAAACTTGTTCTGTTAATCTATCACAGAAACAAAGAACAGTTTCATTTGGACTGAGACACACAAGTCTTTTTTACTCTTAAATCTGCGCTAATTAGAAGCAACTGCTTTAACAGTGAGCATAAACCAATAAATGTAATTGTTCCTCTTCCTATATAAACCTAATTTATTGCAAACAGACATAAATCTCACACAACATAGGGTTTCAGAAGTAGAGGTTACCAACTTTATGAGTACTTTTATTTGCTTTCTATTCAGTTTTTCTCCCAGAAAACTAACAAGTGTTTATCTTTTGTTGCATGGATTTCGCATCCTCTGTTATTCCTTACCAATTCAACAATAAAATTCAAGAAAACTACAGAGAGTCTGGTTTTTCTCCCCAGAGCCCTATGTATCATAATACAGAAATTAGAAACAGTATTCCCAAAGTCAGCATGTCTCAGTGACAGGAAAACTGAGGTAAATTAGGGAATAAAGCATGCAATAATAGATATTCCTTTTAAATAAATGATCTATATCAGATGTAACTTATTCAAGCAATAAATCTATATGACCTAAAGTGGCAGGGTGACTTCACATACGATTACACCTATTGCCAAAAACCTTATAACTGAGAGTGACATGATTTATTTCATTTGGTCCATTTGCAGAATAAGATAAGAGCCAAAATGATTCCAGATATGGTTTGCAAGCCAGGCCAGTTAAATAACTTCTACATTTATAGCTTAAAATAAAACCATATTTTCCTATACAGTCAAATGTTCTTCCCAATGAAATGCCAAGGAGGAAATATCATAGTGGTTTATGGAAAACTAAGACAGAAGGAATTACAGTACAACAAGTTATTGTCAACTCATTGATGTTGTTACATCTTCTGTATATCATGCATGCCCTCATGAATGTCCTAAAGCTTCCTCAGTTACACTCTAGGCCTCTGATACACACTATTTTAAACTTTACCAAAAAACATACTTCCAGATTAAGACATAAAAATGTCCTTTATTGGACATTTCATATTGATCTCAATGGACTTTGCCTAAGAAAAATGTTTATGTTCAGCAGACAGCACAATTCTAAAGCCTGGTATTTTAACTAGTGAGAACTCCATCTTTAAAAAAAAATAAAATAATTACAATGGGGAAGCTTTGTTGTTGAGCCCCATTATTAAGGCAGCAGGTAAGGAACTCCCTCTACCTATTTATTTGGTATATATATGGCAGTCTTTCCACTGCAATACAAATGTTTATGGTCATTATTCAAGTAGAAGTGTGAAAAACAAAGATAATTTGTTATTTTCTTTCTCTACTGAAAAACAATCCACAATATTGTCCTGCACAGACTAATTTTTTTTTTAGATTATCAGAGCCAAAATCATCAAAGTAAGAAACGAAAGTAGTCATGCTGATGTTCAAGTCAGATTCTGGTCCATTCTGTGCAACTATGCTATAAAGATGCTATCCTATTTTGTGCCACCTTTTAGATGCTGGTCATAATGCAGGTTCCACCAAGTGTTCTTTAATAAACCAAATTTAATAGAGAGGTGGGAATTACGATCCACTCTACCTTACCTTGCAAACTCCAAAGCTGTATCTTGCTATCTGGCCCCCATATACTATGACTGATATAGCTCTTAGCACTCTCTCAATATTAGTTCAGCTGTGAAATCAAGAAGGTGCTCCTTTTGTTATGGGTTGCAGTGCAAAATGTAACCAAAAAAGGTATTCCATCACCATCTGTTGGAACTGGGGTGGGGGGTGGTGTAATCTTCTGTCAATAGGCCAGCTAATAAGAAACCAGCAGGAGCAGTTTCTTTATCTCTTCCACGACCCATTCTCCCTCCAGGGAGAGATCTTCTGCTAATGGGCCATTGAGTCCACTGATAAAATTACGTCATCCCATTGGGAAATGTTCCATCCAGGGGGAAGAGTCAAGACTCTCTACCTGAATAAAAACCTTAGATTTGGGACACCAAAGCAGCCCTCTCCAACCGACTCCCAGAGGAAGACCAAGCCCATCCATCACCACTGGACCTTCAGCAGAGGGCTGCACCTTTCTACAGAATCACTGCTTCAACAGANCTCTCATCAGTTTTGCTTTCAAAACCAGAACACCCTTACACAGATCAGATCAGATCAGAAACACAATGTGGGTCAACAATCATCTGTCATCCCTGTATATTACCCAAATCATGATTCCTAATCAAGATCACACAGGTTGGAAAGTCAATTGCCTGTTTCAAATAGGTCTCTACTGCTAAGAACTGTCATTTGTCAAAGCAGACTCTCAGTCCAATTACTTAGAGCAAAATGACTACATTCTGAAATTCCTGTACCAGGTGGTGAGTAATGAAGAGTTCAACTAGGGTAATGGAAGAGATCATATAATTTTAGAGAACATAAACAGAATTCTTACAGATAATATCATACTTACAGATAATACCTGACTTTGCACAATTCTATTAGTTTTTAACTATTTTAACTCATTGCTGTTCAAAACTATATATAACACAAACAGTAGTCTGTCAAACTGTCATTTAATATTTCTCTTAATTCCCATTCACTATTTAATTTTCAAAAATTGATCAGATATTCTTTCACGTAGCATGAAAATGCTGACAAATTTAAATTTTTAACTAGATCCATAATGTTGTTGCTAAGCAGTACTTAGAAAAAAAAAAAGAAACTGGTTGGTTAAAGGATTACTGCAAAAGGAATCTACAAGAAACTCTGTTTCTAATTGGCTTTTTGCAACCTTGTATTTATCTAAGAAATTAAACATCTGCTTTGTTTTCACTTCTACAACATTTTGCTAATTATCTTTATCCTGATGTGAAGCTCTTATGGTAACTAATGGAAAACTATAATCATACTGTGATAAATAAATAGTGTACTGCATGCTTAAAAATATAAATCTATATATTCTATGAATTAACACTCGCACAAAGGATTATTTGGTGATTTACCTGGTCTTGAGGAAGGAACTCTTGCTATCTCTAGGGAACAAGGCTTTTTGGTGACTGCTATGTCTATTGAATCACAAAGACTGCTGCTATTCTCTGAAGGAACTGCATCCAGAGGTACAGAGGGTATTGCTTCCAATGCATAACCTCTCTTCTTTGAATAAGATTCCTGAAATGCAAGAATTAAGTAGGTAAGAGAGATATTTCTCAGATGACACAGGAAACAAGCAAGGCTCAATAACTCTGGCTGGCAGGGTTTAGAATTCAGCAATTAAATACTGCATTCTACCGAAATCCCGACTGTAACAGACCAGAAGAATTACTTGCATGCTAGAAGATAACATTTCTTATTTCTTAAATTTTTTGTATAACACAGTTCTTGCTCAGTTTACAGAAGAACTTTATTCATCAAACTTTGTATTTAATGAAAACCGGATTATTGCTTTTGCCATACCTGTTTTGCTAGGTTGTAATTCAGAGGATGTCTCATTTTCTTTTTTAATTGTATCTCATGAGAGCAACGATTACATTAACCACTACAATTCCATTCTTTTCAGGGATGGTTTTACAAAATGTTTATATTACATATAAGAAAACTAAAAATATGCCTTCTACATATGGATGGCAGGATCCCAGGCTGTTAATGAAGATGAATTATTGCTCTTCATTGGAGAAAATAATGACAAAAGTCCCATAAGACTGATTCGTACAGCAAACTCTACTGATTAGCAAATGTTGAGGGAGGGGAAAAAAAGAATTAGAAGTTTTGCTGGTACCATAATCCAATCAAGTAGATTGTTTCTAGTTTCGAACATGAATAAGAAGATAACATCCAGCTCCAGCAGAGTTTCACCAGGGATTTATTTTTTTAATCCCGGCAGAATGCAATTGCATGGGCAAAGACATATTTCCACATCTTTCTTACATTGGACATATGGATGTCTCTGAAAGTCAAGCATCAGACATAAATCAATTATGATATAATAAAAGGCAAAGGACAAGAAAGCACCCTGACTATTAGATATTATCATAGCCCTACCCAGAAAATGATTGAAGAATGTGATGTCTAAAACAAAATGTGGAATAACAATTTCTTCACCAAGAACTTATACCATCTAAGATAAGCTATGGCTGTAGGGAACAGTGCCTTTTAAGATAAATGATTTACTGTTAGTCAATAATTACATGACTCAACTCTTTGGGTTTTCTTGGGTTTTTTCCCCCCCTGGTCATTGTGCTCATTTGATCTTTATGAGAGTTCATAGTTTGACAATTATTCAAGGCCTCTTGAAGGGTAGGGTTAAGATGGCATCAAGAGCAGCTTCACTTCAAAATTCTTGATGGTTTTAGTTAGATTTAAATCCCAGATTAAACTAACAAAGAACTTGAAAATAAACACTGAAAACAGTGATCAGGGGGAAAAAATCATACAGATAAAATAAATAGAATACTAAGATGCATTTGTAATTTAAAAAATTAGTATGTACTAGCGAACAATACAAAATTGGTGGTGTTCAAAAACCATATCTAAAAGAGGAATGCAATTGCATCTCTACCTGTTTCTCCCTTTCCAGTTTCTACCCATACAGACTATTAGCTCTCAGTATTAGTAATCTCACAAATATAAACTAGTAATAACTAGTTTCAGGTAGTAGACATAATAAGGATTACAAAATTTTGCAAGTAGGCTTCATGCAGTTCCAAGTATAACTTTATTAACTTAAGCCATTTCATTCCTTAAATGAAGTTAATAGAAAATTATACAGAGGTGTTGAAGCAGCTGAAGTGCAACTGCAGGACAAGAGAAGGAATTTTTCCAACCTCAAAAAAAAAAATATTTTTACCCTGTCCATTTAAGTCTGCTTTAAAAAGGCAGAGGCAAAAATTTATTTACCAAAGCAATTACTAAAACAGGAGACTTCAATTTAATCCTTGTACTCTTCTATAAATGTGCATTTAAGTCAGAATGCCAAAACCCTAATTATAGTAAATCTGCCTAGAGAAGCCCATGAAGAAATACTGCAGCCTTAAAATTGTCACAAAACACCAAAGTGAAACTCTGTTCAGTGCCTGAATTCAGCTACATTAAAAAAAATTAAAAAATGATACACAAAACATTAGAACAGACATGGGATCATACTTAGTGTCAGCCAATATCCTATCTGTAAAGGCAGCAACAGTGCTGACCTAGAGAACAGTGAAACCAACATGAGATCAGGTCAAGCATGTAGTAACTGCTTCTCCTTCTGCAACACCTTGTGGGTCTCGTACTTCATAGTCAAAAGGTGCTGACTTCATTTTGCATGTCTACCAATCCAACTTTCTAGAATGACTTTCTCAAGTTGCTTTTAGAGCAACTTTCACAGTTGGAATGCCCCCAATTTTGTTTTCAGCTATCTCACTAAGTTTGACATTGCTGTTTTATACTTTTGATGGCAATGAAGGGTTGTTCTTTACTTATCCTCTCCTTGTGATTTCACAGACATATGCATTTCCCATGTCATCTCCTTTAGGGAATGAGAAATACCAACCTACTTCTTGTATTGTACTAATATATCACCAAAATTGTATCACAGGGTTTGTCCCATGTAACCCCTGTAATAGTTGGTTTCCCCCCCACTGTCTCAGGTTAAAGCCCCTCCCCTCCCCCTTACCTGTCCCATCGTCTCCTCTTGGCCCTTGGCCAGCTTCCTCCACCTCCTTTCTCTCTTGGGTATAAAAGTGACCCATACCAAGTATTCTCCCTCTTTTCCTTCCCTGGCTCTCTTGCTGCCCTGCCTGACCCTCCCCTCTCTATACCTCGTGGCTGTCTTTTCCCCCCCACTGCCCCTGCTCCCTTAAGACTTACTTGCTAATAAATTCCTTGGACCCTCACTGCCAGGAGGGAATCAAGCTGTCTCTCATTCTAGCTGTCTAGTGTGCTGTTGAATTGCCCAGGGTCCAAGCTAGCTGAGCTTAAACCCCTTCAAGGGCAATTACAACACCTACTCACCCAGCTATTCCAGGATTATGACCATCCCTGTCACCCTTCATCCTCTTAGTCTTCAATGATGCGACAGGGATCACATTTTCTGATGATGAGGGCTCACCAAGTAGTCATACTGACATAATGATGCTCCTTCTTTTGTACTCTACTCCTTTCCTAATCGCTCTTAACATTCAATTTGATTTTCTGAATGTTATTCAACATTCTTAATTAACATTGCATGAATATAAATGTCAGAGAAGAATAAATAAAAATGATGGCATTACTCAGAAAATTGTTACAACGTAAATCACTGACAATTAAATTCTTCCTAAATATCTCTCTAATAAATAAAATATAATAATAGTATGTCCAGCAGAAGTAAAATGAGTTAGAGTCAAAAAAGAATTGTTAATACTTTAGAAAGTCTGGAATTCTATCAATGCATTAAGTGAAGATGATAAACCTTAATTAAAAAGTGCATATGTAACAAAAACCAAAATTTCTCCTTGGTGGAAAAAAGTGTTGTAAAGTCATCTGGTTGCTGCAAAATGTTCCCCATTTTGCTGGTACTGAGCATTTCTAGAAATTTCTAAGATCTAAACTAATTCACCAACTCCAACTTAGATGTTAGCAGATGTCGAAAGATTTAAAGTATCAGGCGTGAAGCAATGTGATTCTGTTTCTTCCTAAGATTGAAAGCTCTTGACCAACTGCAATAACAACTACAGTAATTCTACATGTCAAAGTTACTATTAATGGCATAATATAACCTTCTAAAAATACTTTAGTCCTGAAATCAAAATGAGTCTAATTTTTGTCTTAAAAATAGAGATAATTCAATCTCAAATTTCTATTAACCATTCCAGATGAGAACATGAGACATAGAACATAAGACCACCTCCATCAAGACAGAATTTGTCCTTATTTGAAATCATAACTTCATAAAAATAATGTGTTGGACTGCTAGTACATTACAATAAGTATTATTAAAATAAGGGTTTTTTTTGTGGAAAGGATAAAAATACATACACAATAGAAGTTAAAAAAAAACCCAACATTGAGAGTGAATGAGTCACTCTAGTGGGAAATCACTAAAGAACAGCCACCCATACTGATAAATGTAAACTAGATTTTTTGTCTTGTAGAAAGAAACAGTAATGTGACACTGAAGTTGCAGAGCACATGCCAGGAACACACTGTGGCCCTTATTCATAGGGCTGCAGTCAGCTGGGTCTCCTCTGAGTGTACATTTGAAGGTATAATACCTATGATACACCACCTGAAACCTGCACAGGGTAAAAGATTGTTAATCAGTAGGAATGAAATTGTTCCTAAAATATCTATTTTTTTGCCATTGCAAGGGGTTATACACAATTGTGAAACAATGTGCCATTACATGACTAAATCTTCAAGAACTACATGATATTGAGTTAGACCTTTTTTCCACATTTTTGCCAGGTTTCCAGCTTCTCTTGCTTCTGCTTTCTATATAGTCTTGCCTTCCCATTAAGAATCAAACTGAGTGATACATGCTTAAGGGCTGAGACACAAGCAGTATATGCAAACTTGTGTTTGTATGAGCTATGAATAGAATAACAGAGGCACCTAATCTGAACTGACACTCTGAGAAGAAGATAGGATTTGTACTTAACAGATTTTCTGTCATTCTGCCAATATCCTTTCCTATAAAAGTCAGGTCACTTGAAGCTTTAATACTTCCATGGAAGATAGGACAACACTCCAGGGTCACACATGACTCTCCTCTTAAAGCAGAAATAATCTGGGAAACAGAAAGGAAGAATGCAGTATATCTGCCACCTTTAGAAATACCTTTTTCATTTATATAGTGAAGAACAGCTATTAAATTCTGACATACCCCTTGAGATCCAGTAGGATACTGTGCTGTCTCTCCTGGCTTGCTGAAGGCCAGAGGACCAGCATCTAGAATCCAGGTGGCTGCCCTTCCATCATGGTATGATAAATTCTGCCCAGCTGTTCCTCAGAAGAGTACTACAATACTTCATTGATAAAACTTTGGAGAGTTATTGATCTTATACGCTCCATCAACCCAAAGCTCCTGATTATCCTGAGAATTAGCAATGAATATTCCATTTATCCCATTTATGTCATGGAATCACAGAATTATGGGATGGTTTGGACTGGAAGGCACCTTTAAAGGTCATCTAGTCAAACCCCTTGATTTGGGGAGGGGTATCTTACTAGACCAGATTGCTCAGAGCCCTTGACCTTGAATGCTTCCAGGATGGTGCATCTACCTCCTCCCTGGGCAAACTATTCCAGTTTTTCACCATTCTAATTGTAAAAAATTCTTTTCCTTAGATCTAGTCTGAGTGTATTTACGTCAAACATACTTCTTGACATTTGTAAATAGACTGATTTATAATGCTGTTGGATTAGGATACTTTACATTGAAATATTAATGATAAGTAACAGAGGGTTGCTGAGAGGAATCAAGAATTCAAGCAAGAAATAAGTCCTGACCAGTGACTAAAGATAATTAAAACAGTTTTCTGACATGCAGCAAGGTGGAAAGGTAAATGCTTGAACCTGAACAGCATTGCACAGGTTTGCCACAATAATGTACTAAGCAAAAACAACTGAAAGTATTTCCTATGTCGCAATAACCCAAAACCCCAAGTAGATAGTGAAATATTTATTTTGACTGCCTTTTTGGTCAACAATATCAGGAATATTACTATAATTTATGGCTAGTAAAAACACATTTACCCATTACTAATAATTTAACCAAATAAAGTTTCATAGTATCATACAATTAGGATAATTTTTCATGAGTCAAACTATCATAAATATTCATTGTTATGACAGCTAGAAACACTTGAATGTGTAATTTGTCATAGAACATATAATAAGGTTCATGATATATTACAGAATCTGGAAAATCACCAATAATTTCATTTAGGGGAATGACACTGGATGATCTACTCTGGTCTGCACAAAGTGTTTCTAGCACAGATTTTAAGAGTAGAATCTTTTACCCTTTCACCAAACATCTGAAATTGCAGGTTTGCTGTTATAGGAATAATAGATGTACAGAGTTAACTGAAATAACTATTTCCCTTCAGCACCTGAAACAGCCTTTGTAAGTTTCGGTAAACCTTCTACAGAGCTGAGAAAAACATCAATTTTAATAAGCATGCTGGAGTTGTTGTCCTGTTTATTTAGTTATGTCCTAGTTTGACATTAATTCAATTTTTAATGAGGAGTAATTCTCTATTTGGAGCCCTGCAGATGTAGCAAAGAACCAGTCAGTAGCCAGTCTTCAATACTGACACATAACCGAGCCAATGGGGGTGGCTATGCCTTTTGTGAACACACATTTTTAAGACAGAAAAAGCTGAGAGTGGCTCTCTCTTGGTTTCCGGCCTTGGAAGAGGTGGCAGGCCAGATCCGGGCCGGCCCCACTCGGCCTGTGTGGCTGGGCCTGGGCTTGTCCAGTCCCTCTGACCCGGCTGAGATTTTCTGCTCCCAGAGGGGTGGTGAGGGGGCTGCCAAGCCCCTCATCGGGGAGCCCACCGGGCCCTGTCCTGGAGGGCCTGCCGCTCTTTCTTCTAGCTGAATCACTGAGCCATGCCAGCCAGAGGCTATATCAGCACCGAGAACGACCATGCGGCGCAGACCAGCACTGAGAGTAGCCCCGTGGTCAGCTCACAATGAACTTCATTTGCTCAGCCACTTTGAGCCAGCTTTGCTGTGGACAGAAGGTCAAAAGGCATCGGCTGAAGCTTTTTTTGATTTCAGCAACCCAGCAGAGCTGTCACAGCTTGCATGGTGCTGGCAGAGACCACCTGGCTAGCAGAGAGGCGTGTTCCCGATGTAAAGCTTGGAGCAGATTAACCTTTCAGCGTTGCAAGACTCTATAAAAACTGTTTCAATTGATGATAAAACTTGACTCTGAGGTCAGTGAAGAAGTTTAATTCTAGATAAGGGGATTGAAGAGTTTGGATTAAGATTCTTTTGTAATGCTATGGTAAAGATATATATTTGATATATCAGACTATGTTTTTTTCCCTGTGACTCACAGAAATGCATTGGGAGGATGTAGCATTTTAGTACAACTGTCAGCTGAAACAAACAGATATTGCTGTGATCCAATGAAAAACTTGAACAGAAAGAAATGAGAAAGATAGTAGTAAAAACCTCTGTTCACAGAGATAGAAAAAGAAAACAGCTCATCCTTAAAATAGCACCCCAGTAAAGTTGATATGGTCTATGAAAGCAGCTGTGTGAAAGCTGCAAGACATGGGAAAGACTTTAACACTGTGAATAGAGTTTTGTTTTCCAGACGGCTGATTTGTTGTGACACTAAAGTCACAAAAAAACCTGTTTTCTTGTGGAAAAATCTCCATAGCATAGCAAAAGAAACTCTTCTCCCTAAGTGAACTGAAAAAAAGGACTGTTTTAGAGGTGGTAAACCGACTGAAAGTTTTATCTTTACATTGTCAGTGAGAAAAAAGAGTTCTCAAAATTTAATCTAATTTTCTTATTATTTTTTCCCCTTTAATTCTGTTAATAAAGTTTTCTTTATATGTTTTTTCAAGTTTAGATCTTCTTTACTTTTTTCCTTTTAATCCTATCTCACAGCAGAAAATAAGCCTACCACAAGTTAGAAATGAAAATATGATATTTAGTTTTTCAGAAATAATTCAAAATTTAGATTTGCTTTTTCAAACTTTATGCATTAAAAAAAATAGCATTATTTATATAACAACCCAAATACAGGTTTATTTTCTCCTTTTCCAATGCATATTTTAACGTATCCATGTTTCGAATTTAAAAGTTCATACAAAAACTCTACAGTCATAAATCCCTGAAAGCTAAAGGTTCCTAGAATTGTGTTCCTTAGAACATAAAACTCACTAATATAGCCTAAATTATAAATGTGTGAAGACACGGGTAAATTATGAGCATAATGAATGCCGCACTAACCTCAGCAGCAGAAACATGTCACTATATTTTGTGCAGTGTTTTCATAATTCTAACTGGCAGATATTCAGCATTTCAAATGTAGCTAAGATGGTTGTAGACATGTTACATGATTTCCCATGAATTCAACACTAAGGCCATTAGGAAGAGCAGATGCTTCCTCTAATAAATACCTCACTGTGACAAAGAATATACTAAAAGTGTACATAATCTGGTTTATGCAAATGTTAATGGTTGTGTGTGGCAATGTAACATAATATAATAACTGTTTTAATAAATGACTCTTAGTTTAGCTGAAAAAAAAATACAATTATGAATTAGAAAGCAATTTCCAGTTTAAAAATCCTCCCTTTTTTTCTATTGTTTTCATGAACGATGCTAAAAAAAAATCATGTCTTGTTTGAATTTCAAGCCTTGGGAAAAAGCCTCCTTAAATAAAGGCTATTATACTAAAAAAAGATAAAATGAGCTGAAACCTAAGCTCCATGGAAACAATACTTCTCTGCAAGATGTTTATGCTCTAATGCCTAGGTTTTAAACATACACACTCAGCTCCAATTGAAGCAGCAAATATGAAGACTAATTCCTCACATTATAAAGGCAGAAACCGTAGAAAATGTTAGATATTGAGAAACCTTATACCGAAGTCAATATTTGACAGCAAATGCAGGAAACAATTAACACAACATAACACACTATGTTAAGCAAACCCCTATTTCTTACATTTTATAGCTTAATTTCTATAAACTACTGTGCCACTAAATGAAAAATGTATGTGTTGCTGTGAGGGGGAGAGAAGAACTGAGCACACTTAAGTAAATCTTGAAATAAAACAAAACAGCTCTGTGAATAGTAACCACAGAGCTGTAAACTGACTTGATTGGAGGGCAGATAACGTCACTAAAATGAGACATTATGTGAGAAATTTTCTTTGAAAAGAGAGATTTAACCAAAATGTGTTAATCCATTATCTATTACAAATAACCTATGCCTTTAAAGAAAATATTCTATATCTGCCCACACATCCTGTTCTGAAGTCGAGTAAATACTCTGAAAAATTTGCACAATAGAAACCAATTAATCGATACCACACACAATAGATTTGATAGAAGAGACTAATAAATATTTTCTATTTCAGGAAAGACAATCTTCCATGTTTAAAAGTTTTTGACACTGAAGAAATAAAAATTTAATTTTGTTTATAAAAGTTAATATTGCAGTAGCATAAACCAAGACTCTCTTAGAAGAAATCTCTCCTAGACGTGCTCCCACAGTAAAATAGAAAGAACAAGAAAATGTTTTTCAAACTACTAAAGTTATGGAGAGTTGTATTATCAAAATTAAAAAACTTTGTTGTGAATCACACTTTTATTTGTTATATATCTGAAAACTGAAATACAAAATTAACAGAAAAAGAGTTTGAAATTGTTCTTCGAAGATTCCAGCAGCATTCAAAGTTTGTAAAAGTTAATACTTGCTGATTAAATAGTACTAAATAAACTTTGCAGATATTTCAGCGATGTGAAAACTAAGCCTAAGAGTAAGAGACAGTCAGAGGGAAAATAAATTCATACTGTAAGCCAGAAGTGGTGCTTAAAAACCGTAAAACAAGTTATTCCATGACAACAGGGGAAATATGCACATTCGCTGTAAACACAAGTTAAGAGGATATTGCCTGTATCTCCTATATTCTTAAATAACCCAGTAATTTTCTATTTTGTACCATAGTTCAGAACTGTAGTTCTGAATGGGAACCTATAAACTCTGCTGTTTCCTGGTCAAAAGTGCGCCAAAGCTCACTAACATTCATAACACGGATTTTTAGTCTTACAAATATAAAAAGCTCCATTGTTCAGTGCTATTTCCTCACACTGCCTATATTCTTGGCAATTTTATGAGGGCTGATGTGGCCATGTTGAACTTCAGTAGCTAAGATGGAAATATAAAGACACCACGTGAATGTAATTTCTTAATTCATTACTCATCACTGAAGGAAACCATTCAGCTAATAGACATGCTACTTCCATATGGATCTTTTAACAAGAAATCCCACTGTTTTATGCCAAAGCTCTACTTCTAATTGTTGCTATGATGATGTCTTTGGTATGATAAACTACATATTCATTGCAAATTCTCAGCCCTAGCTATTGTGAAAAGCAAACAGAATGTGAAGATTACATAAAATGAAATTAATAAATATTATAAGGGAACCTAAATAACATTTTCAATAAAATTTAAACTTAAAAATTTTTCTATAGGTTCAATGCAAGATTCCAGTTTTGGAATAGCTACCACAGAATCATCTGTCAATTTAACAAGAATTAAAGGATCTTGCTTCAGACTTTCAGTCACACTAGCTTTAAGGAATACTTTTATTACAGGTATTCTCTGTTACTGCTGGTAATTTCTTCATGTACAAACAAACTACTACATCAGTGTTTCCCCAAACCAAGACAGTAAAAAAGTTCTCACAAAAAAAAGTTTTCCCTAGTGATTCTATTGCTCTAGGTTCTGATTCAACTATTTTCTTATATTTCATCAAATAATAATATCTCTTCAAAATAGCAATGTAAATTCTAGAAGCTAAAAAACACTCAAGTAATTTGCAAACTCAAGATCCTTTAATATTTTCATGTTTTCTCATGATGAGAAAACAGTGTTGATAAGTAAAAGAAATTTGCTACTCAGAATGCCTGAATGTCACATGAAACCACCTAAAGCCAGACAACAGGAAACTCTTGGCAGTGGATCTTTCTTTCTGGGTCAAAAAATGAGATTCTAGCCACTAAAAATCCGAACTGTGGAGTGTGTGCAGTTCCTTGATCTTACAGTCCTGATGAGAAATAACTGTGGGAGAAAGATGTTAGGATTGCTATCCTTAAGAGGCAGCTCAAAAATTGCTCACAAACCTTTCAACAGAACATTACTGCATTCAAAATAAGAGTTAAAAAAAGGTACATTCAGTCCGTCCACTTTTGAAGTAGATAGAAAGGAATGAAGGAGAGCCTTCTGCTTTGTCAGCTGTGCACCCTAAGTGCCCTGGTGTTTAATTTGCGCACAAATTCAGCTCAAAAACTAGGCATGTGGTCAAAAACACCCCTCTGCTTCATAGCACACACTGTCTGGCTCGCAGTGGCTTCCTGTTCAACAGAAAAGAGCAATCAGTTGATCATCTTCAGAGTTGTGGACACTTTCTTAATGGCAGAAGGAGAAAGAACATCCAGATGGGTTTCTGAAGGAACTTTCTGCTGTTGATATTTATTTTTCACAATGCAAAAACCTTAACTCTATAAAACAAGTCTGAATAAGGGAGAATTTAATCACCCGCCTATATACAAACATTTTACAACAGTTTACTAAAAAAAGCTTTATGTATATACAGAATTGATATCTGTATGTAGTATCTGCAAATCATACAAGCTAATTAGGGACAAACCTAGTGGTCTGTAAGTATTTAGACCATTGGGCTAAAACATTGTCTGAGAGTTATAGACTCAATTTTGCTAAATTCAAAATTAGGTAGATATAAATACAATTGAATATTGCTGAAAGATTTTATTTTTCTCTTCTTCACAGTATTAAATATTGTGAAACAAAAACTAGGATGCTATAAAATTATAGCACCTCCAAAAATAATATAGTTGGCTTGATACTGTCAATTTATTAATTTACCTCAATGTCTTCACACTTACACCTTTTATCTCAAAAAATTGCAAAATGCCTGGTGGACTGTTGGGATTATACAGAGACAAATTTATAATATGTTTTTTAAAAAAGCTACCTCCCCGTTTCACCAAAGGAACACAGATATTCTCCATACAATTAGGAGCATTATTGTGACTTCTTTTTATGGTAGTAGATTTTATTAAACAATTGCATTGCTTCTGGAAAGTGAATCGAACACCTGCATTCTACAGCCATATAAATATGATTAACAACATTCTAGATAGAAAAATGTGAATTATAAGATTCCCGTTTTCCAGCTGAAATGCCTTTCTGAGAGACCTTAAAGTAAAAAGAAGTATTTCACTATAATTGGTGGATCACATTTTCTATCACAAGTAAATCCAAAATAACTTTTCATGAAAACATGAGAAAATTTTGTCTTATATATTTCCCTTTGATATTTCAAATACAGACTCCTTCATTTTATTTTACATCTGGTTCCTGAGTTCTTCTTAATTACAGGTTGCTAGTAGTAAAAAAAAATCCTAACAGTTTGGGATTTTAAGAAACTGTAAGTCTTAGATTAATTTTGAATTTTGGTGAAAATATAAGGTATCTCGTTATAAAGTTCAATTTGTATGGAAACCCAAGTGGGATTGAGCACATTCATGTTTATACTTAATAAATTCATTGATTCAGGATTTATCTCATTTTCAGACAAAGTATAATGGATACCAGCATAAAAAGATTTTCAGTAAAATACAACCACCAGACATGACTTTAAACCCAAAGCATACAATTCTTCTGCACAGAGAGGATACACAGTTAGATACTACAGGGTTGTTCTTTTAAAAGTCCAGCTATCAGTCAGGTCTTTTCTTCAGAAAGAAATCAGGTCTATAAATTTCACTGACTTCTCATGGACTTACTCTACGAAGCAATGACTTTCTTTACTATGAAAACTGAAGTAAAAAAAATACCCCTCACGGTTCCAGTAGTAGTTTCGTTCTCAGATCTATTTTTAACATCATTAAAAATAAACAAAACAAAATAGAAAATAGGTGTTTACGCTCAAAAGAAGTCCCAAAACATCAAGTGTCTTTAAACAGCCCTCCACAGAAATACAACCTGACACAAAGCTTGACTGCATGGCTAATCAGTGTAGCAAGTCCATGTAGTAATCACAGGTCCAGATATCCCCACTCAACTGGTATCTTAACTTTCGATACCTCAGCACCAGCACTTTTCTGCATAAACTCTTCCTCCAGTTACTAGGGTAGGAACAACAAATACAATGTACCTATGATGTTTTTTTTCCCCAGGAAATGCTAATACTGAACAGTAGCCCAATTCAGTCAGAATAATCGGGAAGTTCAACATAAATTTTCAGGTTTTAATATTTCTGCTTTAATATTTCTGTTATGAATCAGTTGAAGTTCAAACATGAAGTTTTTAACGCAAAGTGGAACTTCTTTTGTGTACACAACTAATTGCCATGTGCCATTGCTATCTATTCACTGGGCAATTCAAATTGATTGTTTTCCATTTTCCCATAATTTGAGAGGCAGCACTGAAAGCAAAAGCATTCCATGAAAGTGTGTCTTCTGGTTACCACTAAATTGCAAGCCACAAAACAACAAAATGTAATGACACTATGCAAGATCTTCCCAGATTACCATTGTGACACGTTTCAGGTAGGTATGTGGCAGTGTTCAATTCAAAAGTAATTTCTACATTAATTTGAATGCCATTATTAGGAATTAAATTTCATCTTGCAAGCCACTACAGTCATCACTATTTCAGATTATTTCTGACATACAACAGTTCCAGTAAAGTTTGACACCTCTCTCTCTCTCTCTCTCATCCCATTTAATTTTGCTGTTTCATGATCACACCAAGAGATAAAACATCCCAGCAGTGACCAGATTTACACAGTGCTTGACAGGAATAGCCACATTTTCAAAAACAGTCATTTACAAACTGCAAAGGCAGTCCTAAATTTTTAAAGGAGTAAGCTCATCTGAGGTCCCATAGCCTTAGAGAGGATTATAGAACATAGGTGTCAGCAATATGAAAGATATGAAAGAGATCTCTGGAAGTCATCTCGTCCAAACTAGCAGTTGAAGCAGAGCTTAACCATTAGGAGCTTGACCAGTCAATTCTAAAAATACCCAAGGATAAATAGATTATAACTTCTCTGGTCATATTACACATCTGTCTGGTGGTGTCTAGATTACGCAACTGGCACAGTAAGAATGCATTTGCAACAAGATACCTGCAAATCTACAGGGGAACTCCAAATTTACACTGGAAATTAAGAAGCTACATATGCAACACATACCATATGCAAGAATGAAATGTCCAGCTTCATTCCTTAAAATACAATCAGAAAATGTAGCATAGCACTAAAATAAACCACAATTTCTTCAATATACTTATTTCTATCACTGTTCAGCAGGTTATAATCATCACCTGCTGGTTCTTTCTAGGCAGAATACATATTGCACTTTTCAGTAGCTGCTTCAGTGTGTGGGTAGTGTGTTCCTGAAATTACTAATAAGACTTAAGCTTACTGCAAAAGAGACAACACTGCAAATCAAGAGTTTAACAGCAATATTTTTTATGGGTAGTAGAGCTTTCCATGTTACTCCCATTTAAGTAAACTCGTAGTTTAATCCACTAAATAAGGAAGAAAAAAATATACTTTTCACTGAAGATTAGAAACTATAGGAAAATATTATAGATATTATAAAAATCTTACTCTAGATGGATAATCTATAGATAATATTACAATCTTACCAGAGTATCCATACTCAAGTATATTTTAGGCCAAAGCTTTCTCTTCTTTGTCTATATTATCACTAAATAAGAAGACAGATTTCCTCCCCTGTAACACAGAACTTAAATAATGCCACAAGACTTTCTGTTTCTAATTTTGGAGAATTTCAGCACCAAGTAAGATCAGCCAAATCAAGACATTTCAGTCTAGCTTGAAATGTGCCTCCACTGAATGCACTGAAAGGTAATGGATTGAAAAATCGAGCTGAAATATTTCAGCCATTATTATTTAATTAAAAACATGTTCTTTGTTTTTCTCTGTTTTTATTTAAAAAACAAAGGATAAATACTTCCTCTGCATTGAGCTTAAAATATAAGAAAATTTATGAGGCAATTGAAAATAGAGGGAGTTAAAACTGAAAGAATAGGTTGAAATGAAAACAAATAATGCCAAATAAAATTCCCAATATTAAAATTCTTCAGAAGGAGATGACATAGAGCCATGCTGCCTCTCTCCAGAGAGGTAAGTACAGAGGAGCTTTTAGGATCAGATTTGACCTCTATGTGAAAATTGAGATAGCTCCTTACTTAATTACCCCATTCATCTCTCAGGTATCCTGAACTGACTTTGAAAATGTAAAAATAATTGCAACACAATAATTTTTAATGTCAGAGTTTTTTCAGAACAACCTTAACTAGCTTCTACAATACAAATAGTATACAAATTTTCTTCCTATTAAATATTAATTTTTAAAATTTACAGAAATAAAGACAGACAGATAAAATGATCTGGAAGGCAGAGATTAAATACATAACGCTATTAACAGACACATCAAATTCTAAACTTTAAATGTTCCCACCATAGCCTGTATTGATAAAGAAACTATTACATACAGTTCTCATCTCCTAAAAATGTAGTTAGGAGTCCACTTTTTCCCCTCCCTCTAAATAAAAAGGCATTCTGGGGGGAAAGTCTCTCTTCCACAGAAGAACCCATGCTAAAGCTGCTGGACCTCCTATCTCTAGGAATCCTAGAGTTATATAAGCAGAATGTTCATCTGTCTTAAAGGAAAATGTCAAGGTCTCCCAGAAGATCAATCCCCCTTAAAAGATGAAAATTTGACACTAAGCTAGAAATATAGCATTTGAATATTTAAGTAAATTTTCCATATATTTTTGTGAAAAGCCATGCTTCTCAGCAACTGGCAACATGAAGATTTCTACTTAGGGCTTTCGAATCAAAATTCAATTTTTCCACAGCAACTGCACTACTCTCTTTACAGACATTATTTTCATTTTGTAACAGGTAGACAAATGAGGTGTTCCTGGCTGTCATCATGTCAAACACACTGAATAACTGTCAGGGTTTTTAAGTTGTACATACAACACAATTCAATACACAGTCCAGTCAAGCTGACCCAGCAGTATCCTAAATGGGACAGACTTAAACCTGCCTTATCTCACAATTACTTTATATCATATTTAGAAAAATATGCTGGCATGGCTGTCAAGATTAAGGTGTGTGAACTGCTTGCTTTAAACTGATAATACTGGAGGGATCATATAGAATTCTGCAGCACTCATCTCTCTGACATTGCAAACTGCTCTCTATTTATCTCTGTGCATCAGGCCCTGTTTGCCCCTTAGCAGAGAAATATTCAAAGTATGCTATCCATGAAAAAGAAAATGGAATTATATACACACATTCAGAGTATGCTGCTTTATTCTTAAGAAAATATGACTATGTATGTGGGTACTGAATCTCTGCCCTAAACGAAAGATTAACTCCAGAACAGAGCAACAGCCCCTAAATTATAACCTACAAATGGAATACAATCTCTGCTAAAATAAGAAGACAGGTCTAAATTTCAGTTTCCAAAAATCCAGCTGCATATTCTAAACCTCTGAAATTTTTACAAAGCAGAAAGATTTTTCATAAAGCTCTTCCAGTACTTCACCAATTTTGAGACTGTAAAAGACAGTTGTTTTTTCTGAGAATATCTGTATTACTGCTATGCTAGATTTTAAATGATGTAGTGGTGTGCCTCATAATCAACTTTGAATTAATGGTCTGTTCCATGTACCCCACAAGCTTTGTATTTGGTTGTACCCTATTCTTCCCCTCCTCTGAGGGCAGCACTGTCACTCTGGAGCCCTTCCCAGGTCCGAGAAAGTTCTCTGGAGAGGCCCCAGGTGATAGGTCCTGACACGGGAATCCCCCTCCATCCCAAAGAGATTGGCTGTGGAACGTGTCATTCAACAGACAGGTCACCCCCTGAGGTGCCCTGGTTGGTCCCATCCCCTGTCCCCATCTCCCCTTAAAAGGTGCTGCACTGAATTGTTCTTCGCTCTGTCTGGTAAGAGCTTTGAGGTGAGAAGGTCCCTTAGGGGGCTTTCAATAAATTCATGCTGTTACCTCAGACAGAGTCACTCCTTTCTTTGTCTCTGTCATCACGATACACCTGCCACAGTGCCACGCTGGGACTTGAGATAGGAGGTCCAGCAGCTTTAGCATGGGTTCTTCTGTGGAATTTTAAGACATCATGTCAAATACCCTTATTTCACTGCTTCTTCATGATGAAGTCTTCACTTTTTGGTATGTTAGTTCACCGACATGAGTATCAGAGACATGTTTTTGTACTTTTATCTAAAACGTGCTGTTGCACATAATATATAATTTTGTTAGACCAATTCCAGATACTGTTTTTAATTCAGAAACTTATATATATAATTTGTGGTTTCTATCCCTTAGAACAAGATGTTCTCTGCTTCATTCTGAAGTATATGTGAAAGATCCAACAGATTAGCTAACAGCTTGAAAGACCGCATACATTGATGGCAACAATTTAGTAAAACCAAAGTCACTGGTTGTTAGTTTGAAGATTTTTCACTGCCTAATTTCTTTCCTTTCTCCCATAAAAAGTGACCAACAAAAGACCAAAACTATCTCTGTCGTCATTTTTTGTTGATAGAAACAATCTAGAAAGGAAATATATCATATCATAAATGAAAACATAATAAATATTCCCTTTTTTGTACTCATAGCTAAAAATCTTATTGTTCTCAGAGCAAGAACTTAAAATTTAAGTGCAATGAATAAAACTAATTCAGGAATCATTATCTTAAATTTTACATCATAGTTGAAATGAATCTCTCTTTATAAATAGGAAAGACATATCAACCAACCAATCATACTTGATTCCACTTTTCAAAGGCTTCCCTTAATTTTATAGCATCCTTTATGTACACCTCATATAAAAAATACCCAAGGAAAACAAAAATATTTACTAAAATTAGGAAATAAAAATGGCTTGTATGTTCATCATACAAAATTTTAACGATAATTAAACCACAGGTGATAATTAAATAAGATCAATTTAAGAAATACGTTTATATGTTTTGAAACAAATGCTTAAAAACGAGGAATTAGTAACTATAGTACTCCTATTGTAAATCAAGATAATTCTGGCAACTCCGCACTTTGCCAAATGTCTAAAATGATGGATAGAATGAAGTAGGAAACAGCTACTGAAAGGGGAAAGGAATATAAAAGCTCCTTATCAAGAGACAGGGCAGTGTTCATTGTTATTCAGGCACATGAGCTGCCATATCCTGTTTCCATTGACTGCAGGGAAGGCTTCAGCATTGACTTGAAACAGGTGCAAGTCCCATGAGACTTAAAGAGAATAAAACGTACAGTCACAGTATGAAAGCAACAGTGTATGAACTGTAGTGAGACAGGATATGTAATTCCAATGTGGTACACAAGAATCTGACAAAGCTATTTAAATGCAGTGCCAAGTAAGGATGCACGGAAAAAAACAGACACTTCTAAACAGAAATTTGGCAAGTCTTCATTCAATGCTACAAAAAAAGAGCTCAGGAAAAATGTTACAGAAACGAGAATGCTAATTTATAATGTGGGGAGAGAACAAGGTAGACCCAGAAGCAGCAATAAGCATCATCCTGTTCGGTAGCAACATATTATCACTTGTTCAGGACACAGCTGCTGGAATCCTTTGGTAGATATTGCAGACTGGTCTGCTCCAAGAGTTGCTGGGACTTAGACCCAAATATATTACCCAGTTCTATTTATTCTCTTCTGTATTATGATAAGCATTTGAAAACGTTTGGGGATTTTTTCTTTAACTTACATAATCTTCAAAGAGAAGTCTTAGGCTATATTCTTACATCCTTTGAGTTATGCATGATGTCCTCAATCAATTCTAAAAAGAAAGTAGCTGAGATATCATTATATTAATTAGAAGCTGGTCAAAAATAGAGTACTTATCCCAAAGGAAACTATGTGACTTCAAAACTCCTTTCCAGATGGAAATGAAAGCTATCCAACACAGCAACTATCTGAACTAAATATAGTTCAGCAACTAAAATAGGGGTAGTAAACATCAGTCTCAATATTAAACTCACACGAATAAGTATTACAGCAGGATGACCAAACCTCAAGATTTAATTTTGGAACCAGCTTTTGACATTAAAATGAAGAGTGAAAGTGGCAATTTTGAAGGGAATCAGGCAAGACTATAAATAACTCTAAAGGTTAAGGCAGCTATAACACAGCTCTTCTACGGTTACTAAGTTTTATGATGAAAAGGGAATCACATACCTGTGCAAGCATGGGAAATCCAAGGTTCCTGCATCCATTACAAGGTGTCAGTGCCTCCCACAAACCAGAAGGTCCACAAGTATTTTCAGCTGCATCATCATCTTCTTCCTCCCTTGGTGATAAACGCATTGAAGAAGGCCTCTGTGCATGAAAAAACAATACTTTCAAATTAAACACAGTGATATATGGTAAATAAACTTTTTATCTTATGAACTTAAGTGTCCCATTCACAAATTCCAAAAGATAAACTGCTATTTTAATACAAAGTACCTACTCAACTGTTAAACTGCTGTATGAAAAAAATACTTTCTAAGAAAGGTGCATATTGAGCTATCTGCGATTATACTTTAAAATTGAGCTAACATATTCATATACATTGAAAATATTTATTGTCTTTATTATCAAGATATTGGCAATTTCTACTACATTTTACTTTAAAATTTGCTGTAATATCATTAAGTTTAGGATATTCCACAGAGAACAAAAAATAACATTTGCCTGGATGGGTCCAAGGTTTTTGCAGAGAAAAAATACTAAATCAATCAAAATATGAGGTTTCAGTTTTTGCATTATATTTATCAGTAATAAATGTGTCATCTTATTTTGTAGGCAAAAGATGTACTTAAAAATTACCTGTATTATTTTGCTTTATAGTCTGGAAGGGATGAAAAGTATCAGGAATAGTAATTGACTTATGACCACTGTGGCTTACATATTGATCTGAGCAATAAGAGAAAAAATGCTGATTTTTCACTTAAACCAGTATTCTACTTCTCCATGACAGACAGAAATAGGAACAGTGGTCAGTTCCCATATATTTATGTTATTTTTTTACACAGGATAATCCACCCCAATTGAATTGCAGTGGCAACTTTTATTAATTTTGAGAGAAGAAGGAGGAAAGTTAACCCAGTCATGAGTGATTTTTAAAATCTCATGTCAATGCAAATTGTTACAAGTAAAAAAAGAGAGCAATTTTTACACCTTAATTCTTTGTCCCCATTTGAATTAGTGTTTGGAACAGCTGTTCTAACCTGCTTCAAATTTGCTTGATCAGCCTGCCTGATACTTAGATACTAAATGCTGCCTTTAGGAATGCTTCTTTCAGAAGTGGCTGGATTTTTGCTTGACCAGAATAGCACCATTTGAGATAATGGCTGACCACAGCTATCAGTCTCATGGCAACATTAACTCTGAAGCACTGCAATGGGGTTCATGTAAAAATCATCTTTAAAACCCCAACACTTAAATGCAGATTATTCTAGTCAATAGAATAAAGAAATGGATGGAGTCTGCTCCAAGGAAGGGAATAGAGAAGTGAAAGAAAAGCAGGGGGAAAAGTAGAGAAACAGCAGCAACTCTAAAGATGAACACAAGCTGATGGAAACTGTAGGAGAAGCAAAGGCACTGCACAGACAGGCACTAACTCAAATTGTGTAACATCTGAGAACCATTTAACTCTTAAATGTTGCGCTAACTTCTTAACACAAAAGTTGTTGGTATACCATTAATTTAAGCAGGGAAAATATTTCTAAATTCTATCTCAACTCATGCATCATAGATGAGAAACACAATATATCCCACTCCAATATTCTGATTCCCCTTGGTTAGAAAATGGTTGTTCCCTTGTTGCAGACATCAGGAAGCTAGCTATATCTCGTAAAGTTAGGTGGATTTATTTACTTTTTATTTTAGAAGTCAATTTCTAAAACATTCTTAGCATGGTATTTCATTAGGTTATTTTGACACTCTAGTAGTACCACAGAATATGTTGCCATAGCAACCAATATTCTCACACTGATTATTAAAAGGATTGGATTAATTCTGCAGAGTGTAGGTCGTGAAAGACTATTATTGCTAGGTATTTGCATAGACAAAGGAAGCAGACTAGAGGTCTTTCCCCTCTATTTATGACACCATCTTACATGTTGGCTGCACCACACTCGTATTTTAAATCTCAAAATTGCTATACCAGAGAATAAAGCACTTCTTGCCCCCTGGAGTAAAAAGCTAAGAACTGCAGCAGTGCTCACCACAGGAAAGCAGGTAACACATTAGCTGTGACTTTGCAAGCCAATGGAAGCAAATGAAGACAAAAGTAATATAAAAATGTCATTGCACCTTGTAAAGGTAAAAGAGACATACACATAACATAAGTGAGAAATTTTCAATACAATTAAAGGAAAATTAATTACAATAGAGTCACTGAAGGGGGAGCATATGAGTATTTAGCCATTACAGCAACAGGGTGAAAAAATCCTATGCCAATTATTGAACAGTAAAAATAAACTACACAAGCAGAATGAGAGTTGTATATCTCCATTAGACGTATTTTACATAAATAGCCTAAGATAGCATGTGAATCACAGGAATTTAATGTCAATATGAATGAGAGGAAGTGGAAAGTATATAGTCAGATCTCCTGATCATCCAAAAAAGGACCAGTCAATGCCAGAGTTCATTAGACACATGACTGGAATAAACTGACTGGTTCTCCCATGCAACTAGACAATGTAGGTATGAACACAATACAGAATAATTTACAAACTACTGCAGATCAGGGTTAGCTCTTCTTATACTTGCCCAGATTTCTACCATCAATAAGGCACTAAAAAAGGAACCATTATGAAAAGTCTGTTTGGAGGGTGAAGAACGTTATTGCCATCTCCTTTCTCACCCATCCCTGCTTGACAGAAGCCCAGTTCTTCCCAGACAATGGGAAAGAGATATGTGGGAATTACTGCAGGGAAAGAGAGCTGCATTTGCAAAGACAAAGGAAGGAGTTAACAGCTGCATGAGAGAAAGGGGTCACAAGTGCCCCAAATTTGACAGATTGGGGTTGCATACCCCGGGAGGAGGGATGTGTCTGGAGGAGGCAAACAAGATACAGAAAAATCTACAGATTTTCTAAAATTCACAGAGCTCAGACTGTCACACAAACCCATAAAACTCCAAAACCAGAGCACACAGTTTCCTGTTACTCTCTCACAGCCTCCATTCCTTTCCCAGAACTCCCTATTTTTTTCTGTTCTGTTGTATAATTTAATTTTGCCTCCTTAGAGATACTTTGAACATGAAAATCTAACCTAATTCTGTGTGTGCTACTGGGAAAGCCTTGATATAGCCCTGTAGGGAGAGTTTTAGTAAAACCAGCTATTTATGCCCACTTCTCAGAAAAAAAAAACATAAGTAGAGTAGAAGATATTTCTGCCAACTAACAAAAAACAGGCACAGTTTAGAACCTCTTACTTATGCCTGTTTTGAGCTAAAACAATCAAAACAAACATAGTTTTAAAATTCCATCTAAATCACAGTTACCCAATTAATTGAATTAGACATTATGAAATGGCACAGTCAATATAAACTTCAAAACTAATCTTCAGTAAAGGAACTTCTGCCTAAGTTAGAAGAGCCACAAGCATAAGCAACATATATCCTCAAACAGAACAGACAGAAAACCTTACATTATATTAGATTTGATATGCAAAAGGAAAATTTGGTCGAGAAATTGCAAGATACTAATAAAGAATGAAAGATTTAATAAAAGTTCTGGTTTTTACTGGAGCACTGAATCAAGTATTAGACATTGCTTGCAGTAGTAAGAGGCTAACAAAGTAATTTCTCTGTGTAAAGAGAGATTAGTAACGATACAGCAGTGAGAGAGCAGTAAGATCTAGAATAAGGGCATTGGACCACTACAATTAGCGACAAATTTTCTTCAAACACTACTCAGCCTTTCACATCACCTCTCATTTTCATACTTAACGAGTATTTAAATCATGTCTTCCAAAATTTAGGTATGGAAGCCTTCCTCTTCATGTCTTCATCTACATAAAAGGCAAAATTTGTGTACTAGGATGTCGCTGTTGGACACGCAAGGACACACACGGACACTCTTTAATGAAGAAGGCTAAAAACTATATATTAAAACATTTGACTCTATATTTATAGCATTTCCACACAGACTAGGGATTGGAGGAGAAGGCTGACACCTCTCCCATCCCATTCGTCAAGACAACTGCCCATCAGTTGTTTTTTCTCTCTAAGAGAAAGTATGTAAACAACTTTGTCTTAACATAATCATGTTCTAAATATAACACCTGTGTGTGAGAAAGAACTATGAACTATGAAAACATCAAGTTAAAAAGTGCATCAGAAAAGCCTGAAAAATCACTAGGCGACACTAGGATACTTTAGATTGAAGGACAACTTATAAAGAGGCTAATTATTCTCCAAAACACGTAGGTACATCAGATTCTCTGTCACAATAACTTGGAATCTCTATCCTGATCTAAGAGAGCAAGTCAATATTTATGAACAGAGAGAATGATGAATACAGACAGAAAAAGCAGAGGAAGTCTGTTCTACTCTTAAAAGTCAACAAGAGAAAGTGGGAGCAGCTTTCATCTTAACTATTACTTAGTTACCAAGTTCACAGCTCAGCAGCTGTACACCATGTATAAAACATACATAAATACCTTTACGTATGGCCTTGTTATTAACAGATGTTAACTATTTCCTATCTAACATATGACCTTATTACCTAGACAAGTTTTTTCAAAGAATGCAGTAAATTATACAAAATATTTCCTCTCAGTTCCTCTTTTTCTCAACTTTCAGTGAAGACTAGTCTGCTTTCTAGCTTGACATTTGTAAGCAGCCACTGCTAGGAAAAAATATGACTCAAAACCCTTGTTTTAGAATACATATGAGACTTTCCTGCTCTACTCCAGTGAAACTTAAAACCAAACATCAAAACGTTTCCTTCTTGTATCTGTTTTCATAGTATCATCCATTTGCAGAAGTATTTCACATCAGTACCTGCTAGAGCAAAACAGCACCAGCAAACTATTAAAGGCACAAAATAATAGGTCACTTATCATTTGCTGTTGCATCATAGCTCTGTAGACACAAACAGTAACTTACCATTTATCTTTGTAAGAAAACAATATTTTTAAATGGAGCAGCAAAGATGAAATCTAGAAGGCAATATCCTTCTGCTTACAAGAGGCAGAAAGTAACCAAACATTTGATAAGCCAAATGCTGCTGCTCAGTTTGAAACAATGAGGTCAGTAGGAAGTTTTTTCTGTAGAAATAATTTGTCAAACATGTATTTTCTATCATCCTCACAGAGATATACTTCTAACTCTCTTTGGCCCAAAGGACCTTACACTGTGAAATAAATGCAAAAAATGCTAGGTAACAGTCCTGTTACCAAGTATTCTATTTTGATATTATACTAAGAACTAATAGAGCACAAAACTGTTCCTGAATCTCTTTTATAATTTAGGATAAGCAGGTCAATCTCTGCCATGGCTGTCCCCAGCAGCTGCAGCAGTCAAGCCAGGGACAGAAGAGCTGGTAGAGTTTTCTGTGCTCTAAGTGCTCCCCCTGCTGCTGCCCAGGCTGCTCTCAGGGGAAAATCCCTGAGGTATGCAGAAGAAAAAGAGCATTAAGCCATGACATACACCACAATCAGTAACTATTTTTCTACAGCAGCATCCCCACATTAAGCAAATACACCCTTCTGAGATTCAGTAAGGATCCTGAAATGCAGGAGCCTCAATTATGACATACATCCTATGTCTCACAGACAGTGAAAGGTTTTGGGCACCTGGGCACACCTTTCACACATTCCCCAAGGCCTTCTCGCTACTGTTTTTCTGTTTCCCATCCTCATTATCTTGTCTTTCACCTTACACTGCACATCTGCTGCCATTCTTTCATGAACATGCTTCAAGTTCGCATCTCTTTCGTTTGCTATGAGTCTATTTAGAGTTTGACTGCACCTCCTGTATTCTGCAAAGAAGTATCAGGAAGACAAAGATAGTCTTGTACTTACAGCAGCAGAATGATGGAGAAGTGTTGTCTGTACATACCTCTGCCTTAATCCTTGTGGGATGCTAGACACATCGTTTCAACATCTCCTAGATGATCCCTAAGTTTGTGTTCCTGAGCTGCTGGCTATGCTGAAACTGAAGGCAAGTTTGCACAAATGCTGAGCTACATCAGGAATCACCTTGAGTGACTATTTTCAGCAGTATACAAGCCTAAGTACCCAGCAATTCCCAGCTCTAGCAGCCCCAGATGTGGAATCTTGGTCTTTACACCACTGCACATCAGCTCAGCTGCATGTGATAATATTTTCTGACTGGTACTCCAAAAGGAACCCCACATCTGAAGCTGTCACACCCTTTGAAATCAGGATCACAGTGATGTCTGATTCTGACGAGAAATTCCTGAAAGTCAGTAGAGTCAAGTGAAATGACCGCATGCAGCAAACACAAAATGTAGTACCCTAAGGCAAATGTGCCTTAATTCAAATACACGAGGAAAACTATGTGATTGTGTAGTTGCTGCCCCACAGTGGGCAAGTGCTATTGACAACTATCATGATGAGCACCCCAAAATCAATCACTCTGTCTCCAGAGCAGGGTCTGACACTACACAGGAAATACATCCTGGAACCAAGCAGCAAGTATAATGCATACTGAATAAGGTCAAAATTTTAAGTTAAAATGAGATTATAAAATGAGTACATCCGGACATGTATTGAAAGTAGAGCAATACATTTCAGATTTTTAATTCACCATTGCATGTAGCATAAATAATGAATATTAAGATGATTCTGAATATTTGCACTACTTTCATAAAAGAATTGCAAACATTCATAAAATGAAAGTTTTAGGATTTAAAAGCATAATAGGTTATCTGTTCTCTCTAGTGATCAGTTACAGGACCCAAGGGAACACCTGAAGTTGTGTCAGGGGAGGTTTGGGTTGAATATTAGAAACAGGTTCTTCACCCAGAGGATGTTTGGGCACTGGAACAGTCCCCAGGAAAGTAGTCACAGCCACAGCACCAGCCTGAGAGAGGTCAAGAAGAATTTGGACAAAGCTCTCAGGCACAGGGGGTTAGTATTGGGGATGGTGCTGTGCAGGACCAGGAGCTGGACTTGTGGGTACCTTCCAACTCAGCGTATTCTGTGACTCTGTATTAATATGTTATGTGTTTAATCTACAGATTACGCTACTTCTCTGTAATGTATCAAAGCACAGACACTTCCATAACTTACTCCACTCTAATATATGTGTTTGGGATGGGATTGAACTGCCAAATAATTTGCTCTTCCTCAACATTAGCTAAAATAAAGTGAACCTGTGTTTTAAATACTTATCCAACTTTGAGCATGTACCTAATACTAATAAATCAGACTATTTCCACAATTAATTTTAAATGTTTAATATCAAAGCATTTCAAGTGCTTTACCATGAAAAAGAACTCTAGCACATGAAGCATAAAGCCCCCAAACAGAATTCACCCACGAAGTCACATAGACTGAAATGACACTCTGCTACAGAAATGTGTTTCTAGGAATGTCTTTCCATCCCACAGTCATAGTAGATTTGACCTATGTTGGTATGTAGGAAGGATATACACAAATATGGGCTGTGCAAAAAGGGAAGGAATTTGGTAACTTTTTTTTTGAGTCTTGAAATTTAACCACAGGAATAGTTGCAATTAAGTTAATGGAACTTCTCAAGTTAATGACAGACTTATGTGTCTCTCTGAATTAATATGCATATGACTCACTCCAAAATATGACTCACTGAAAAACTTGTGTACCAGATGTAAAAGAAGAAACTGATAATGAAGGGCATAGAAGCCTGCAGAAAAGCAAAATCAAGTGTTAATAATTTAAAAAATATTAAATAGAATTAAAGGCTACAGAATATTTACCCTTGCATAAAGGAAAAAAATCATAATTCAAAATGATGACCACCATTTTTGGCTCTAAATGTCTCAGAGAAAATACTGCTTGGAGAAGAACTACAGAGGTATCTCTGTATTTTACAGCCCTATACCATCTGAATGTTATCAGATAACATTTGAAAAAGTCACTGCAATGTAATTGCCATGAAAATCAGTTGTAAACCATACATTTTTCCTTTTTTAAAACTGGGAAAGAGAGGGTGGCTAAGTGGGTGGCAGTATGATGAAACTTAAAGAAAATACATTATTTGTCATGAAACAGAGCAGAAGGAAAAGAAATTAAAGTGGGGGAAAAAATCAGGTGATAAGAGAGTAGGCAGACGTCACCACTTAATTACTCCTCCAGTGCACAATTTTTTATTTAGCACAGATATTCTCAGTAGAAATGTATTAATGAAAATGCAGTTATTATTCCATTAAGTCGCTGTTGGCTTAATAAAAGAAAATCATACCTGAATAGACAAAGCCAATATAAAGAAGAACTATATGCAGTACTGAGTTTGTCATCTGAGGATGAATGCTGGTTGAGAGTGGATAATCAAAAGAGCTTTGAAGAAAATTTTTGCTAGATGATTAACAGATCCAGCAGTAAAAAATTACTAGTGGTTTGCCACATTGGCAGCCAAGTGCTAAACCTAATCTGAACACAACACAGTAGAACAGCTGACAGCTGAAATGTCTTAGCAGGCTATAGAAGTTGAAGGCCTAACTAGAAAAGATCAGTCAAAAAATAATCTACCTTTTGTTCTTAGAAGCACAAGCAATGGCTCAGACTCCTTTAGAGGTGTTGAAAAGGATCAAATACACACACAGCCCATCAGAGATGCAGAATACTATCAACCGGAGAACAGCTCTCAGTGCAGCCTGATTTACATGGCATGTGGAAGCAGCATTCAAAATCATCTTCACTAAGAAGGCAAAGCCTTTGCTATGGCTAGTAGAAAATTCTGCCAGTGTGAAGTTTACATACTGCAAGTTGCTGCTTTTTCCTGTCTTATGTAATTAAACCAGTGACATCACTGCAGTCATCTCAATAGCCACTACTGCCAGAAGACGTAGGACAGGGGGTACTTTTCCTGTGCTAGCTCATTGGTACTGTTCTTTTTGCTTGTGGTAGATTCAACACTGCACCTTCAGACTCACCACAACACAAGCACATCTTTGTGTTCTTTTCCAGACACATTCCTAAGTAGCTGAAAACTTAATATTTAAATTCTTTCTCCAGCTAGTCATAATATAATGTCTTAAAGCTCTTATAAAATACAGATAAACAAGTCAGTCAGTAACCCACTTTTATCTCTAGCTCCTGTGAAACACTATATTTCTAAGGAAGTATCAATGACTGAATAAGTGATCGTAATCTGTTAAAATTATTTAGATTTCTTAAAGGAAACATCACTGAAAAAGGCAAGGCAATAAATATTCCAACACCCATAAGTAAGCAACTATTAATAATTGAAAGACCAGCATAGCAATAAAAAATGTAATTATATTTTAATAGGATTTTTGTCTAAGTTTGACAGGCAGTATTAAGGCTACTTCCTTGCAGATTGTGAACAGCCCATATTACAGAGATATTAGGCAGAGCACCAATATCAACAAAAATTATATTGGTAGTATTAATGCAAATTGCTTAATTTCAAATAATTACTGAAGCAAATAAAATTGAAGAACCTCATCTGAGATTTTCCTTCATGACACTAAACTGAAACTTACAGTAAGTTGAGGAAGGATAAATGCCAATAGAAGAGAAATGAAAATTGATACTCAAAAATTGTATGAGTCATTCAACCCTCAAACTTCTCTGGAAAAACAAAGAAACTGGTGTAAAGACCAACACGCATCTCATGTGACATGACACATGAAGTAAATCTGTGATTCTGATTCTAATCTCAGCTTAAAAACTGGATTCCAGCATATATTAAAGTAACAGAAAAGCTAAGGGATGCATTTCTAGCACACTCCTGATGTCCACAGGCAAATTTTTCTAATACACAGTGAATATCAGGCATTTGCCCTTAACTGAATTCCTTGAGATACTGGATTTTATAGAGGTATAGGAATTTTGTCCAGCATATTTTTCTATTAATTTTCTCCTTGCTAAACTTATTAAGGGGGCTGTAAAAATTTGTCAACAGAATGCAATGAAACTCTATTTTATGAGTGGTCAATTATTTCAAGAGTTAAGGACAAAAATACTCAATTTATTTTATATGCTTTTTATAAAATAAATCTGCTTGTTGCCATTATGATAGAAAAAAATGAAATTAAACAAGTAGCCCAAACAAACTGCTCAATGCTCCAATTTCAGCTACTAAACAATTTAACAGTTTTTAAAGAGAGTATTATTTTGTATTAGTTTATCAAGAGTGGTCATTTTGCCCTGTGAAATATGGCACACTATTTACCATTAGCACTTCCTGTATACCTCTTACTAAGAAGCAAAGAAAGGAAAGTGAGATTGCTGCTTCTAAGAAAAGTACCTAGTTAGTCAACTTCTAAAGAATCATTGAATAAAATATCGTGAAACCATACATTTAATCTTCATCCCTTACTGGATCCTGTAGAAGTTCACATAGCTACGATGGATTAACAGGTTCCATCTCCTGGTTATACTATTGGGATAAAACAATGCTGTTCCACTCACTACAGAAAACAACTGAGAGATGCCCATATGGTTCTTACTTTTCTCATGCATTTCCTGTCAGAGGGTGATCATCAGGTTTCACTGCAAGTTCCAAGCTTAATGTCTTTAGTCTTACACTAATGAAACCAGAGTTGACTTGAGGTATATACAAAAACATTTCTTTTTTTTTCCCTCCACTGTTCATAACTTGATGTGTAGGTATAACACTCATTTATTCTGAGGTCACTATGTATTATAAGGAACAATCAAACCTGCATTAGTAACTGCGGACAACAGTGATAAGAGCTCTAAAACATTACAGAAATTACTATCTCTTAAAATGCAGAAACATCAAAAGCTAAAACGTTCTAGAATGATGTGGTTTTTGTTTAGATTGCAAGATAGGTTCTCCTTCTTTCCTTATTAACTCAGTTATATTTTCCTTCAGGTAAATATCTGCATATGACTTTGAAGAACAAATCTCTACATATCTAAGCTCCGTCTTCTTATATTCTACCAAAAGCAGTTTTTCCAGAGAGCAAAAAATATTTTTCAGAAATTAAAATCTGGCTGTACCTAAATGTTGGCAAAGTCTTTCATATTCCCTATAGACCTCATGTATTATTCCATATTCTATTGCACAAATGTGATAAACCAATACACCGTTGGAGTATCACCACTCCTACTGGTGATGCTCTAAATTACATAGGCAGAAAATGTATTTTGAGAAAACCAAGGAAGATGAAAAGAACTTTATGTTCTCTTGTGAAGGAGGATTCTGACTGGAACACTGGAGAACAGTCTGAGGAAAGGAGAAACCTAAGGGAAACGAAGGGTAGGAGACCGTGACAGTTTTTTTTTAACAGATTTCTAAGGAACGTCAGGGCTTAATGGAAGCACCTCAAGTGACCAATAATTTAGTCTTCCTGATGACTTGGTTTTATAATAATATCACAAAGTTAGAGTTGATGTTAATGTTTAAAGTCACCTGTCTGGGTGGAAATCTCATGGTATAATCTTGTCATTCCGTTCTCCAGAAGTGACTGAAACTCTCTTGGAAGGTCCCAAATGAATCTGGAGACTGCAGCTTAAAAATGGACATCATGATGTACCCTACTGAATACCCCCAGGATGACGGACCCAGAGGGTATCGAAAAAAAGGGAAGAGATGGAGGTTCTGCTATGCAGCACTGGAAACAATGGCACAGGCAGGTCAGTGATGTTAAAAAAAATCATGAAAAACGGATGAGAAAGATGGTTCTCTAAAGCATTTAACATATAAAAACTATACTTAATGAAAGCAAATATATTTCATACTGGGAAGATGATTTCAAGACCAGTTCTGATAGAGTCCTCAGATCTTGGCTAATCCTATTGAGATTAGTAGATATCTTTGGTGTTCATCTAAGTATAATGAAACAAAGATGACTCCTCAAATTAATATGTGCTCAGTATTGAACTAAAATTCTCCTTGTAAAAAAAAAAATCTACCGTAGTCAATTTAATAAAACCTAGCTGTCAAACAGAATTTTTGAGTAGACAAAATTTTTCTCATTGCCACAGCATCCCAAATTTGCACATAGCTTTATAGCCATAAAGACAAACAAGCTCTTTGATCTGAAAAGGTTGTATTATAATTACTTTATATGGAAAAAATGCTAAACCCATATCCAAGATCCTTATGTAAAAGATTTAGCTGAGATGAAAGGGTCTATAAGTGAAAGTGCTTGGCGGCATGGAAAGACTTACAAAATAAACTCAAAAATGCTAAGATTACTTAGTCAGAAAAAAAGAAAGCTTTAAGAAAGAACAAGCCTGAAGTATTGCAAACTATGGAGGGTGTGCACAAAGCATTTGTTCTTTTCTACTCTGTCAGATTTTACCCTATAAGAATAAATGGAAGCATATACTCAACCAGTAAAAGAAAATGCCTGCGTCTACTGCACATGTCCTGCAAAACAGCAATACAGGGTCACAGTGGAAAACTGTGACAGACTGGAGCAAAAGGATTAGATACCTTTAGGCTTCACCACTGCAAGCTAAAAACATAACAGCATTCAGAGAGATGCATTTGTCTGTAAGCTATTTTCCTGCTAGTACCTGATAGTCAAGGAATTTTCCGCACACACATAATTCCACAGACTGCTTAAATATTCCAGAAAATCATTCTAGTGGAAAAAAGTGTAGGTACTTTTTAATGCAGATTAAATGAACTGGAGGTTTGGCCAACACCTTCCCCTTATACTTAACGCCATGCAGTTTAAATCATACTAAGTGTTGTCATGTTTTGAGATTTTGTATTCTTAAACAAGCACTGGTTTTCTCACCAGGGTAGGTCTGTGCAGCCTGCTGGAGGATTGTCTAGCAATCCTTCTACCCAAAATCACAGCAGCAGGGAGCTGCAGGCTAATTTAGTTGGCTGTGAAGCATGATACCAGGTAAATTATTCTGCATAGAGTTCCACATAGCTGCTATTAGGACCCCTCTAACATAAATTTTCACAACACCGTGCTGAAGCATAGCCTAACCTACAGATACAGAATATAATCTTTTTTCAATAGCTACAGAAGAAAGCTTAGGAAAGGATACATTTACAATGTCTGAACTCCCCTTCACAAGGTAGCCTAAAAGAAGGGGCAAAAATTTTTATCAAGTTGGTTTCCCTCTGCTTTTTTGTAATCACCAGCACATGTTTAAATAGAATTTAGAAATCATTTCGTAAAGCAGTTTACGGAAAGTATATCATTCCACATTGACCAAGTGGACGTTTGGTACTGGATGTCCCAGTAATACCAGATACTATAACTATCTAATGAAAATAGCAGCAACAACAGTTCTCAGTGGGAAATACTACTGTGTGCACTAGAAATTGGGAGTAGCAGATGGTTTTTAGTTGGGTGGGAGTTTTAAAATAAATTTTTAAAGTTATATAATCTTATCTTCAGAGAGTGGGTAGACCTTTCCAACAAGGGAAATACAAAAAGTTATGCTTACATATCCTGGGAGAGATAGCCTTCACACTTTTACTTCCCATAGAAATAAGAGTCAGTATATGCTTGCAAAACAGGATTCATAACTGAACTGGGTTAAAGAGTAACTTAATACAAAATTCTTGCAACATCAGAATTTGGCAATACCTAAATTACCTAATACTATTATAAAAAAGGGAATTCAGTAAAGCAACAATCTTCCAAACACTGTATCTCAGTACAATTCTCTTCCTTTTTTAATACATCATAAATACCTGCAAAACACATTGAACCTTCATTATAAAATTCAGCAAATGTTACTATATTAAATAATTTTAAATTTATCTCTTTCTGTCCTTGAAGCCCCATACAATCAGGCCTGATTATCTTATTATTCTCTAATGAATAAGCAACCAAAATTTTTCTGGAATGTGTTTTTCATGCATCCCTATTAGTAAGCCATTGTATATACTCTTGGCTTTTTCATCATCATTGTTTAGTGAAATTTTGTATCCCTTTTTCATTAATGCATGCATACAAGTGTGCGGTGTTTTTAAAGGCTTAAGACAGCAATTATTTTACTTGAGCACGTTTGGTCACTCTTACCTATTATATTTCAATCCAGCCATTATTTATTTAAATGTTATATTAAAAGTAAAAACCAAAATAGTATTCTTGAATAATACTACTAAATAATTTACTCCAATATTCTTCAGCAAGTTCTAGCGATTACTACATTGTAAAATAAAAAAATTGTATACTTTTTATTAAAAAAAAGTTCTTTTCCTTAGAGAAAAAAATGAATCAGAATAACTGAATTCTGAAAAACCATGCATAAATTTTATCCACCTTAATATATTCTCGTAGTCAACTTCTTTCAAAACTACATAATTCTATGCTTTTGAATCTCTCCTTAGATATAAACCAGACACAATTATAGTTTTATTGCTGTTATATAGCCTCATCTTCTTGATATTCTGACATAAGAGTAAAAATTTTATCTTTGAATATGTATTACCACTGTTTTCAGCAATGTTATTATATTTTTAAGTATATTTTTCCCACTCTCTCATCATGCACAAATATCAACTTCTCATTCTGGATGAGAGAATTAAGCAGAAACTGACATTTATATGTCTGTGATGAAATCCAAATCTTTTCCCTGAGACTATACAAAACCTCTCCTCATGCTGAAATTTAAATTACTGCTGCCAGCCTTAATTATCTATTATATAACCACATTAAATTTAAATAGATATGCTGCTGCCACTTCTGTGAAATCCCTCTGTAGTACAGTTTTACTAGTTTACTACACGGTTTTACTATCTTCAGCTTAAAAGAATAAATAAATTAGGAGCACCTTAAGTTTCTCAGTATTTATGCCAGCTAATTAAGCAAAACCATTTAACGTAAACTCTGCTTTTAAGAACACAGAAAACTCTCTGGAACTGTTTCTTTAATCTAAACATGTCACAAATCCAAAGACAGTAAGATATTGCATTTGCACTTGAAAATCAATAACAAATTTTTTTTTATTATGCTTCTGAACACAACAGCATAAATGTAAAAGAAAACACAAGCAACCACCTACTACACAAGATTAAAGAGACTGTTCTGAAGAATATACTTCAATTTGTAGCCTCAGTTCTATTGAAGTGCCACATTTTAAAATTAGTTTTAGTTCAAAAAAATCTCAGGAGTTCTCAAAAAATAGGGAATAGTTATGGTTTCTACATGAAAAGAAAATCACACTTTTCAAAATAAGGACTGAAATAAACTTTTGAATGCAGAGTAAGATTAAACCTTTTTAAGAGTCAATTTTATGAATATATTTTTCAAACAAAATATCAAGTTCACAAAAGAAAAAGTCTGAGATTTATTGTACCCAATGTGTACGCCTAGCAAATGTATATATACACACACACATGCAAGTGGAGAAGTTCTTAATCCCTACTTTTTGTTTTACAGTCATAGGCTGTCCAAAGCAAGTAAGAAGTAAAATATTCCTTGATATACATAGGAATTTCTTACATGTACAAAAACCCCATATTTTATTTTCTGATATCTTTTTAAGAAATGCAATCTGCAAACACATTGCAATAAAGATGGTGCATTTCTGGGTTTCATAATACAGTTAGAATTATTTCTCCTCACATGAATATATACAAAGGAATCTCACACCTGACAGGAAACTGGTAATGATCTTCAAATGCCACAGACAGAGGAATCTAAAGCAATTTTCTTGCTGGAGCTCAGGAGTCTCACAATACACACTTTGACAGTCTTCTGTTCATTTTGCTAACACACATAATTTTTCTGGATCCCTGCTTTGTACGTTATACGCATTTAAATTTTCTTGCTTGCTGTCCAATTCACAGAGATTGTTTGAATACACACTGGTGTAACCAATGAATACACACTGTGTAACCTCTTTGCTATGATACACTTCTAAATTTAGCCCTGATGTTTTAGTTTGTAGTTTAAATGTATGTCATGATGTTCCATAAATTTTTCTCCTAGAAGAATTAAAGGTGTTCATTTTGACATCGTTCAGATTATCAACTGTGTTAGAAATGCACAATTTTAATGCAGCAATGAAAAAGTTAGAAAACTCTCACATAAGATGGTTGCTTTTGTTCTTGAAATTACTGAACCAGACTGCCATCTATTGGAAAATAAATATTTTTTTTTAATTATACCTTTAAGAAAAAAATAAAAAACAAACGGAAACTGCTATAATTTACTGGCAAAAGCTGATTTTGCTAGCAATCATACTTAATTCAGCTTTAAAAGGAAACACCTTATTTAACTGAACTGTGATAAAATCAAGGACTTTGCTATATCTTTTTCCACCTCATGTCTACTGGCATATGTTTTGAAGCACAGCTGTTTTTCTGACTTGATGAACAATAAATTTCTAGTTTTTTGGAAGAATTTTTATTTAGGGAACATAGAAAAACTGTAATATGTAAGCACTGAGTAATACACAAGTATAAAGCTTCCCCAGCTTGCCTGTGCAGCACCAGTCAGGGCTTTCCATGTCTTTGCATACACAGGTCAACTAAAGAGTACATTTAAGTGACAATGATCAAAATGGGAAAAACAAAGACAGGAACAGCAAAAATCTATGAATCAACTGTCAACCCCACCCAGTATACATGTCATTGAGAAACACCAGGAATTCCAACTAAAATGTTGAATAGCTGTAAGAATGCCTTTTAGAGCTCTCTCTGAAGTAGAATTGCAAAGCTGTGTTCAATCTGGCCTTTAATTTTGTGGAGACAATGGGGCTTGTTGCATGGTATGTTGTAATGTACATGTTTTAGTGACTGGTAAAGACAGACTAGGAAACATGGCATTAATATTTTGCATGACAGCACACCAAACACAGTCAGAGTGGCAAAAGAAAACCTTTAAATTTTTACATTTCCAGTGCAGCTTTGACTTCCTTTACTTTATTCTTTATAATGTACTCTTCAAATAATAGATCACATTAACTTATTCTTATCTGACTTTGTGCTATTCAGCATTCAGTCTTTTCTCCCTCTTCATTTATCAGTCCCTCCCATTCAGGAAGCTAAGACAATCTGCTCTTCTCTCACAGTTCCCCTTTCACCTTTTAGAAGGGAAGCATCCTGTGGGGACATTTTCACTCATCTCCAGGTCTGTTCCTATTCATGTCTACACTGTGGGTCTACTGTTACTGTCCTTACTTCCACTTACTGCTCCATTGTACTCTCCCTCTACCAGATGTTATGCCTTCCACTCCCCAAGATCCTAAGCATCAAGTTTCCTAGTCAGCTCCTCCATGTCCCAAGGAAATTTAAGAGTCAAATCTGACTAGTGATTTGGAACTCAGAAGACTGAAGCCAACAGTTTCCTTTTAATTTTTTTTTGTTCTTTTTCACCTAACCTCAGAGCTGTGCAAACTCTGCTTCCTACTTGACTTGAAAATATTGTAAGCACATAAATCTCTGAGGTTTTAATGCTTTGCCACAAATCACACATCTAGCCAATAGAAACATATAAAGTAACAAAAACAGGTATTGTTTTCAATAAAAAATTTGATGAAAAGAAGTAGTTCCTTACTACAGACATTCCAGAACAATTTAGTATGTTGTTGGATGACTACTTGTCTAATAACGCAGCAAATAGAAGAATGGATTCAATTCTGTCCTTGACCTAAATGACTTCCAACTCAGTTCTTTCAAAGAAAGTATAAAATTCTATAAGTGCTGTATCACTGAGCAACAAACAACGCAAGACACCTAAGACCAGAAAAGGGAAAGAATGTGACATCCAACGTCCTGCTCTCCAGATTGCACTGGTATTCTTCCAGTGGCTGTACAATGCAGAAACAATACTGGAAGGGATCACAACCTGACGATCAGTACTTTGTCTGGAAGACTATAAAATCAATGTTGAAATTCACCCCTATGCCATGGACATAACTGAACACCACTTCATGCAGAAGCATGAAGCCTTTACTGTCAAGTTACTGCATTAAAAAGCAGGCATCTACACTACCCTTATACTAAAAAAAAACTGTGAGCCCCACTGTTTCCAACAATAGAGGACAGCAGTTAAAATTCAGGACAGAATTCCAGGTTTGATTCTGGAATCCGGATTCTGGATAGACAGACACTCCTTTCTGCAGTCCCAAATCAACCATAACCTCATTTAGCCAGAACAGTACTACAGCTGTTTTGACCCTCTTGAAAAGAGCCAATTGTTAACAAAATGCTTTGAAATACACTCTGCTTCCTGATGCCTTCTCTCTCCCAAGCCTATGGTATCCTCAGGAGGTGACACCTGATGCTCCTTGCTCCAGCTTCCTAAATTTATGACCCACAAGTTACTATTCAAATCAGAAATTCCCCAGTCTCAGCCTCCTATTTCTCTGAACAATAGCATGATGCAAAAAATACAGATGTCTCCAAGCAGACAGTGCCTTTGCAGAACCTCCTAAGGGTCACAAAGTGGCATGACTTGGGATTTGGAAACTTTTCAGATTGCTGAACTACAAGAAGTTGAAAAGCCTTCAACAGTCGTCATCTCTGGAATCAACATTTGTTCAGGAAATGGCACCACCTAAGACATTATCAACAGGGAGCTAACTTCTACTCCTCTTCAGAGCCAGCACAGCCAGGAATGAAAGTTCGGAAAAACCAGCTCATTTGAACCTGAAGTATCTGCTCCTTCATGGAAGCACACCAGGTGTGGTTATAGCCTTCTGTTGGAGCTGGTAACAGAAAAAGGCAACACTCAGTCCAGCAGGCAGAGTCTCTGCTTCAGACAGACTCCAAGGGAGTCCTGTGCTGCCCATACTTCCAAAGGGTCTTAGCATGTGCAGTAGAAACAAGTATGAGTTGAACAAATGCACGCAACAGATAAGAACCCACTTAATCTATTGAGATTCCCATAAGCTTCCCATGGAGGAGAAAACTTAAGTGAGAAAAAGCTGCAAGAATCTCTCTTTAATACATATCCAAGGAATCTATTTCTGACTCCCCTCATCTATATACATCTCCACTTTTTCCTCTCTGTATCTTCATGTTCTTACACATAAATATTCATTTAAGTTTCTTCACTCATCACTGTACCGTCACACATCTTCCTTGACTACGCTTGCTGGTCCTGTCCCTAGAGCAGTCTGGCAGCACTCACCTTTGCAATCATTTTCAGAGCTAAACATATCTCTTCAGTTTAGTGCTTCTCCACAATTACTCTTTCATGGCTCCTTACAGAGCATAGGGGTTTCATATCACCCATGTACTACACAGGGAACCTAAACACAAAGGGAAGGCAGCACCTGCCCAAAATTAAAAGACGTTGTGTCAAAAGTGGAACCAACTTTCACTTTTTATACAAGGCAGTCAAGTAGCAACTGAACAGACTGAAAAATCCTAAAATACATTAAAAAAATAAAATGTATGCTTTAGAATAGACAGCAAAATCTCACATCACAGCAAAGAGTTCTCTCCATACAGACCTGTATAGCTGGGTTTACTGCAGGGGAAAACATGTTCTGCCCTCCATCCTAACTTCATGTTGGAAGTGCACACCCATCATCCTGACTACAGTTTTCTCTAAAAGAAAAGTTGGATGCCCCAGTAGGAAAGCACCATAAAATACTTCAAACAGTCATCAATTTTGAAGATTTGTTTCAAAATCTAGTTTAATATAACATATATGAAATATCAAAAAATATATTGCCTAATTTACTTTTATATTTCCCTGTCACAGAAATTAAACATTTAGTGACTGAATACTTTCTATTCACATTGTATTTCATTTAGGCCTGAGCAGACGGATTTATGTGGAATACATTTTCTGCAAAACAGCAGCTGAGAAGATTTAAATAGCAGTTAGCACCTAAATTCAGAGAGAGACACTAGACAAGCGTCTAAAAATGCTTAAATGGGATCAGTATCTTGTTCAAAATGAGTTCAACATGAGTTATGCATCTAAACACTCAAACATCTAGAAGGGCTTTACAGAAGTATCTACTGTATTTCAAGTCAGCTACACATCTTTAGAAATCTCATTTTTTTCTGTAGATGTCATAATAAATCCTCCCAAACATGAAAGTCCTTAACTTGCCATGGTTTTCCTCACATAAATGACCATAATTTTATAAACTATGAAAAATGTTAAATGAAATTTAGAACTTGGCAGTTTTCCTTTGTTCTCTACTTTATTCCATGGGCGATCACATTTATTTAGTGTCATGGTTTAAGTTTAAGCCTAAACCAGCTGAAACTAAGAAACCTACTGAGGAAAATAATTCGATTAAAAAAACAAACAAACAAACAACAAAAAGCCTTGTTACAGTAAAGAAAAAATGAATCCTGGAGGACTTTATTCATAACATTGGTAGCAATGAAGTCATCTTCAACTGTAGTTGGAAATCACTGAAGTATCACAACCACGATTTTCTGTATTTGGAATTCAGTCTTCAAAACCATTAGTCTGCCAAGGAAGCTATATGGTAATAAAATGTATAAGAAAAATAACAGAGGATTTTTAGTTGGTTCTTCTAGGGGCATATCTGATCAGATTCTGTTAACATTTAGTATTCAGTATAGTATTGAACATACTGATCTCCACTGCTTTCACAAAAAATCCCTTCCTTGCCCTTGCCATGCTCAAAACAAGTAACCTGACATTATTATTAGTGGTGACATAAAAAGCCATTCTGAGGTGTGGTAAGCAATACCTTTTAGAAATGAAGTGAACATTACATTCTAAATCTGCAAGAAGCACATGTTATTTTTTTTTATTATTATAATGTTAACCTTGTTCTATTCTCACTCTTTTATTATTTCTTTCTTGAATGTGCCATAAAAAAAATCAGATGTAACTGAATATATTGTCCTTGTATCCCATCTTACTTACTACATTAAGCTTGGTTTGGCTTCCACTGGTCATAAGATCTTCCTCTGATACTTTACTAAAATTTTCCAGATAATGGTCTGATAGTGTATGAGACAGATCTTCAAAAGAGTATTCCTTTTCTTGGCACAATTTGATTTCATCTAAGAGCTTTGATAATTCTCCAGTCACAGCTTCACCTTTAAAAACAGACACATCATCAGTCAGTAATGAAAATTCTGGGCTAATTAATGCCTAAAAAGGAAATGCACATTCTTTAAACTTTATTGAGTATCTGTTATTTTCCATACCTTATCATCTTCTAAAAATGATCTTCTAAACAATGATCTTCATGCATCATTCTCTGCTCAAAAAGAATAGAATAGCATCTTGTCCCAGGATGGGAATTTGCCAGAGGCAATCTACATACTTGTGCATTGCCCTATACCTTGCATTTAATTAGGATGAATACATACTTACCCATTTCTCTGCTTTCTAATCCTGAAAATTTAGAGAAATAGCAACTAACCAAGAATGAAAAAAATAATCCAGGAAAGGAAAGTTTCTACAAACATACAAAATCAATATCCCACACTCTGCACCAGGTTCATGTTTACTGCTGTAATTAATTAATACACTACACAAACTCCATAAACTGTGAGTGACTAAGAATGCACATCTCCCCCATCAAAGCAACTATGCTTTATGAATAATTCTATCTCACTCTCCCAGGATTAACTGGAATGTTGGAAAAATATACTGGGCAAACCCTACACATTTAAAACATGCCTCTCTACAGCAGTCTATCAGAAACACACATTTTGCATATTCTGCATTGTGTTTCATGTTTTCTCTTTATCAGATTTCTTTAGTAAAAAAATCAACCTCCACAGGCAGCAGCGAAGCCTCTACAGACTGAAAAGCTACTCATTATTATCAACCACATTGGGTCTGATTATGTACTGTGTGTTACACAGCTACCTTTAGTAATAGCAGTGAAAAAAGAAAAAGCCATAAATTTCCAGGAACAAGTAAGAAACCTCTTTTTTTAAACTAGATTTACAAGAGTCATATGGGTAGAAACTGCAGCACTTAGACTTTATAAAATACAGATGCTTCTATGTTACTCCATCTTTGGAAATAAAATGCTGAAAAGGGAAAACATAGTGAGCATATTAAGCTCAGTACACATAAAACAGTTTTAAGTACACTCACATAACTAAAGAATCCACTGATAAAATTGTCTCTGCTTGGTCTAGAGCTCTGTTTCTTCCATTTTTGCTCATAGTTAATGCTTGCTATGCTAAGTAAACACAAACACACAGTATATTTAAAGTATAACCATGGCCAGTTATTATCAAAATTTTTAGAGACAAGAAGAGAAATTGTTAATTAAAAGCATTTAATTACTTTTTAAAATCTAACAAATTTTGCATTCAAAACTCTTTCTACTCTTAGCCAATGGTAGCTTTACATGAAACTTGTAAATTAAGCAAAAATATAATCAAGTCTATTTATATTCTGCTTTTAATTAGAAAATTGAAATTATTCCAGATTAACATTATAACTGAAAATTTGAAGTAAAATACCCAAATATTAAAAACTATTCTAAAATCATGAGAGTGTGCTATAAAGAAACAGAACTACTATTTCCTACAGAACTATGTTCATGTCTCCAGTCCCATATTCTCCCACATATGGCTGACAGTATTTCTCACTGGGCAAGAATGAGTTCTGTGTGATAAAACTGGATTGACCTGAGTGAGAGTGCACTAGTTGACAGGCTGACTGCAGCCAGAATACATAAAAGACAGATTTTGTCTATTTCTTTCAGGGCCGGTACTAATTAGGGTCATTCACCTCTATCCAGCTCCCTATTTTCATGAAAGCCACAGAAAGGTAATTGATACTGCCATCCCTCTTCCAAAGTTGGTTTAAATTATCTGAAATTAGATTGTCAGTGAATGGCAGATGGATGGGAAGCACGATCAAGTATGATTTATGATTTTTTCCTCTTAGTATCAGATTACAAAATAGACAAGCAAAAGCCAGCTAGTATGTTTTACATTTTTTATACCTTGTAAGAGGAAATTAGGAATGTGAGATCATGACCTTATTGTTAAAAAGTAAAACATATTTTTAAAATATTTGCTACTTAATTTCAGGACAGACATTTCTATTGCATATGGTAGCTGGCTTCACAATCCTTCTAATCTCAAAGGAACTATTAATCTTCACACACCACATATGTGTTAAGTATCCCAATAAGAAACAATGGAACTACAGCATTTGTTCACTATCATCATGAAGATCATAATCTGACATGCATCAGGAAGCTTCATTCTCTCATGAATAAAAACTCTCCCAGTGGGCATGTTAAAGAAAAAAAAGAATATGTTAACAAAAAAAAAAAACAAAACCACAAAAAAACAAACAAAACAAAAATACCCCGATAAACACAAAAATACCACTACCAAGCAAAATAACACCACAACTCACACAACAAAACCAAGGACAGGCTTAGTTATTTGCAAGTAGTCAATTGCATTCACTCTGGATGATTACTGAATGCAGAAGTCAGGTTTGGTTCTACAGGAGGATGATTTTCACACTCAGGAAATGCCCTGTTTTATGGGCTGTGGTGTGGAAACGGTGAATCATAACAAAAAATGAAAGCACATGCACACAGGTGACTGCCACAGTGTATGAAAACCTTGTTAGAAGATGAATGGAAGAGTAGCATGTTTGTGACCTTTGAAAGAGGCTTCTAAATGTAAAAAATTGGCAGATGCACTCATTGGGAAAGATGAAGTAAATTCAATTTTTAACCTGAATTCAAACAATAGCTGCAGAGTATTTAACCATATTTAGTATTTTTTTTACTTGATTATGAAATGGGTAAGGTCAGATAAATTAAAAAGATTTAAGATCAAACAATGCAGTACATTGCAATCCATTAGTAACTTGTCCTTTCTGAAAATACAGTTCCTTGCTTTTGTATATGACATGGATTACAGTGTATATAGTCAAGATAGGTGATTCAACGTAGGAAAAAAACATACTTGATATCAAGAACTTTCTTAATTTTTTTTTTCCACTTTGTAAGTTTGTATAAATGTTAGTATTAAAGAAAAATTCAGTAGAGCTTTTGCATTCACAGAGTACATGTATTTACTTTTAGCCTTTGGAGATGCAGGAACTTCTGGGGACAAAACGCAAGACTGATGTTCTGCACATTCCAGTGGGCGTTCCTCTGAAATACTTGCATTTCCTGTTCCCATATATTCTGCAAGTTAAAGACACAAATACACTTAAAAGACTGAATTAAGGGAGTTTATTTCAATCAAAAATATACTTGTAACTTCATTTTTCATTAAAGCCTTTTCAATTGTTCATATTACAAGCCTGTAATTATTCATAAACACGGCTGCAAGGCAATCATTTGTTGAAAGTACTATAAAACACTATAATGGCCAGTCCTCTAATCTGTGGAAACTGCTACAGAAATTTCATTGAAAGGGCAATGAGTTGAGAACACACCTGCGTTTTTCTTGTCTCCTTGAAATATCAACATCACTGTTCTATGACATTATTACAGTTACAAGAGACTTTTATTCTAAGTTTGTGGAGAGTTTTTTGTTAAGATATTCAGGATGCTCACAATACATACAAACATTGATATTGCCAAGAAAGTCAAATACTCCGCTTGCAGCACAGATATAGTACATGAAGGGAAAAAGGAAAAATAGCAATCCTGAAAATTTAGTTTAAAATAGCAGTCTAAAAAGCAGTCTGGTAAATTTCTGGTTTACTCCTTAAAACGTCCCTTGCCCCATATTCACAACAATGTTTATAAAAACAGAAAAACATGAAATAATGAATGTGCTAAACTTCAATTTCATTATTATTCTTTTCTTATAAACATCTACATTACTTTTATGTGCTTCTCTACGCAAGCTACCTCAATGGAAGACCAAATCTTAATGATTGCAGTGCAATAATAACTAAGAAATTAATTCATGCAATAGTTGCACTTTTTTCCAACAGAGTAACTGGTTCTCAATTTTGGCAGTTATTCTGCATCTGCATTTTCTTGAGTTTACAAAATTGTTTAAATAATTTCATTCTGATACTGATAATAACCACAATAGCATATGTTGCAACACACACAGCAGCAAAGTACAATAATGTCTTTCATCAGTATCACACTGAAGGATTAAGAAGTTTCTGGGAAGTGAAATCTCTCTGATTTAATTTCTAAAGTCTACAATGTACTTGCTTAGCTTGCTGTTACTCATGATTAAACAACAAATCCCAAAACCCAAATACAATCTGTGATGACATAGACATGTGAGAAATTGAAATTGGAAATGGCATTGAACACCATGCAGTTTCAAAATGCTTTGCAGATTGTTGGGGTATTTTTTAAAAAAAAATGTGTGATTGAAAGTGCCATATATTCAGTTTGATGGCTGGCAATGGTCCCTGGCATAATCTGTCATAAATTTCTTCATATGAAAATGGGTACTTTATTTTGATTTTGTGTTTGTGTGTGTGTGTCTGAAAGCAAAGAAGCAAAGAAAAATTATAAGAGACCATGAGAAAACTAGCACCATGAGAAAATGCTCTGGAATGTTTTCCAGCTCTATCAGCAATAGTATTTGTCAAGTTAATGTGCAAGGTGGGGATAAGATAAAAAGGAAGAAAGACCGAAGAAAACTAAAAGAGAAAAGAAAATCGTGTATGAAAAATATTTGCTTGGTAATTATGCAATAGTCCAAAAGGAAAAGTAATTCTATCAGGTGAACATTACAATTATTAGATTACTGCAGCTATAACTAGGAGAGGAAAGGAAGGAGATATTGTGAAGAACTCTAACCTTGTTGTCACATAATCATGCAAGACTGTAGTTTTAAAATAATTCTCTCTTTTTGTTCTTTGTCAGTCCTCACTTCCAGACCAATGCACTTACCTGCTGGAGGCTAGTTCTGAGGAGGAAATCCCAAGTTCAACATTAGTCTTAAATACTTTTAAAAGGCAGAGTTCCATCCAGAAAACCTTTACAACTGGATCATGCAAGGTATGGTAAAAAAGGCTTACAACAGGCTGGCAGCATGCCAATATCGAGAGGGTACAACCCTTGAAATTTTGGACTTTTGTGAGATTTCTACTCCTAACTTAGTTTTATACTATTGAAAACTCTACCAGATACATATGAGACAAAGACAAGGCCTCAGTTTAATGAGGCTTAGAGTCTTATAGGTAAATGTACACTTACCCATAATACTGTCAGAGAAAGAGACACAAAACACGTATCTGTATCAAAAGCCAAAGAAAAAACACACAAAAGCACTGGATGCTTTCAGCAGCAGCTGCATTCTATTCACCTGCAGATGGCTAGGAATCCATCTTCAAAACCTGCCCAAACTTACTCACTGCTGGGTGCTTGAGAGACTGCTCAGGGTGGATCATTTTTCTCAAAGCAAAAGGAGAATTCAGAACAAAGCTAAACTTAGTGACTTATACCACTTCATGACCAGAACAGTGTCCCTATTTGCGTTTTCACAGAACTTTAGAGGAAAACCCATTATTCCTACTATAGGGGAGAGTAAAGGCTGTTTAAGACACAACCTGCAATGTTCACAATGGGAAGAATGGACTATTTTACTTCTGTATAAGTACTACTTCACCTTACCTAGAAAGAACTTTACAGCTCCGTGTAAAGTGAGTACTACTACAGCTCTTAGTACTAAGAGTTCAAAAAACTTTGTCTGTTTAGTTGGATTCTTTTCTGTAGTTACAAGATTTTGTCAAAGCACCACTCACACTAAATTGGGTCCTATGCACAAAAAATGTAATACCATAAAAGTGGTTACACAGCACTGAAAATAAGAACAGTGGGCAATACAACCTAAGAAGGGAACAAGCTCTGGGAAGTTCAAATAGCTGGAATTCCAGCTTTCTTAGTTTCTGTAATACCAGTTAAGCCAAAGCCAAACCGATGGAAAGACTAAACATATAAGCAGAGAAACACAGCTGTCTCTCCAGCATGAAGAGAGCTCATTTAGAGCTGCTCCTGAACTTCCAATATTGAAGGAGTATAAAAGCACAACGTGCTTTAACTTCAGCTCCTCTTAGATCCTAATTTTCTAAGATTAAGAGTTTTGTTTGCCAACCTTGGCTTTTAGAGTAATGGTTATATTCACCTCAGAAAACCTTTTATTTTAATGAAAAATAAAAATTAGGATCAAACAACTTATTTTAATCATTATTTTCCCTTAAATTAAGTATAAGCTCCTTTCTTTTGTTTTTATACCCTACTTCAGCCATGCCATGAGGTAGATTCATATAGAGTTCTTCCTAGAACATTTTTTCCCTAAGGAGGCCAAAAGGCTCTTTAAAACTCTAAAAAAACAAAAAAAGGCCAAATTTTATCGGAATAAAAATATTAACACTAATCTTTTTAAACAGAAGACTCTCCAAGTAACTAAATCAGAGATATAAAATTTGTATAGAAACCAGTTCCCTCCATAGCAAATATCCCTGCAGGTGGGTGCCTACACGTTCTTCACTCCACACCTTCCTGAAGAGCAGCAATCCTCAGAAAACCCTCTGCCCTCCCTAAGACTCTTCCAGAACCTATCTGAGGATTGTGTAGCTCCACTGAATCCTGCCCCAGCCTGGAAGCTCTCAAAAAGCTCCTCCCAAAACAGCTCACTTTCTCCCATAGGAAGGAGCCCACCTGAGGCTTTGTGACCCAATTCCTCTTCTCTTTAAAGCAGCTGCAGCAGCAGGAAAAGGACTGGTAACTGCCATTGTCAGGTGTGCTAAGATGACAGACGAGTTGAGAAGGAGGCTGGTTCAGTTCAGTCTTCTAAATTTCTAAATTATTCAAGTTTAACTGAATCCCAGAGAGAGCTGAAATCAATAGATGTTTTTGTGCATGCATTCAGAGAAGACAACAAAAACAAGCACTGAAGTATTCCTATGATTGTGAGATAGGTAAGGGTGCAGCTAAACTTTCAGTCTCAACAACAGCAGTTAAATTAATTCATGAATGCAGTTAGTGCTCTACAGCCTTTGCACAAGAGCCTATAGAAGAACCTGAAAAGTCTCCAGAAAAACAAAACAAAATGAACTCATAAAAAAACCCCAAAACCAAAAAAAAACCCCACACACACACAAAAACCCAACCAAAACAATGAAGGGGAATTGAGATCTCAATTATTTTCATCCCACACAGATGTAATTAAACCCTTGACTGAAAACCTATTCCATTCTTCCAGTGAGGCTGGCCTCCTGCACTCAAGGGAATGGAAGATCTATTTGTCCACAGAAAGAGCAGGTGAGAAAGAGAGAGTGAGAATACATTAAAAAAAAATGCCAGTGCTAATGACACAAAAGCTATTTAAGCAAAGAGGAATAGAAAGGAGTTCTGGTTCTGCAGCTGCTTATGCATTTTCCATTTATGAATAATTTGGTAGCAGGTACAATGTAAGGTTCTTAAGCAGCTCCAGCAGAAGAGGAAACAGTTTTCCATTGCATCTCCCTCCATACTGTCTATGCAGCAGTGTTTACTGGGGCTCATGCCATTTTTCATCTGTGTATCTACTATCTCCTTTGTTTCATAATAATGAGAAATCTGCTTCCAGAAATAGTAAAAAAGCAAGATTCTAATAGAGAGCATAGCGGGCTGTGGAGAAAGAGTTGAAAGATGGTACAGCTCGCACCTGCATCACGTTCACATGTGCTAAAACTAAAACACAGCTGGCTGGTTTAATTTTAGGCCTACTAGCCTTGGCAACATCCCTTTTATCTCCAATGCCTAATTATAACAGCCCTAAGTGCCAGTACTGTTAACTGCTTCAGCACTGAGTGCTGTTGTTTCACTGCACCCAGGAAATGCATCCAGTAGCCTGGCCTTGCTTGGGACAGTATCTTGATTCTCTCCTCTTCCAGTAGATGTGCATATATATGTGTTAAGAATCTAAACACTAATAAGTATTTTTAAGCGAGTTCAATGCTACTCAGATCTGATGAAGACACAGAAAATGATGTGACATATACAAAAGACACAGAAGTAAAACCTGAACTGTCATTTTCTATTAACTCCAGGCAGTAAAAAACATTTAGGTATTGTATAGCTTACTCAGCCTTTTACATGTTGCTCTTTAAAGTGATCTTTTAATTTATTTTCCTTCTATCAGATAACATGCCAACATCCCAAAAAAGACAGCAGACTTTGCAAACACAAAATAAGTATTTTTGCAGAAACTTTCATTTCTCTTTTCTCAGGATAGTAAGAAAAGATGCAAAATAAGGATCTCAAGAATGCTAGGATAACTTCTAAAACCTCACAGGCAAAAGGACTTGTTTCTTTAAACCTACAATCCGTAAAAAGTAGCTTTCTAAATATTCTTTAAAAGAGAGAGAACAATTTCTATCCACAATTCTGGGAGGGAATTTATTCACAGGTGGCTACCAACCCTGTTGGGTTTAGTATCAGTTCACGGGATTTAGTGTTACTACCTCTATTAACTGCTTCTAAACACAGAAATTACTTTTATCTCCTTCAAAGAAGTTTCTTATAAATATCCCCAAAGCCAACTCATTTTCTTTCTAAACATTTCTTCCAACTCTGTCATCCCTCTGCATAACAGGCCCACAGTAATACCACAATATTTTCTTGTCCATTTCTGCCAGCCTGTTAATATGCATCTTTCAGCCTTTGTTTTATACTTTGAAAGCTAATGTTTTGTGTCAGGGACAAATACTATGCTATGTTAATACTATAAACTGTAAAGTGACACCCAGAGCAGTGCAAGGGGGAAGTAGTAAAAATTAATGAGAATGCTTGGTGATAAAATCTTAGTCTATCCTGGCAACAAGGTGAAGGAACAAATTAATGCCACTATGTATGCATAAAGCACAAAATTAGCAAGAAACTTAAAAAATCCGGCCAGTAATTGTCTGACATAATTAATTTCTATCTCCTATAAGTCTACATGAAAGAGCCATGTAAGCTGCTCTAGACAACCATCTGAAGACAGCCTTAACAGGAATGTATTTGGAAGCCACTAAATCTCTCTTGGTAATTGTACTTTCTTTGCATGGAATTCATTATGCACTGAAGTCAAACTCAGTTATAGTACATTCAGGGTTCCAAAAATTCCAGAGCTTCACTGATTTTTCAGCTACAATAGGATAAATACCCACACTTTAGTGAAGAGTATAATCAGCTGTCTTTTTGGAGGAGGGTAGTTCAACTGTATCATCAGTAGTGCTAGTAATGAATCCCGCCACTCCTGATTTTTTCAACTTCAGCTCACAGTTCAAACTTTGACGGATAAAGATTCAGTGAACATTTTGCTGATGAAAAAGACCTATGTAAGTTCCCCAGGTGAATTCTAAAGTTGCTCCTCAGGTTGTCTTAAGAGTCAGAATAGCATCTTTGTAACCATTTTTCATTTTTGCACATCACTTCTGATTATAGGCAGAGAGCAAAAATAAACAGCCTCTCATTACAAGACAGTTTCATCACACTAATAAGAGCTAAAACTACTAGGCAGTCATTTTTATACTTCAAGGCACACTTTTGAAAAAGACTGCATGTCAAAGTAACAAAAAGGATTGAAATTTATATCTTTCTTTTTCTGTGTGTGTGTGTGTGTGGTAAAGACTGAGAGCAGGTACTGATCCATCAACATGAGAAACCCATGAGAGGTAGTTGGGTGCTTTATTATCCATAGAGTAAGGGTACTTTGAAAAAAATGTTCATCAGCAGGGTTGAGACTGCAAGGTTATAACAGTAAGGGGGAAATGGAGCCATAAAGAGGTAGAAAAATTAAAATTAGTTTAGTTGGTGATGGGATTTTATGATGAATCTGAAATTAGTATCTGGAGGATGATTGATTTGGATGTCTAAGAAAGTGAGAGCTCTGAACGACCCTTCTCGTGCCACTGAAGCAGTTCCAGTATGACATTAACCCTCTTTTCCTCTACATAGTAGTATGTTCATGCTGCAGCCCTGTGAGGACTTAAAGTTTGAGTCTAACTCAAATTAAAAACTCCCTTCTGCTGACAGGGGAAGCCATGTTTCCCCCACACATCTCTTCCTCCCCAATTTTCAATGTACATTTCTGCCAGTTACCTGGGACAGAGGTAACTCTGACACCTGAATCACACTGGAGGCAAACTAATTAAAATTACAGAAAGTATATTTGTAGATTTTTTATATTATTTCTCATTATTTTATACATATAATAAATACGTATTTTGTATTCTACTGGTTTTTGAACTGAATCAAGTCACTTTGAAGTCTCATGTAAATTGGGAATATGTAAGGGAACTGTGTAGGTGGAAGGAGAGGAGGAGGAAGGGGGGAAGTGAGGAAAAAGGCAAAGGAAAATAGGAAGAAGGGAGAGAGGGAGACCTCAAGGCAAGCTGTTAACTGGTTCAGCTCTAACATGAATCTGCTCCTTACAGGAATACTTTTCCTACAGCCTGCAAAATTTTCGTTGCATTTTGTATCTTTAGTCCATCATCTTACTGGAAAACTTTACGGAAACTGGTCACCTAGTTTGGAAGTAATTCAGAAAAGAAATGACACAGTATAGCCACATGACCTCATTTTCTCTAGTGTTACTAGAGAAATGTTCTTATAAAATACAGTTTTGAGGGAGCCTGTAACTAGTTCATGTGTAGAAACAACACTGAACTGATTCAAATGGCTTATTTAATGGGGGAATAATTAATACATATGAAGATGCAGCACTGATACCTGCAGCGACCTCCTCTGTCAAATGCACTTGATGAAAGGCTAATCTGAAAATGGGAACAAATTCAATAAAAGAGAAGAAATTATGTTTAACATTGAGTTATGTTCTAGTTCATGTTTCACCACTTTACTGCCATCTTCTAGAGTAAAAGATTGAAGTAAACAATGAGCTTCCATCAACCTTACACCACAAAAGTAAGATGGGGAATAAGAACAAATGCATGTACAAAAAAATGTACTATTTCTCCTCTAACAACAAGAAATACTGCCTGGTTTGGTTTTTTTTTTAATTTAAGGAAAATGAAAAAAATATCATGAAATGGTTTGAAAAATTGTCATAATCTTTCAGTCATTTAGTTGCTATTTATGAACAAAGCAAGCATTTCAATTGTAGGTTATCATAACAATTTAATGGAACTGTTATTGAAATATTACAGTATGTTATGGTGTAATGAAGAATGTAAAAAGACTAAGTATAAGTGACACACCATGCAAATGCCAGTGGCCCACAAAAAAAAAAAAAAAGAAAGGATTTACTCAGAAATTCAGATATTGGCAAAGTTATTTTTGTTCAACTAGTCTTCTTGAATCAAAAGACTGCTCCTTTGTGTAATGAAATATTTGAAGAGTAGAAATTACTATATACAATAATATTTCTCTATTGTCTCCAACAAATGTATAATTGAATATGCCTTACCTTGAAGTAGAGCTGCAATTTGGAGAGACTGCTGAGATGGATGCTCTTTAAGTATATCAAAAACCGTTCTACCCAAACTGTCCTTTATGTTGGTATCAATTCCTGAAAAAGAAATGGATCTGTGGTGGAATATTTAACCCTTTATGCTTTGGATTATAAATGTGTAATATCAGACTGAACTATCTCACAAATTGAAAGCAAGTGGTTTCATGACTGTGTTACAGCTGAAGTACAGGATACATTTCTGTTTAAAGCTTAAGTGGCCTAAAATTCACATGCTGACATGGATGGTTTTTATGTTTCCTTATATCATGGGGATATAAAGTAACCAAATTTAGGATTATTCTAAGAGACTGTACCTAAAGAACAACCATCCTGAAAAGGATATTTTGTAAAATCAAGAAATTCTCTGAATGTTTTTCTACATTACTCTCCAAACTGCTTTAATTCATACTCCATAGTACCGGTATGTGTTTTGGGAGTAAGACTGATTTTTATATTTTTGTTAATAAAGTTGTACTTCATGGCAACATTTTCAAAATTCATGCCATGAATAGACTGAAATATCCATGTGTAGTATACAGGCACTATGAACAGCCACAGGATTTCCTCAGAGACTGCCCATACTGCCTACAAAGTAATGGTTTGGCTTAAATTGTGAATTGAGGCTTGCCCTGAATCAGAACCTGTTGTACCTAGTACTGCATGACTCTCTACGTTTGCCTTGTAGGAACTTCCTAGGAAATTTTGCCTTATGGTAGAATGCTCAAGCTGTTTTTCAGTTTAGATGTGCTTTCACAAAAGTAAAGCTATGAAATGTCCTAGTAAACAAAGTGAAATTCTCCTCAGGACACTGAACAGAGAAAATCAGAGGAAGCAGGATTTAATAGGACATTCTGAAAGCATTCACCAGAAAAGGCTGCAATAACAGTAATATCCTAACCCAATGGACAGTTTCCTGATTTGTTTTGTGAGAAACATAAAATTTTCTCACTGAAAACAAACCCAAAATATTTCTGGGCTATTTAGCAGTGGCAGTTAACTTACAGAGGCCAGACACACCAACTCACATCTTTCCTTTGTAGTAGCTGCTTATAACATCTTCTGACTCTTTTTGAAGCAGAATTAGAAAAGAGGGGATTGTTAAGTACAAAAGGCAGAAGGTCGGGAGTGTTGCAGAAGTGCAGAGCATTTGGGGTTGAAGGAGTTCACAGTGAAGATTCTACTCCACTGTCTTGACAATTGTATGCCGGTAGAGGCTGTAACATGCATTCATCTGGAAAAGGTGGGCTTTTTCTGCGGTCTAAAGGGCTTCCTATGTTTGTGTGATGTTCTCCAGTACTTCCTTCTTCAGGAAATAAAAAGGCCCTGTCTTTTCGAGGGCAGGTGAAGATCCCTTTCAGCCTTCTTTTTTTTTCATTCAAACAGAAAAGCAACTTGGAAGGAACATTATTTTTCTGAAAACAGGTCTGAGATCAGGGATAGACTAATTGAGATTCAGATGAAGAGTTGCGATTAGGATATACCCTCTTTTGCAATATATAAGTTACACCACAAGAACTGATAATAAAGACCAATGAGATCCCTCAGTGTAATGGAAGTTCACAAATCTGCAGGAAATTATTTCTAAGTATTTTCATTCTCATTAGTCTTACCATTTATCTGAGAAGATGGTTGTCTAGATGAGTAATTTACCTACAGCAGTTCTGAAACTTATTATGCAGTAGATAGGTTGTTTGGACTTTATGTCCCCGTTCTTCTTTTTCTTTCAGGACAAATGAAATTCTCAGAGACACAGTGCCACTCCCTTTCTTCACAAGTACTCAGTCTATCCAGGAAATGAAGAAGCCAGCAGAATGGTGTGTTTGCTAGGAATTGCTAACTGAAGGAAATTCATGTGAACATGAATCTTCTGGTCTCTACATCAAAGAATATTCTTGGCTGCCTTTCAGAGCAAAACCCAAAATTTTATGTAGCCATTTTGTTCCCATAATGCATTTATTCTCAGAATACAGTGGCATGGAATTTCTGAGTCTGAACATCACCTTTGTTCTCTGTGTATAGCAATTTCTTATTCTAAAAGAACACTGTTTTGATGAGAAGATCATGTGATTAGATTTGCAAAGGCTGATAAAGATAAAAGTAATTTGTATAACCAAAACTTAAGGAGGTTAACACCAGATTAGGAAAATTAAGAGTATTTGTTCAGTGTTTCCTGTAAACCAGATTTACCTGTTTCAAGCAAAATGCGTACTACCTCCACCTTTCCAAATAGGGCTGCTTCATGTAGGGCACTCCCTTTTTCTGTCTAGAAAAGAAATATTGTGACATTTAAAATACCAATTAATCTTTCTGTAAAGAATACATTTGGAAAATAAGTATTTCTTTTTCCCCCTCTATTTAACCTACACACAAAAATACTGACTGGGCAAGAATAAATACTAGAAAACAATATTTTTTTATTATTATTCAAGACAAAACCAAAAATGCTGTCAGTTCTACTATAAAATTAATACTATATAAGAAAATACCGTAGGAATGTAATACAGCTTTCTATTAACAAGCCTGTGTTTGTGTAAAATTTCTAGACTCCTATTACAGGCTGTGAAAATTTAGTCAACACCATCAGTGGAACACAGCTCTTCAGCAGAGTCAGACAGTTTACATGTGGATATTTACAATTAGATGTTTTAATGTGAAACTGGATCCCACCCTAGAAGGTTAGTTCAGTTATACAGTGAGACATGCCCTAGGATATCCTGATGTTCAGCTGCTGGTCCAGTTGATGTTCACATTTGATCTGCCTCACATCTGCCCCATACAGATGCCTTGGATACCCTAAGGCACCCCCAACAGCTTCAGATGCCTATGCTTATGTCATTTAAATTCTACCTTAGATGTCTCTGAGCTTGATTTTGCAGATTTTTTTGATACAAAGTTCTTTGCGAGCAGACTTTTGTTTTAAAATTTACAGTACCGAAAAACATACTATTTCTCTTAAAAAGCTACTTTTCTCAGTATTTTACACTGCTGTTACTGAAAAATCTGAACAGAATAACTTTCTATCCAATAACATTAGCATTAGCTAGAGCACTACTAGATCTCACTGAGGATCTGACTTACCTCCTTTTTTTTGATAGTAAATTAGATTTTGAAATTAATTTGTGGCAAATTTTAAAGGTTTTAGTGCTTGAATTTGTTTTGTCTATACTTTATCCAAGTCATACTTACTATACTAGAAAGACCTTAAAGATACACACATACAAAACCCAATTCTGAAATAAAATAATAATTAGCTATTAATTAGTTGTGTCAGAATGCATCAGAGTTACAGCAATGCAATGACAGGATATTTAGTAGTAATCAGAGATCCTGAGATAAGATGTGAGTGCATGGTAGGTGTATATATATCCTACCAAAGCTTAGCACCTGGAGGTATAAAGTAGAGCACATGCAATTACATTTACATCCTGCATACCACTTAGACTAACAGCATAACAGAGAGGAGAAGGAAGTTAGTAAGAGAATATACAGATGAAACACATATCTCAAAACAACTTCTAATATTTCCATTTTCAGAAGTAATCCAGTTGAACATTCCCAGGTTTATTTGGAACAAGAAGACTAAATATTCAGATTTACTTAGAGATGGTTTCAGAATCCTTTACTCAAACAGTATCTTCAGGTTATTTCCAGTTACAGCAATTTACTTCAATTTCACTGCAATGAGATAACTCTGAAATGACAGCGCAACCACAAAGGTACACAAAGAAATTACCGTGCAGCTCAGAAATTTCTGAGAATGAGAAAAGTTCTCAGAAAAGTTGTGGATAGTTATAGTTCTGATTACTGAAAGAGGCATGACATCAACGATCTTGAAAAAATCCTATTATCCACTTGGTTTCATATGACATTTCCTTTGGATTGATCACTTACTAGGATGACTATTGGGCGTACCAGGTAGTATTTAAGATAGAGTTCTCTGTCATCGAGGAGGAGTGTTGACAGCAGGTCAAAAGGGAGGTGGCTCCCCTTCTATTTACTACTGGTGGGTCCACACCTGAAATGCTCAGTCAGTTCTGGGCTCCCTGGCACAAGATGGAGATGGAGATACTAGAGAGAGACACTAAAATTGTTAAGAGACGGGAGCAGCTCTTCTGTGAGCAAAGGCAGAGAGAGCTGTGGTAGTTTAGCCTATTTAGACAAATGAAGGCTTACAGAGAATGTGTACACATCAATTTGTACAAATGTCTGAAGGGAGGGTATAAAGAAGTCTAAGCCAGGCTTGGTCATGTCCAGTGACAGAAGAGAGAATGGGGAAAAACACAAACACAGTAGGTTCTGTTTGAACATAACAATTTTTTTTTTTTTTTTTTAA